>CM031595.1:174533192-174677946 GCA_018398815.1 Conus ventricosus
GGACATATTGTTAATACCCTCATACCATAGTCAATACTACAGATGCAAACAGAGAGAGAGAGAGAGAGAGGGGAGAGAGAGAGAGAGAGAGAGTCCACCGTCTGCTCATTTAACAAAAAATACCCGGTGCCTGTGACCCACAGAACTAAATAATCGCTGTCGTCTCTCTATCTCTCAGATTTTGTTCCGTGGTCTGTCGCAGCGCGTGACACATAATCCATGACCGGCAGTTTGGTATAAAATAGCGGACTGCGAGAACCCACCATTGTGTTGGTTCCAGTCGGATAACCTCACGTGCCACTGAATTCTCACGTGACAAATATAGCAGTTGCATAAAATGTTGTATTTTTGCTTGGTAGAGAAAAAAAAAGAAGTGATACGTGTTTCTTTCCTATAAATCTCACGGAGTTCGAAGAGTTTCTTGGTCTCCCGGAAATCGTGCCTCGGTGGAGTAGGAAATAGGTTTAATTTGAAGTTCTGTGTTTGTCTCCATTGCTAGCTTTTTTCTTTTTCTTTTCTTTGATCTCAGTGACTGGTGTAGCAGCTAGACAGTTGGAGGTACTCAATAGTGGGTGCCCCAAAAACATCGATATGGTTGACCATGAACTGGATGCAATTGAAGTTCGACCACGACCTTGTGGCTCATCAGTTGCAAGATTGATTTCCTCGACAGAGATCGATTCCTGTTGTGCCGCTGTCCTTTCTGAAGCTGAAAGACGTAATTTATTGAAGGTAAGGAGAAAGCCGATGGGAAAAGAAAAAATAGAATAAGCACATTGATTGGCATATTCTATGAACTAGGGAGGGGGGGGGGGGGGGGCATGAAAACCTAGAGGGTGGTAATTGTTGTGTTTACACACTCGTGCAAACATGAACCCGAACACAGTTCGTGTGTCTAGGGTGTTTACTTGAAAATTTTGTTGGGAGTGAGGTACTTTTTTCTTTCTTTCTTTCTGCGTACGCAGGCTGATACTCCTGCGGACACTGCCTGTATAGACAGGCAGTGGAGTTTTGCGTGTATGACCGTTTTTTTTATCCCGCCCTTAAGGCAGCCATACTCCATCTTCGGGGAAGGTGCATGCTATGTGTAACGTGTCATCCATACCAACGGCCAAACTGGTCTTCTCTTCCGAAAGCTGGTGATGGGATTTTACGTGTGTGCAAGATGTTGTGCGTGCGTTCACACACGGAACCTCGGATTATAGTCTCATTCGAAGGACTGTTTAGGGAATGGAGTCAGAACCAATGTTAACTCCGAGGGAAAAATCCCCCTGTACCGAAATTCGAACCCGCAACCCCAAGATCACGAGTCCGACGGGAGTGAGGTACAAGATGCAGCTTGGCGCCAGTTAAGGAGGGGCCGGAAATTAGAGATATGATATTCATATTCATGAGTTAACTATGTTAGTTACAGTGTGAAAACTAACAGTAATGTGGTAGAAAACACGAGCAGGTAACTTGTTTGTTACGAAAGAATGTATTCCACTGAGTGTATTTACGTATATGTCTAAGTTTAAAAACGGTGTGGGAGGAAAGGGTCAGGCTATCATCTCTGTTAATCTTTTTACGTCCTGCGACGCTGGGCCGTGCTTTCCATCAGAAGCGCTGCATATGCAACTAAGCTTAGATTACTTGAGATCACACACTCCGACTCGCGTCATTTCTTCTTCTTTCTGTGTCAGTGATTTTATTTCATTATTCATAAAATAAACCTGTACGCTAGGCAGTAGTGCGGTGTACTCTGATGCATGTGTCTGTGAAAGAATAATAGTAATTAATTTTTTTAAAGATACACTCGCTGGTGCCGGTGGGACGCAGAGAGAAGTACTGTCCTAAACTGCCGAACCAACCACCTAGAAGCAATTCTGCACCACCCTTAGAAGCCCCCGCTGTGCTGACACAGGTTGCAGGCACACATAGGGCATTCCATCATGACGTCAAGGGATATAACTACTCCCTGGCCGACGCTCTTGTGTAATGGCCACTGGATGCAACACAACAAAACCTCCATGGAAGCGTCCCAATGGATGTACCAGCCCATAAGTGGAGATCCCACCAGCGGAAGATTTCACCTTCAAGCGTACCGTTACGTGTACTTCTTCAGAACCTGACTGCGTAGGTGAAGAGCATGGGCAGCCTAGTGCATGTAGTAAACTTTCCGTGATTGATTATTAGCCTTATACAAAGTATTAGATATACATGTAACCTGACCAGGGTGACGTAAAGTTCATCCGGGAAGTCGTCCTAAATCTCAACTGCACATTGAAATCCGACCAGGCTGTTGTAAGCTTTGAGGTGCAAGTAAATAGATGAGAAATAGATAAATGAATGAACGAATAAATCCATAAATGAATAAAACAATAATAGTAGTAATAATGGTAACAATAATAATAATGATAATAATAATTAATAATCGTAAGACGAAGAAGAAGAAGAAAGAAGAAGAAGAAAGAAGAAGAAGAACGAAGAAGAAGAAGAAAGAAGAAGAAGAAGAAGAAGAAGAAGATGATGATGATGATGATGATGATGATGATGATGATGATGATGATGATGAAGTAGAAGAAGAAGAAGAAGAACTTTCCGGATGCCGTTTACGCAGCAGTGTCAACCAATCACACAAGCAACCAGCCACACTGACAACCAGTAAACATATTTACACACACACACACACACACACACACACACACACACACACACACACACACACAACCACTAACTGCATTCCTGTCTCCCATCACACTCCATCCTGGTACCCCAGTGACTTGATACCGAGAGGCTGACATCAGTCAAGTAGAGCGGTGGGGGGAAAAAAAAGGACGGACTCGAACGCACGGCGCCTGGGGACAGAGATGAATACACACAATAACTTATGACTTGAGATCGGGATCAACGTATCGTACTGATCGCCTCTTTAAAGTACCCGGATCAACGAGACTGACGTCTGTTTGCAGACTTCCACACCCATCTACCTCCCCCCCCCCCCCCCCCCCCCCCCCCCCCCTTCTACGCCCTTGAACTGATAAGCCATTGCATTCGCCTTGAGCGACTGATACAAGCTGTGTGGCACATTGCTTATACAATAGCATCACTGCTTTACTTGCACATTTACATGCTCGACTGACCGACTTCCCACAACAATGAAATTCTACGACCAATTACTTGTGGCGCTTGAACGTACAGTCTATGTATACTGCTTCCACGCGCATCTTACCTATAACACCAAAATCTTTTGGAGAGGACAAAATATTCTTACCAACCTACGCATACACGTCGGCTTATTAAGTGTAGCATGCATCTCTTGATGTCACAAAATACGATAGCGCGAGAACAACTCCTTTCCTCTTACTTCTCAAGTGGGTTTTCAGCTTAGTGGGTCAAGTAAGGTCAGTGGCCTACTATCATTGTATGGTTATTTATATGTGTCAAGAGAAAAGAACAAAGCAGCTTTCTTGAAGTTGACGGGGAAAATAGAGCATGTCCGAAGTCTGGAAGAGTGTTCATAGACAGAGAGCAACTGAATGAGGCAATGACTCTTTTGATTATACAGATGAGTGAGTGACTGACTGACTGAATCAGTCAATTTGTCAAATTTTAAAGAGAAGAGAGAGAGAGGAGAGAGAGAGAGAGAGAGAGAGAGAGAGAGAAACGAAATCTTGTTTACTGAGGGAAAGAAATAAGCACAAGTCAGTGGCTTTTCTTTCATCCAGCCCTCGAACAAGGGAAAGGTATCTAAATATGTGAAAGAAGAGAGAGAGAGAGGGGGGGGGGGAGAGAGAGAGGGGAGGAGAGAGAGAGAGAGAGAGAGAGAGAGAGAGAGAGAGAGAGAGAGGTTTTTTGGGTTGTTGTTGTTTTTTTTGCTGTCCCAACCTCTGCGCCACCTCATAGGCAGTGCACCCACGCCGCTCATTCCGACACCCCGTCCACAGCCACAGCCCGGTAGGCCCCGCCGCAGCCCCGGCACCAGCAATCCACAGGGAGCAGTCAAGTTGTCAAGAGGCAACCCACCGGAGGAGACGCTGCACTGCTGCCGAGTCACTTCGGTGGTGTTAAGTGGCGCCTGTTCTGATCTAACAGACGCAGAATACCACCTACTAAGCCCCCTACTGACGACAATAATTGCTTAGTCGCGGAGCCGGCGCGAGTGAGCTCTCCCGGAGGGCGCCACCACGTCCGTACAACGACAGCCCCCATGGACTCGCCGATACCGGTGACCCCGACGGAACCAAACCAAGGCCACAGACGTGGAGAGGACATCGAAATCGAGGTCACCATGAGAGCAGGGCATGAAGGGCCACAGAATTTGAGACTTTCTTTTTTTTTTTGAAATGCTGATCGATGAGAATTGGGATGATTAAGATGATGCTACGGATTTCCATTTCGGTCTGACTACATGACAGGGCTGTACTCTACGCTTCCTTTCATAATGTATCCCGGCGTCAACCAGGCCCGAGAGATACAGGCTCCTGCAGTGTTGGTAAAAAAAATTGAGTAACACTCTCAGAAACGCATCCATTAAGTGGATGAAACTCGACTGTGTGGTCCCAGCCTTCCTAACTGAGTCCACAGCAAACTCAACTCTGGGTAGGAGCCGGTCGGGGCAGAAAAACCCACATGACTCTGATGGGATTCAAACCCACGACCTCCCAGCCGGGAGTCCGCGACGCTAACCACTTCGCCACGGCGGCTGGTAGAGGATGAAAGGATGCACATACACACATAGACAGGAAGCAGGGGGATATGTGCCCTGAAATAAACCAACGAATGCATGAATGAACCCACCGGTCAGAAAGCCAGAGAACAAATCACTCAAATAAACAATGACAACAAATCGCACGGAACTAACGTCAATCAACAAACGTCATTCATCTGTGCTTCTACTGAAACACTGGTGGTACCCATAAGTGACAATAGTCTGACTCACTATACTTAGCTCCCTACTGGTGTCGGTAACCGTTGAGCTGGACTTCTAAATTGGGCGAGCATGCGCATGATATTCTGTGCAATAGAGACCCACTGGCCGTACCAAAGACTGTCCCCCAAGAAACGTGATCTAAAGACACTGTGGGAGCAGCTCAAGGTTTCCACAACACATCCGATTTGCTGGAGTTCGTGGTGGAGCGCCGGACTCGTGATCCTGGGGTCGCGGGTTCGAATTTCGGTACAGGGGGATTTTTCCCTCGGAGTTAACATTGGTTTTGACTCCATTCCCCATACAGTCCTTCGAATGAGACTATAAACCGAGGTTCCGTGTGTGAACGCACGCACGACATCTTGCACACACGTAAAATCCCATCACCAACTTTCGGAAGAGAAGGCCAGCTTGGCCGTTGGTATGGATGACACGTTACACATAGCATGCACCTTCCCCGAAGATAGCGTGGAAGATAGCGTATAGCTGTCTTAATGGCAGGATAACAAACGGTAATACACACAAAACTCCTGTCTATACAGGCAGTGTCCGCAGGAGAATCAGCCTGCGTACGCAGAGAGAAAGAAAGAAAGAAAGAAAGAACAATAGAGCCTTCGTCATACAGTCCACTGCAACTGAACAATACATACTGAGCCACAAAAGAAACGCAAATGGAGGGGTAGGTAGGGGTGAATATAATTAATGGCACTGTAGGTGCACTGTGACCATATATTCCGTGCGGTCATGAGTCAGCATTAGACCTAGTGTGCAGCACGTGCAAATCAGGTCAGTGTCACTAGAAATGAGCTCACACCGGCGCCATGAACGTGGAAGCGCGTTTTTGCATGTGCAAGGCGAATGCAAACAGTCATGTCAATCTTTTTTCGCTGAACAGTATTCACACATCACTAGGAATAAAAACCCAGGCTGTTACGCCCTGGCAAAGCAATCACTTCTACATGACCAGAATGCCAAGACTGAGCGCCGTCGACAGAGAAAGAGCCATAGGGCGACTCCAAGCCGGAAACCGTGCTGCACAAGCCGCAGCTGCGTTTGGCGTGGCTGTTTCTACAATTTGTCGTTTGTGGGCCAGGTTCCAGGCAAATGGCGACGCTCAGGACAACCCACGAAGCGGCAGACCCCGTGTAATGACTGCGCGACAAGATCGGGCGATTCACCGCCGTCACCAGCGTGAGCCATTCACTTATGCAACGGAAACAGCCAGAAACACCATTGGCAGGCATGGTGCACCAATTTCTGGTGAAACTGTGCGGCGTCGATTAACAGAACATCACCTGCACTGCCACCGTCCCGAACCCCCCTGGAGTGGAACCTCTTGGACAACAATACCGTCCAACAGCAGAATGCCAGTGCCTTCTCCATCTCACTAGGCAGGGTTGAGGCGGCCATTTTCCACCACTAACCCGCCATCACCCCCCCCCCCCCCCATCCCCCTCTGTTTTTATTCTTTTAAAGTCTTGCGCTGCGCAACCAGTTGTGTAATAGCCATCATTGGCTCCTACAACTAGCCGCCAACCAACAACTACAGGCGGAGATCCAGATCCAGATCCAGAAAGAAAACGAAAAAGATGGAGTTCATATTTCGTGGACAAGGCCAAGGGCATGGATGCCACCGAATTAGAGACAACTTTGCTTTGTTGTATGTCTTGATGAGGATGACAACAATGACGAGGATACAGTACCGGAAGTTACACGCGGGTTTGGTGTGTTATACCTCTGCACTTACTTCTATGATACATGCTGAAAAACAAAAGAAACGCGAAGACTGTTATGTTTGTTGGTCAATTAATATTTTGATTAACATTTTTACAATGACTGTATCCAAAACGAAGCTGATCATTTGTGTGTGTGTGTGTGTGTGTGTGTGTGTGTGTGTGTGTGTGTGTTAACCAGACCAGAGTGACGAATATGGATACTATAGTGTTCCCTTGGTCAGAAGATACTATTTACTTGAAGATGTCCAGATATATGCTAAGCGGGAGACTGAATCTGTATTCTGACCTGTATTTCCATTCCTGCAAAAGCAAAAATTATCAGAAGAAATGCATCTTTTTTTTTTCTTTTTTTTTTCTGTCCCAACCTCTGCGCCACCTCAGAGGCAGTGCACCCACGCCGCTCATTCCGACACCTCGTCCACAGCCCGGTCGGCCCCGCCACAGCCCCGGCACCGGCAATCCACAGGGAGCAGTCAATGTCAAGTCGTCAAAAGGCAACCCCACCGGAGAAGACACTGCACCGCTGCCGAGTCACTTCGGTGGTGTTCAGTGGCGCCTGTTCTGATCTAACATACGCAGGACACCACCTACTAAGCCCCCTACTGACGACAGTAATTGCTTAGTCGCGGAGCCGGCGTGAGTGAGCTCTCCCTCCGGAGGGCGCCACCACGTCCGTCCAACGACAGCCCCCATGGACTCGATACCGGTGACCCGACGGAACCAAACCAAGGCCACAGACGTGGAGAGGACATCGAAACTGAGGTCACCATGAGAGCAGGGCATGAAGGGCCACAGAATTTGGGACATTTTTTTTAATGCTGATAGATGAGGATGAGGATGATTAAGATGATGTTACGGAATTTCATTTCGGTCTGAGACTACATGACAGGGCTGTACTCTACGCTTCATTTCATAATATATCCCGGCGTCAACCAGGCCCGAGAGATACATGCACCTGCAGTGTTGGTCAGGAAATTTGAGCAACACTCTCAGAAACGCATCCATTAAGTGGATGAAACTCGACTGTGTGGTCCCAGTCTTCCCAACTGAGTCCGCAGCAACCTCAACTCTGGGTAGGAGCCGGTCGGGGCAGAAAAACCCACATGACTTCTGATGGGATTCGAACCCACGACCTCCCAGCCGGGAGTCCGCGACGCTAACCACTTCGCCACGGGGGCTGGTAAGAAATGCATCTTAAGATCTTAACTGATTTGATAGCTTTGTAGATCATAGAGTTGAAAAGTAAAAACACATGCTAAATTTTGCTCAATGATTTTAACACACACACACACACACACACACACACACACACACACACACACACACACACACACACACACACACAAATTACAGGCCCGGGAGAGTGTGTAGAAAATAAGACTTTCATCCACAAAAATTTCAAGTTTTGAAGAAAGCAAATGCACACCAAAAAAAAGGAAAAAAAAAAGAAAGTGTCACTCTGATTAGTTTCTTCATGTGTGTGAGAGATTGTAAAACCAGCAATACTGGCTGGGTGCTTTCTATCTTTCCTCCAAGTGTCGTTAAGAAGTCAGTTTAATAGTATTGGGGGGTGATGTTGCTGAACAGACCACACCAAATGTGAATGGACTCTTACTCGGGTCACATTCCATTTCCCACCCAGTTTCATTACAACCAGCGCATCGGTTTTTTTCCTTTCTTTTTTTTTTTTTAATATGTGTGTGTGAGTGTGTGTGTGTGTGTGTGTGTGTGTGTGTGTGTGTGTGTGTGTGTGTGTGTGTGGTTGTTGTTGTTGTTGTTGTTGTTGTTGTTGTTGTGTATGTGTGTGTGTAGTCTTGCTGACTGACAAGACAAACAAACTCAGAGATACGGATGAAAACATAACTTTCGTGGTGGAATTGAATATGGACACTTTCAGAAAGTAACTGGTGGCACTTCTGCTGAATGAAGAAGAAGAAGAAGAACAAGAACAAGAACAAGAAGGAGAGAAGAAGGAGAAGGAGACGAAGAAGAAGAAAAGAAGAAGAAGAAGAAGAAGACAGAAGGAGAAGGAGGAGAAAAGCTGTCATACATACACAAAATTTAAAAGTATTCCACGTCATCATGGTGCACAGCTGCATATTCCTTCAAACAGAGGCCGCGACTTCAAGGAACACGGAAGGGGCAAGACAGCTCATTTTATGATAGATTAGAGCACGGTGTTGAGTTCTTTCACAAGTGATAACTGAGAGCATGGTAACACATGAATTTGAGTAATTCTCGTGGTAATGGCAGTTGCAGCATCAACAACAGGAGTCGTAAATAGTCGTAGTAGTGATATTAGGAATCGGGTGTTTCTCAGCTTAGGCCTTGCAGCCTTTTCTTGAAGAATTCAGTTTAGCATTTTCATCAATAAATCTGATTGGCTGTGCTTTGACAGAGCAATTTTTCCATTACCGATTAAAAATATCTTTACATCTTGTTCTGCTGTTCATTGGTTAAAAAAAAGTATTTGGTGCATCTTTTAACTGAAAAGGAAGTGCACTCCATATTTATACAGTTTTGTGAGCAAGTGCGATTTTCCTTAAGTCAGTGTTCCCGTGCTGCATCAGCCAGAGTTTTTTTGTTTGTTTGTTTGTTTTTAAAATAAAAATACTGTCAACATTTGTCAGCTGAACTGTTGAGAATAATGCTAGTTTCAAGTAGATCGTCTCTTGGTCTTCTCTCCGGCTTAATGAGGGTATTCTAAGATGTTGAAGTCTCCATGGATTTCTTCAGCAGTTTTGATGGCCTTAGGCCTATTTGAACTTTTTCAGAAGCCATTGGCTATTTTTGGATAAGAGCATGACAATATTTACATATTCTGTATGATGTCCAATGTAGTGCGCTGTGCTTTGTTATATGTTCAAAATATATTTTCATCAAGATATGAGAATGTTTTCTTTATTAGCCCAATCATTTGAGTTGCTTTAACAAATGCATGATACATGTAAATGTCAAATGATTTAGAACCATCAAATGTCACAAATAGAACTTTTTCATTTATTGTATTGCCATATCTAATTGCATGAGATTAAACAACAACAACAACAACAACAAACTTTTGCCTATGTGTAGGAGTTTACGTTTTGATACATGGAAGTAGAAGTTCTGTGTCTCTGAGCAGTCCTGTAGTCTATTGTAGCCAATTGTTTATACACGTTATTTGTGTTTCCATTCATCTGTGTACTATTTACAAAAAATCGGTACTGTCCACAACAAAATTGAGGTCATTAATCATTATTGCCAAAAGTGTTAGACCAACTATTCTGTTTTGTGGAATACCACTTAAGACTGACGATCACTAAAATTCCAATACCGACAAACTACTTTGGACTGATGAAACTATTTGAATATTGACATCGTCAAGAGATCATAGCAGCAGACAGGGCATGCTCCCGAGTGATGCAAAGTTAGTAAGTAAGTGTTTGGAATAAATATGGTTGTTTGATTGGATAGTGCGAAAATACGTGTATTTTCGTACGATCCCATCATATTCATTCATTTATGTCGTGTCGTTTTTCCAAGTTGTTAAAGTTTGTAATGAGATCAATTTACTCCTGTTTTCTGCTGAATAAACGAAGAATTTCCCAGTCTTCCACCTATTGTTTATTTTTAGCCAACTGGTTCCAACTGGTTTCGGACTCCCATTGAGGTCTACTCGAGTCACATGACTCATTCTTGTGGCAAAGTTGCGTTTGTGACGTGTGCTAACCACACCGCAAAGATTGTTATTCCGGCTAGTCAATCTTTTGCAGATTGTGTAACTAGGGCCGAACGCAGGAGAATCAGGCTGCAGTGAAAACATTCATCCACGTCATCTACAGAAATCGTTGAAAATGGATGTGAAGGGCTGAGTGGCAGTCTCGACTAACGAGCTGTCATTGAAAAACTTTCGCCTGCCTTTTGCAAGGATTCGAAAGTAGAGCAAGTTGTGTGGACGGTGTGTGGGTCAGTGTAACCGTTTACCGAAGGTCGAACAGCACGTCGGCACACTGGCTGACCGGAAAACAACGATGCAAGCTCAGGAAATCCCTCCATCGCCAGGGTCCGATTCTGTCCAGGAAATGCTGAAAAGAAGGATGGATATGGCATTGTCGGTAAGTCGCAAAGAATCGGTGACAGTAGTTTAACATACAGTGGAAATTATGGTTATGGCACATACCTCTGAACCATCAAACTGATCATTCCATTCAGTCCTTAGCAGTGGTGTAAACGTCTTTTGTAGTTTTCAAGTTCAGTTCAGTTCAGTTCACTTGGGACTTTAGATAGCCTCACAGCTTTTTCTGTCCCATCATCTTATTTATTTCATAAACAGTGGTTGCATAATGCATGCATATGCTCAGGATATATTTTAATCTATTCTATCAATCAAATTGAAATTTTAACATATTTAACTTAGCGTTAGTATCCAGAAGGTTTTTAAAAGTATTCAAATCTTTTGCTTTTTAATGTGTGCAGGTAGTTTGTTCCACATTTTGTGTTCCATTTGTGAAAATGAACACAGGAGGTTTACACCAACTATCAAAAAGTATCATTCATGTTCAGTCATGATAGGATGATGCTGGAACAATAGTCTCTCTTTTCACACACTACTGGGGTCCCTCTTCTTTCCCCACTTGCATACCTTCTGATACTTATTTTCAGACTTGCTGGTCTGTGTGTGTGTGTGTGTGTGTGTGTGTGTGTGTGCGCGCGCATAAAAAAAATTGAAATGCGTTAGGGGGCATATTAATTGTTTCACAAATGTCAAATGCACATTTGAACTAGTTCAGATATAACATATTACCTAAATGAAGCTGTTTTTCAAAAGTATGTTATCAAGAGAGGAGAGGGAAGTGGGGGAAGGAAAGGGGAGGGGTGGGGGTGGGAATGGAAGAAACGTGGGTGAGATGGTAGGGGGACCAGTAAACTGTAGGACAGCCAGCCATAGCACTCAAGAGTGTGTCTCGTCTCCTATCCATAAAACAACTAGAAAAGATTGTTACCTTTTTTTTTTAGTTTGTTTTGTTTTGAAAGGCTCATGTCAATGCAGTCGTTTTGTTTTATCTGTACATTGTTTAATGATAAAATGCTTCAAGCTACGGCCACTGGACCAGTATGCTAGTTGTGTGTCCAGTGTGCTGATTGTTTTGGGCAGAAAGGATGCCCTGTGAAGTGACTCGTAGTTCAGATCCAAGTGCAGAGCCAACATGAAATACCATGGTACACCTGTGATTGTATGTTTATGCAGCACAGTAGTTGTACATTTTGTACATTTCGACACTTGTAGTTGTGTGCTTGTGCATTAACACTTATGCTTCTACACACGCATACACTCGATGTACACACTCACAGACATAAATAGTCGCTTATTCACACACACAAACATGCATGCACACACACGCACATACACACACACACACACACACACACACACACACACACACACACACAATATATACATGCACAGACATGCGCGCGCACACACACACGCACACACACACACACACACACACACACACACACACACAAATGTAAATTACACACATACACACACACACACGCACAGACACACACGCACATCACATATGCATTGACATTCGTACGTACACACGCGCGCGCGCACACACACACACACACACACACACACACACACACACACACACACACACACACACACATTCAATGATTCATTGACATGACATGTGAACTGACTTTGTCTCTTTGTCTATCATAGTATCAATCTCTCTGTCGCTCTGTCGTTCTTATTTCTTTTTTGTTTGTTCCTTCATTTTTTGACGTGCTTATAATTAAGTCATTTTGAATATTCCGTGGCAGATTTAACATAGATGATATTAATTTTCGAGCTGAGCATGATTGGGAGCACCCACACACACTTATGAGCTGAAACCAATCGGTCGAATGCATTAGCATTGGGTCAGAAAGTGGTATGTTTGCACTGTTTAAGGTTACACAGTTTACTGTTGATTTCCCATTCAACTATTGTAGGCAGCCACTTATGACTTATGTCATCTGTAGAAATCTAAGTCCTTTCAGCAGCATGAAGGTTGATTACTATAGCTTGTCCTCTTAGGGCAATCTTTGCAACATGGCAGTGCGAAACATAGACAGTTTAATGTAGACCTGAGGAATTAACTTGTTTCAGCGACTACAGACATTTAGATCATGACCTGTGCTGCACAGATGATAAGGAGCAGAAAAGGGATTAGCTTAGGGTTGCAGCCTGATACAAAGGGGGATCTGTAGGCAGGGGAGTAGGTCAGTAACTTTCCTTCGATAGCTTAAATCTGTTTACCTAATATTAATGTATGGGATGCTTAGAACTGTTGACCTAATATTAATGCGTGGGATGACAGCTCTGCCACTTTCAAGTTTACACAAATAATAAACTACATTCTCCTTCAAATCCCTTCATAGTTCATACTAATAAAACCAGGATTAAATAGAGTTCAGCAGTCGGGAGAGTCTGGATGAACAAAATATCGTTTACTCAAGATTTATTTCTTTCCCCCTTTTTTTCCCTATTAAAGAATGAAATTCAAAGCGAAAAAAGGGTGGCTTGTGCATTTTTTTTCCATCCCTAGTTCTTAAAACTTAAAGAAAAAATGTTCTTTTAAAGAAAAAATGTTCTTGGCCATAAACTTTCATCTCAGATATTCCTTCACACTAGAATGGGTAAGTTTGGTTAGAACTCTGAAGTGCTGATACTCTGTGTTCTAACAGAGACTCAGGGAAAATAATTATGTCATGTGTATGTCAGAGATGTGTTGCTGACTTTGCAGATCATTGACATTCAGCCAGACAAGGAGAGATGCCCAGCATTTGGAGTGCACCTCCATCCAGTTTATATTCTGATTACAGGATTCTTTAGATGTTCATTGACTGGCTTTAACGTTATAATTTGTTTGGGTAAAACAGAATTTCATGGTGAAACAGCCTTAGCTTGTTCTATAGCTCAGCAAAGTAAATGAAGTACGGCTCAGATGTGGTATTGATAATTTTATGTATTAATTTTACACCCATATCAATTTGAAAACAAAAGGCGTGTGTGTGTGTGCGTGGTGCGTGTGTGTGTGTTTCACTTTCAGTCGCCGGTAGTGAAGTCCTTCCTGGCAGGATCACTCAGTGGCTCACTGTCCACCCTGCTGCTGCAGCCTCTAGACCTGGTCAAAACCCGTCTGCAGTCTCCTGTGTACATCGGGTATGGTTCTGCAGTGCTTACCTAGCTCTAGCACCAGAATGATGTAATTATACAGTGAATCCTATTCTCTGCCTCTGCTCTCTCTCTCTCTCTAGACTCTCTCTCTCTCTCTCTTCTCTCTCTCTCTCTCTCTCAGTTGCTCTCTCTCTCTTTCTCTGTCTCTGTCTCTCTCTGCACCTGTGTGTGTGCGTGTGTGTGTGTGTGCCTCTCTCTCTCACACTCTCCTCTGCCCCATCAGGGGTAGATTACTCTCACATAGCTTATTCTGGCTTCTCCACACATAGACCTATGTAGATTCATCCTACTATCACAGCCGTAGCACCTGCAGACCTTAGGGAGTAATCATCAAGTTGTGGTGAGGCAACCCACCATCTTCGGAGGAGACACTGCACTGCTGCTTGGTCACTTGGGTGGTGTCCAGTGGTACATGTTCCGAATTGAACAAAAACTGGGTCTTTGATAGGAAGGAGTCTTACTTAGAATGTAGATTATGGAAAATGGTCTATGACAAAAAGAATGTTACAGAAGAGATGGGGACTAGTATTACTGAACTGGAAGTCACTGAGATTTCAGTTGGAACTTTGTAAAAGGTGGGAATGAGGAATGAAAGAAAGAGAGAGAGAAACATAGAATTGAAAAGACATAACAGCAAAGCCACCCATCCACCCCCTAAAAAAAAAAAAAAGAAGAAGAAAAGAAAAGAAAGAAACCCATGTTTGTAAGCTCTTGTTGTTAACCACTAAAGTTTGAAACGACAGAAAGTATACATCCATCAGTAGGATAAGAGCCTGACCAGAAATTGTGCTCAAGGGGAGGGAAGAACGGCTGGTAATAGATAAGAAATGAGCTACAAAATGCGAGGGAAAAGTGTTTACAGGTAATTGCATCTTTGGCATAACAGCATGTCATGTCAGAACAGTGGGTATTACTATTAGACATGGTCATAGTGCAGGGAATTGTCTGATGACTTGTTTACAGGGGCTGTGTATAGTGTGCCCTAGAGAAAGGATGTTGGCTTTGGAACTGTGACAGAAGGCTCTGGGTAGCAGTCAGGATGGGAGCTTTGGGTTAAAATAATATTGAAGCACTGAGACGGTGAGAGAAAACGGTTCCTCAGCTGTTTTTTCCCATACCCAGATTCTGTCTGTCTGTTTATCTTTCTCTTTCTTCTCTCTTGCTTTCAAGCATGCACATGCACATGCACTCATGTATGCATGCACACACTCATACATGAATACACATATACAATGGAAGCATGCTAAATCCCATTCATGACAGCATGCACTTTCACAGAGCTTTTCCTTAGAATTCAAGCATTTATAAGCAAATGCATGCAAGTGAACACATTTTATATGCACATACTGAAGGTACACGCACGCACACACACACACACACACACACACACACACACACACACATTCCCCCCCCCCCACACACACACACACTGATACATGTGCGCGTGCACACACACACCACACACACACACACACACACACACACTGCAAACAGATGTTATTTGATAAGCTGGTTACTGACAAGGTCAAGGTCCCTCGTTGTGCAAAATAACCTATTTTTCTCTGCAGAACATTCCCAGGGAATTAACAAGGGTGCAAAAAGTAAGTGGTCCTTGACTAACTGGATTAAAGGGGATAAAGCACAATGCTACAACTACAAGTCTTATTTTGTTGGTTGTCTTATAGGACAGCGTGGTTTTGTTAGTGACTGTGCTTAAATGTATTATAGCCAGACATGTCACAATTGAAATCTAGAAAGTGAGAAATTATTTTTGAACATTTATGCTTTTACTTTTTGTTAAAACAAACAAACAAAAATGATGCAGAAATATAAAATGCAAATGCAGATTTAGAAACATAAATGAGTACTTTGCATACACATAGACATCCAGTTGAGTACTCGTTTAACTTCAGTCAACTCTGCATGTACATTAGATAAAGAGAAGTTCTCAGAACTTTGTGCAAATATCATGCACGCTGATAAATGGGCAGAACCAGACCAAAGACCATTGTGGAACACGGACAGACAATCAGGCAGTCAGACACACATATGCACTGACTAACAATCTAGCAGAAGGGGAAAAAAAAAGAAGAAAAAAGGCAGCAGAAGAAAAAGCACAGACATGGGTTGTATGTCAGTAACTCTTATTTCACACCATATCAGATTTTGCGTTTTGTACCAAGCCGAAAAGGAAGTGAAGTGTAATCATTAAAAGTTGAGTGTTAGCCTAGAAGGAATCTTGTTTGGAGGGTGAATGTAGTAGTGCCACAAAGAAAAATGATCCAGACACAAAAGCAGATCCAGACCCCCACCACCACCACCCACCTGCCCTAGAAAAGGAGTTGAAAGGGGTTGGAATCTTTTGGGAAGCTTCTTTGCTTTAAGGTGTTTCTTTTAAAAAAAAGTAAAAAGTTTTATTTGAACACAAAAAACACTCACGATTTTATAACCAGATTTTAGGTCCTGTAGATCTTTGAAGTATGAAATGTGACATAAGGTCTCCCCATTGGAAGTATGAAATATGACATAAGGTTGCCCCATTGGAAGTATAAAATAGGACATAAGGTCTCCCCATTGGAAGTATGAAATAGGACATAAGGTCTCCCCATTTGAAGGATGAAATGTGACATAAGGTCTCCCCATTGGAAGTATGAAATATGACATAAGGTCTCCCCATTGGAAGTATGAAATAGGACGTAAGGTCTCCCCATTTGAAGTATGAAATGGGGCATAAGGTCTCCCCATTGGAAGTATGAAATATGACATAAGGTCTCCCCATTGGAAGAATGAAATGTGACATAAGGTCTCCCCATTGGAAGTATGAAATAGGACATAAGGTCTCCCCATTGGAAGAATGAAATGTGACAGAAGGTCTCCCCATTTGAAGTATGAAATAGGACATAAGGTCTCCCCATTTGAAGTATGAAATAGGACATAAGGTCTCCCCATTGGAAGTATGAAATAGGACATAAGGTATCCCCATTGGAAGTATGAAATAGGACATAAGGTCTCCCCCATTGGAAGTATGAAATAGGACATAAGGTCTCCCCATTGGAAGTATGAAATGTGACATAAGGTCTCCCTATTGGAAGTATAAAATAGGACATAAGGTCTCCCCATTTGAAGTATGAAATGTGACATAAGGTCTCCCCATTGGAAGTATGAAATATGACATAAGGTATCCCCATTGGAAGTATGAAATAGGACATAATGTCTCCCCATTTGAAGTATGAAATGGGGCATAAGGTCTCCCCATTTGAAGTATGAAATGTGACATAAGGTCTCCCCATTGGAAGTATGAAATGTGACATAAGGTCTCCCCATTGGAAGTATGAAATGTGACATAAGGTCTCCCCATTCGAGGTATGAAATGTGACATAAGGTCTCCCCATTGGAAGTATGAAATAGGACATAAGGTCTCCCCATTGGAAGTATCAAATAGGCATAAGGTCTCCCATTCCCTAGAGGCATATTTGTTCTGTGCAGGTGATGAGTGCAGGGATATTTTATGTTATGGAACAATTGCCATGCTGTGCTTTTTCTGAAGCATCTAATGTCCAGATATTGTATTGTATACAGAGGTGTTCTGTTGATGTATATAGACAGACATGTTTCTTTTGATGTATACAGACAAGCACACACTGGATCATACTTATTGTGGATACACTCCTCTCATTGATATCAACATCAACGCACGTAGACACACACACATGCAGGCACGTACACACATACACACACAAACGTGCACACATGCACATATGCGTACCTTATCCATGCATACTTACTCATGTATACATACACATGCATGAGCACATGAACACACACACTCGCACGCACACGTGTTTGCACATGTACACACTCTCTCTCTCTCTGTCTCTCTCTCTCTCTCACTAGATTTACTTCATATAATACACTCCTCAGCATGTACACATACATCATAAAGTAAAATGAAACTACTACTACTAATATGTGTGCAGTAGTACTGCACACATCATATTCAAGTGTTTCAGACCTGTCCACACTCATTCACTACATACCACTATGCACCTGCTGCCCTTCATTCTTTCTGTATCGCAGAATGTTTCAGTGATGATATCAACCAGATGAATGCATTGCTTCTGATCTGTGAATATGACATGGAATGTTTTGAAGGTCTACAACTGAAGATCTTTCTTCCTAGGACCAACACGGGATGATGCATGTGGCAATCAACGTTGTACGACAAGAAAAGTTCCTGGCTCTCTGGAATGGAGTCTGGCCGGTAAGTGGTCGCACACCTGTGTTGGGTTCCAGTCAGTCAATCAGGAATTTAGAACAGTGTGTGCACAGTGTTAATGGCAGTTCTCACATGAACATACCTATGGTAGGAGAACTGAAAGTGATCAGACTAGAATCAAAATGTTTGTACTTTGTCATTTTAACAGTTACTGTTATTGTTGTTTAAATGCGCTCTGCTGATTTACTTTTCTTTGAGTCAATTAATTATAGAGTGTAGGCTACTTTTAAAGAATTGAATAAAAGAATGGGGAGTAAGAGTGCTTTTCTTCATTTCATACACTCGCCTGCACACAAAAGATAAGAGTTTGCATTTCTTCATGCATGCAGTGTCTTGCAGTCTCAAACACACTCACATGCATATAATTATGCATACTTTTGTGTATATTTCTGCCTACACATACATTGTGAGTGTGTTCATGTGTGTTTGTTGAACTGCATTATTGATACCTCCAGTTTGAAAGATTTCACGATTTTCAGAAGAAAAAATTGTTCATTGTGTTGTAACTTTTTTTTTTCCTTATTCATATTGTTACAATGAAAAGTTGCTTACAGTGACATGTAAAGCTATATTGTTACAATGAAAAGTTGCTTACAGTGACATGTAAAGCTATATTGTTACAATGAAAAGTTGCTTACAGTGACATGTAAAGCTATATTGTTACAATGAAAAGTTGCTTACAGTGACATGTAAAGCTATATTGTTACAATGAAAAGTTGCTTACAGTGACATGTAAAGCTATATTGTTACAATGAAAAGTTGCTTACAGTGACATGTAAAGCTATATTGTTACAATGAAAAGTTGCTTACAGTGACATGTAAAGCTATATTGTTACAATGAAAGTTGCTTACAGTGACATGTAAAGCTATATTGTTACAATGAAAAGTTGCTTACAGTGACATGTAAAGCTATATTGTTACAATGAAAAGTTGCTTACAGTGACATGTAAAGCTATATTGTTACAATGAAAAGTTGCTTACAGTGACATGTAAAGCTATATTGTTACAATGAAAAGTTGCTTACAGTGACATGTAAAGCTAATGCATGAGAAACTTCAGGTGAGATCTCTTTTTTCTTTGCCAGTGTTAAATCCTGGACGCTTTGTGAATGTGTGTGTGCAGTCACTGATGAGATGTGCTCCAGGGTTGGTCTCTACTTTGGTACCCTGCATTACCTTAGGAGCAACTTCGGGTGAGTCTTTTGTGTTCACACAAACTTTTCAAAAATATCATACCTTTGTACTGAGCTACCTATCTGTCGGTGAAGGCTGTTTACCATCAGGTTGGAATCGTGTTCAATGATTTTTTTTTTTTTACACTTCTGTATGCTGTGTTTATCGAATTACTTACTGTCAGTTTCTGAGGTATTTATGAGTGAGAATTGTTTTATGATATACATTTTTGAGTAAAGTTAGATAGCTAGATCAATGAACAGCTTTGATTTATCACTCAAATATGAAAAAGAAGATGAAAAGCTATTCACATTGACTAGGGTCTTAAGCAGCTGCATGCTAGTGTTAGATTGGATTTGATAAAGAGTGCATCACTGTGTGCAGAGTGGGGACAGGTACATTTCTACTACACTGCATGTGCTGACCTGTGCTCATGGGTCACATGCACATGCGTGTGTATGTGTGCACATGCTTGTGCTTCCATATACATGTACACAGGCAAAATGGTGAATTCCTGCCCATGGCAGCAGTCAGAGGATGGTAATATATTTGGAAGAGAATGATGGGACAAAAACGGTAATAAAGTACAGGCAGTCTAATAAACAAGCCTTTCAAGAATGACTAAACACAAAGGCCACAGTAAACACAAAGGCCACAGATGCAGACATACGCTCCCGCACCTGTGCCAATGCCTGTGACACATCATATGCACATTAACCCAGATATGCCATACAGCCATGCAGTCAGAGGTAGAATCATTGCACAAACTGCTTGGAAGGACAGATACTGACCAGTACAAGCCACGCTAGGAAGCCATGTGTTCCTCAAAAAGTCCTTGTGATCAGCATGGCTCGGTCACAGTGGATAAAAAAATAAAAAAAAACCCGTTGAAATAAATGTAAATAGCATCCATATGTAATTTAATGGTACTAGCCCCTCTTCCCATTGCATCTGTCACGAGTTTGTCACGAGGCCTACGACGTTTGACCCATCTAGGTGGCGGAATTACTCATTTATTTATTGTCGTTGCTGTTGTCGTGTATCCGTCCCTTAATGTGGCTTGTGGTGCGGTTGCACCTTGGTGTAGTTCAGCTCAGCTTCGGTTTGCTTTCTCTCTCTCTAATTCCACTGCCCGTGCTATTCATCCTGCAGGTTCACGGGTGGCTGGTACCTTTCTCTCGAACTTGCTGTCTATCGGCCCTCTCGCCTGTCTTTTTACCTGTCGCACGTGCTTCATTTCTTTTAGTTTGAAGTATGCTCACTCTGTGACGCAGCGTGGCATGTTGGCCGCCATCGCTGAGGGAGGTTAGCTCTTCACTCGAGCGGAAGATGTCTCTGGGAGCGCCTGCTCCGGTCTTGGTTCTTCACCGTATCATCGAAGGTACAGTCGGTATCTTCAATTCCTACAGTCGGCCTGTAGGAGAGGGACATCACTTCTTCTTTTTCCGCATCTGCGCTTCTGTCCTCTCGACTGGACAGAGGGCAGAGAGAGTCGTTTGAACCCGCCTCTTCTGGGTCTCCCACGGGTAGCTGGTAAGCATCAGTTTCGTGGTTTGTTTGTTTTGGTTTGTTGTTGTTAGCCGGCTTATTCTTCTCTTTTGCGCAATTTTCTTTGTTTTCGAAATTGTAAGAGAAATATTGTGTGAGACCTTTTCTCTGGTTAATTCAATCTTTAACCTGGCCATTCTAAATTATTTCCAAAATTCTTTCTCCTGTTTATGCATCTGGTGATGCGGTAGTCGGTGGGGATGGGAGAGAACCTGGTGATTCAGGGTTGGTACTTGCTTGGTCTCGCTCGTCCGCCCCTGTCACATTCGCCGGACTCTTATCCTTCGGCCACCGTCTGTTTGTGTGTGCAAGGAGAACGAGTTTTATGTTCGCGAGCGTGCGTACGCATGATTTATTGTTCGGATGCGTGGTTGGAGATTTGTGTTATTTTGAAATGTGGCTATAAAATGTGACAATTATGCCATTGAATTATTATTTGCAAATGTGGTGGCAGTTTTAAAGCGATAGTTGCTGTGTTGGTTTATTTCCTAAGAAAGGAAAATGTTAAGCATGAATGAGAGAAGGATGAAGATGATTCATATTTGTTTTATAGCCTGTTAATTTAATGCAGTCTTTTACCTGCTTCGTGTGAGAAGACTTTAATGAACATTCCTGATTTGATGGGTTTACTGTGTTATGCTCAGGTCTGTGTTGAGCTGGGGTTGTTGGTGCATTTAGTAGACTTCCCCTCGCCCATCATGCGAGTGGCTGTTAAGATTTAACAGCATGGGTCAGACTGTACTGACGGCGGGGTTCCAGTACCCTTCCTTCTTCCTTCCCTCCCTTTCTTCTCTCCTCCCAGCTACGTCCCCCCCCCCCCCCCCCCCCCCCCCCCCCCCCCCCTCCCGGGGCTTCACCCGAGTCTGGACTGGTTGGTGCCACGCTGGTTGAGGCCACGCTCTGGCTGGGACCGCGGACTGGATGGTGCCACGTGCTGGTTGAGGCCACGCTCTGGCTGGGACCGCGGACTGGATGGTGCCACGTGCTGGTTGAGGCCACGCTCTGGCTGGGACCGCGGACTGGATGGTGCCACGTGCTGGTTGAGGCCACGCTCTGGCTGGGACCGCGGACTGGATGGTGCCACGCGCTGGTTGAGGCCACGCTCTGGTCGGGACCGCGGACTGGTAGAAAAGCCCGCCGGCTTGACTGGCCGGCCCTGATCCCCGTCCAGGACCTCCAATAACAACGCCACGTTTCCCCCCCTCCGGGACGCGCTCTTCACTGCCTGCTTGTGTGTCGAGGGTGTCGGCTTTGAGCGACTCCCTTCAAGAACCAACCCGGTTCGGAGCACCTAGTGCGACAGGGTGCTCCCAGTAGACTTGACGGAGGCGGGGGTGTGGAGG
The DNA here is from genome assembly GCA_018398815.1 of Conus ventricosus. Taxonomy (NCBI): domain Eukaryota; kingdom Metazoa; phylum Mollusca; class Gastropoda; order Neogastropoda; family Conidae; genus Conus; species Conus ventricosus. The sequence continues at coordinate 174,555,393 of CM031595.1, forward strand.
CACTACATGGTGTGGGAAGGGATGGATGCTGGAAATGTTTATTTATAATTGTGTATATGTTATACGTGATGAGATGTTGTGGTTGTGATTGTGCACGTCGTATGGTGAAATGCTTGACTGTGATTGTGCATGTTATGTGTGTTGGAATGTTTGATTGTGATAGTGCATGGTGCGTGTGTTGAAATATTTATTTGCGATTGTGTGTGTTGTGAATAAATGGGGTGTTGTATCGTAATCTTTATTGTGTGGTCTCTTGCGGGGCGTGTGAGGTCAGTCACTCCCTTCACTCCCACCTAGACCGATCCTGTCAGGGCAGACCTCCAGGGGTCGGGCGTGACAGCATCTTCCTAATGTGAATATACACATTAGCCTCCCGTGTTTGCTTACAGCAAGCTAGGATCCTGATAACTTGGGTATCTGTGACTTAGTATGTTTGTTCAGTCATTTACCTGTGATATGTCTGTATCTTCCATATGTACACCTTTTTTCACACGTTATTCGGAGGAAAAAACCCAAATGCGCACCTTCTGACATTAGATATAAAGACGAAGGCACACACACACACACACACACACACACACACACACACACACACATGGAATACATGCAGCAGTGATCCTGAGAATAGCTTTTCAACTTCTTTTTTACATTCGAGTGGTGAATTAAAGCTGTTCATGGATTTATCCATTTAAGTTCACTGACAACTGAATAGTATAAAGCTATTCTGATTCGTATAGTATAAACCTGTTCTTATATTCTCATTCATAAATACCTCAGAAATTGACAGTAAGTAATTCCATTAATACAGCATACAAAATAAGTGAAAGAAAAAAAAGAGAAGAAAGTTCTCTAAACATGATTCTAACAAGAGTCTTAACTTATGGAGACATGTAGGTAAACCAGGACAAAACTAAGATCTTCAGAGTCCATCTATATTAATCTGCCCAGTTTTCCAGAAGTCTCTTTAGTGTGTCTTGAAATTATGCTGATATTTGTTTGGCGGTGGCTGATGCTCTTCTGCTTTGTCCATCTGTGTTGCCACTTTTCTCTCTTGATATTCCAGTTCAACAATGTGGCCTATCTTGCTGATTTTGGCGATTCTTGAAGTCGAACTGACCTAGTCGTAATCCACTTGTTAACACTATCAACACGGACCCTCGTTCTGCTCTGTGTGCCCAGTAAACACTGCAGTCACAGCACTGGAATTCCTTCAAGATGCCGGATTTTGACCATTTTTGATTTATTTTCTTTAAAAGCCTATTTCCATTATTTCTGTACTGTGAAATAGAGGTATCTTTCATCTTCTTGATGATAAATGTTTTAAAAGTCAAAATAATTATTTTGTTGTTATTTGATTGTGCTGAAAATGACATACTTTGAACAATGAGCACTGATTCAGACGCCAACGGGTTGGTTGCCTTCTCTTCAAATTAACCAATAAAATTGACTGTAAGTAGCTTGTTAACTGGTATGATATGACATAGGAATGACTGTATCTGTATGCGGACACCACTAGTTAAAAGTTCTCCAGGAAATTCAATCATATTTATTTTAGAAGACCGTTGCTATCATTCTCGCGATGTGTCCTGAGTGACAGATCACTTGCCGTGAGTATTTTCGCCTCACGTCGCCAAGTGGTAAGTTGGGCGCCGCGATAATTCTTGCAGCGTGTTGCGAAAAAGTTAGAATTGCCTGGCCAGTCAGTGTACCTGCTGACTGGTTACCTTGACTCCTGCATTGTCAGGGCTGTACATGCATGTGTATTACCCTGAATTGCATGCTAAATATTATTATAACTCTGATCAACGTGAAAGAAAAATTTAACACTTTAGACAAAACTATGAGATCAGCTGAGATTTGACATATATGAAAAAAAACAATGAAGGGCTGTTTAGGGGTGACATTTTCTGTTGTTGTTTGGTTTATTATCAACTGGGATGAGTGTTGTGCATGGTCACAGCTGTTGACCTTGGTACATTTATCTAGATTAGCTTACAAAGGGAAAACAGGTGCATTATATTGTTGTTTTATTGTGTTGTTGTTATTAATCAATATTTGTTGAGACAGTATGTACCTGTGGTATGTTTTAGTCCAGTAGCAGAAATGAAAAAGAAAACCACATGGTATAGTAAACATGATTGGTTTGTAACAGATTGATCTCAAAGAAATTAAGAATATGTGCTGGATATTATTTGGTTTTTATCCTGCCGGTGACTCAAGAGGCTACAAGTGAACTACGATCAAGTGACTATTATAAGACACATTCAGGCGATAACTTGATGATTCATTGTTTTGTTTGTTCTTGTATTTTGATCCCAACAGGTTTCTCAGTGTCAAAGTGAACATGCTTTTTCCAATATACTGTGGCACCATCATGTAGTAACACTTTTTTTAAATAAAGATTTTCATTCCATTCCATATACCACATGCCTTCTGTTTTAAGTAAAGTTTTGTGGTGAATTATGACAGAAAAAGTGCATGTTGCTGAAGCTTCTATGACTTGCCCTAAAATGCATGCTGCACATAGTTTTCTTCTTTATATATGTGTACAGTGTGACTACACGCCAGTCACTCTGCTCTACAATCAGGGGGAAAAAAACTGTAGCTTATATATGGTAGTGATGCAGCACTTCTTGCTTTACTGAACATGCCAAAGACTGTGGATCAATATTGTTGCAGGAGTTCAAATCCCAAAGCACTGGAGTCGCTGTGCATGGGGATGACGGCCCGTTCCATCGCTGGAGTACTGATGCTGCCCATCACCGTCATCAAAACACGCTATGAGGTGGGCAGATGGTTTCCCTTACCTCCTTTACTCCTTTGTTGAGGTGGGCAGGATGGTTTCCCTTACCTCCTTTACTCCTTTGGTGAGGTGGGAGTCACTTCAGACAATCTGACCCCGTCCGCCAATCTTCTAGAGATTTTGAGGAGAACGGCCAGTTTTTTTTTTTCTCAGTTTCTTTATCCTCTGTACTCCTATGTTGTGGTTGGAGTTATTTTAAGAGAGTTTTTTGCTGCCGTCCGCCAGTCTTTCAGATATTTTGAGTGGATACCGATTTAGTTTTTGGATGTTTCATGTGACAATTTATTTTTGATAAACCAAGTCAAAAGTGCATGTTATTACTTCTACTTTTCAACTCCTGTGTTCTAGTTGTTGATTATTGCCAAGCAAAGTTCAAAATGGAAATGTCCTTTTCGACAAAATAATTGTAAATTTATTGTTACATTTTAGGGTTTTTCCCCTTAAAATGAAAAATCAAACCAAAAAAAAAAAAATGATGAGCATGATTTAGTATCTGATTTTAGGAGGAGAGGATTTTTTTTTTTTGTTTTTTTGTTTTTTTTTGAGTCATTAAATCATGAAGAGCTGTTTGATAGCTTGGTGACTCCCAGGAAAAGCACATATTTAAAACTTATATATGTTCTGGTGCTTTGCCGTTGAGTTTCTAAGGGAGACAAGGATTTGAGCAGAGTTTGTTCTTTTTTGTTTCTGTTACTTTTGGCACATGTTTGTCTTCCATTAATTTTTATCTGAGGAGGTGTAACAAATGACTTTTTTGCTTTATATCGTTTGAAAAAAAAGTTGTTTTTTTTTTTTAATTGTGCAGTATGTTGTTCTCTGTCCAGAGTGGAGCGTTCAAGTACAGAGGCATGACCAGTGCCCTGGTTTTGACCTACAAGGCTGAAGGACTCCGAGGTATTTAAATAGAGGGTTTATCTGCATAGAAATAGAAAAGTATTCCTGCTGTCCTTTCTGAATGTTATCATATTTGTTGTTCGCTTTTAAGTATAAATCAGGGGATTGAAATATTTCAGCATCTTCTGTACCCTGCAATTGTTCTCCCATACCAATTATCCCAGTTCTTCTCAGCAGCCATTAATTTCATGTCAGTATTTCACCTCAGTACACACTAAGGCCTAGAACAGTAGAAGTAAAGACCATAACTAAGTGGCCAAATCAGTCTGAATCATTCAGGCAGAAGTACGGGGAGGGGGTAACTCTTGTCTTTCCTAGATGCCTTGGCTGACTCTTGAGCAAAATGTCTCTGACATGAACCAGATAAACACCAGGCTGTGGAGAGTCCCACCTTGTATGTGCTATAAGTTTTTTCCCTGCAGTTGGCAGTAGGAGTTGTGATAATGAGTTCTTCTCAAGTCTGAACTGGGTAGAGTTTGTCATTTTGTTGTAGTAGTCAGGTATGATGTCTGTTAGCATTTTTTTTTGCCATGGTTTTGCATTAAAAAAAAACAGACTTACAAGGGGAAAAAAAGCTATTAAGAGAGGAAAAAAAAAAGAAAATGCAGTGAACAGGTGAAAAGATATCTGGGAACAGTTGCATTATTGGGGAGTATTGTGTTCATTAAGAATTTGATACAGGAAATGAACGAAAGTTCAACAAGGGGGGGGGGGAGGTTAGTGGCTTTTAGTGGTGCTCAGGTGGTGGGGGGGGGGGGGGGGGGGGGGGGGGGGGGGTTCACTTTCATCTCAAGCCCATGGCAGCAATTTCTAGTCAGTGTTAAATTGCTGTGGCAAGGTCAAAGTTCATTTTATCCCACCCTACTTCCCCTCCTCTTCTTCTCCCAGGGCATCAACATGCCTAGTTAATGAATGGAGCTGGTTCTTCAGAGTTCCGTGTGGAAGGATGTTAGTGACCGGTGCACTCAGAATTTGCAATTGAAACGGTTTGCATCCAACATTACATTCCACAGAGCAGGTGTATTCGGGAAACATATTTCTACTGGAGTTTCCTTGCTGAAAACAGCAGGTTTTTTCATCATCAGATGATTGGAGTTTTATGAGAATTAATGGCTAGCGTTACATCAGTTATGGAACTTATTTTGAGTGAGAAATTCCATGGTTGTTGATCATATTGTTTAGCACTGAGAGGACGGCAGTCTCACACACCAGAACTAAAAACACATGGCATCCTCATCAACATCGAATACATTAGACACTACTGTCATTGGTTGCATTGTGTTAGCGTGGGGTATTAACACTTTTTTGTGCATAAATTGATGTGCAAAGTGCACCAAAATTATATGGATGTCCACGTCTGATGCAGGATTTAAGAACCTATAAACAGTCAGTTATATTCCTTTTCTTGAGAAATTGTTTCACTTTTCGTTAGCACAGGCTGTTGGATCCCAGCCCCCACCTAACTAATATTTTACTGAATCATTCCCCAAACCGCAGGCTCACCAGAATTATGTTGACTGATCCACTCCAGCAGATAAATCTTTCATTATACCTCGTGAAAATCTTTTTCAGTGTTATATCAGCAATCACAAACATACTCTGTGGCCAAATTCTGCAGATGTCTTTACAAGTTCAAAATTTTAAGGACATTTGCCTATATTGTAATGTATAATGCGACTTATTTACAGACTCAATTTTTATTTTATCAGTAAACTCTTATACCTAATTCTGTTAAAAAGAAATAAAAATCAGCACCACAATGTCCAAATTTGTAAGAGTTAGAACAGGATATATGTTGTTGTTTTTTTACTGATACTGATAGTGCTCAAAAGATTTGACAGGAAATTTCTGTGGTATTTGTCAGTGCCAGAGGGTGGGTGACTGTAGAATGTGTACAATAGCACATTGAATTGACACCATTTGGTAATACTTGTGACATGTGTTGCGGCAGGTCTGTACAGTGGTCTGACCCCTACCCTGCTGCGGGATGTCCCTTTCTCAGGCCTCTACCTCATGTTTTACACCCGACTCAAGCTGTACACCCAGCCCAGTAAGTCGGTGTACGTCGGCCACATGTGAAGCGAGACCATCATGCTCTTCTTTTTCTGTAATTGGGTCAGATGAATTAGTTTAGGGGGTTGTTAGATTTTCTGTGTCAAGTTCTGTTGAAAAGACAATGTGGGGAGAAAGAAAACACTGCAAGACCTGTTCCCATGTACTTATTCTCCCACCATCGCCTCTTATATGTAAAGAAAAAAGTGAACATTTCTTTATCTGATGTATTGATGCAAAGTGAAAGCCATCATAAGAAATGCAGGAAAAGGTCTTGTTAATGCATTCATGGAATGTGGAATGCACCACTAAACATAACATGTTAGGGCGCACCAAGTCATATCACAGATTTCTTGATAAACTTGTTGCTGGTGGTCAGCTTTATGTAGCATTCCTTTTCTTTATTTTGAACTCTTTGCGTGAAAGAAACAACAAAAAATCCAAATTATGTCACAACTTTATCAGGATCACCAGTTTTGAATGTCTTTCATATTGACCACATGTTTGGATATGTATGATTTGTTCATTACCTACTTAAATTGATCTCATTCCAGGCACCCATAGATCTGCAGAGTGCACATTGTATTTCATCTGACGATTGGTGCATGGGTCTCACAGAGTTATCTGTGCTGGCAGGTGCTGTCGGTGGAGGCCTGGAACCACTTGTAGATTTTTGTAACGGAATAATGGCTGGAGCGTTGGCAATCCATTGTAACTCAGCCGGCTGACGTATAAAGACCAACATCCAGCTGCACCCCAAGAAATACCAACAGTTGAAACAAGTCCTCGTTTACGTTTATCAGGTTGGTATACAGTAGTGTTCCTTTGATTGTATTGGTGACTTATGAGGGAATTTTGAGGCGATTTCCATGTTACCTTTACTAGGAGTGCATGCAAATGAAAGGATGATTTGTACAGTGTTTCGAAGGTGCTGCCATTTCAAGAACATTTGCCGACAGGAATATCCTGTATGCACATTTGTTTCATGATACAGAAGTTGAAACTGATTTGGGGCCTGAAAGGGGTTTAAATTGAAAGGACTGTCCACAGTTTTTGTGGTTTTTACCTGTTCATTCAACAAGGGAGTCTTGAGTCTACAATGAGAAGCATCCTTGCATTTTATTTACAAACCTGCAGCAGTGGTGCAGTAGCTGGCACTGTGGGCTGAGGTGGTGGGTCTGCATGGCATCAGAGGCACTTGGATCTTACTGTGGGCTGTGGTGGGTCTGCATGGCATCAAAGGCACTTGGATTTTGCTGTGGGCTGAGGTGGTGGGTCTGCATGGCATCAGAGGCACTTGGATCTTACTGTGGGCTGTGGTGGGTCTGCATGGCATCAAAGGCACTTGGATCTTACTGTGGGCTGAGGTGGTGGTCTGCATGGCACCAGAGCACTTGGATCTTACTGTGGCTGTGGTGGGTCTGCATGGCACCAGAGGCTCTTGGATCTTACTGTGGGCTGTGGTGGTCTGCATGGCATCAAGGCACTTGGATCTTACTGTGGGCTGTGGTGGGTCTGCATGGCATCAGAGGCACTTGCAGGGGTGCTAATTTTCCGGAATGTCCGGAAATCCGGTTTTACGATTGCTGAAAAAAATAATCTCCGGTTTTTGAGTTTGTTTGGAAAGTCATTTCCGGACTGGAAAAGCAGGGACAAAGAGATTTTAATAGCAGACGATAATAGGATCGTTGCAAGGGAGATTATTTGACCCAGACCTGTGCACTTACGATTTTTGCGTATAATCTCACGAAATTTAATACAGCTATACGATTGTACGTTTCAAAACCAAATTGTACGAAATTTTGATGAACGAGCTTACGAAAATGCGCTGAACACGTAATCCGGCCGAGTCCAAGAGTCTGGTCCAACTTTTAAAAGTTCCGATGGCGCATGCGTACTTCCTGCCTCTATGAATGCATCAACATTGCTTCTCACTCGCTTCAACTCGCGCGCATGAAACAGACAACGAAAATTCAGATTCATTGGTAGAAGCTGTGATCCAAAAAAAAAGAAATATGAACAGAAGTACAAACCAGCGTATCATACTATATTCAAGTTCATTACTGCGTCAAAGAAGGGCGATACGTTCGCACACAGCACCACGTGTCAAATCGCGATTGCTACAGTGGTCGCTTTGACATTCAGCGGCACATCAGTAGCAAAAGCCACAAAGGAAACAGTGATTCTGGAAAACGGTAGGCAATGAACATTCAAAGCTTTTTTTTTGTAAGTCGAGTTCTGCAGGCACTTCTGATGAGAGACTGGAACATCAGACTACTCGCGGAGAGGACAAAAAGCTCCAAAATCCCCCCCCCCCCCCCCCCCCCCCCCCCCCACCCCACCCCCGGCCCCAAAGGAGGCTTGAAAACGGAACCGATACATCTTCCACAACCCAAACCGTACTTTCTTCTTCTTCTTCCAGATGGGGATGTTTAACCTGCCCCGTGCTCGCAGTCTTGAAGTAGACTATTATGGCACACAGGTTGCATGCATTGTGTATTTTCGTGTAGCCGGTACTCACCCGTCTTAGGACATGAGCATCGGGATCTTTGAGTCCGTGTATGATCTTTAGTGCATGTAAGTTGCAAAGAGTTGACAGATGCCGACGCGATCATCTGAAACGCGGTAGGCAGGCCTATAACGCTAGGCCTATCAGTGGGCTTTCTGTTTAGTAAGCTTATCTAGCAGACGACGCAAAAGCGACAGTGGCTTGTGTCTTCTGCTGGTGCGTTGCTACAATCCAGCTTTTTTGACGTCACGGGTTCCACAGTGCAGACGCGGTGCTAATGTTCGCGGCATGTAGCTGACTTAACATTTTCGCTCATGCTATCTATGTTAAAATGTTCCCTTTATAGAAATTCATTTGAAGAGTGGGGCAATAATGATGAAAATATTATTACCCAAATAAATATAGGTACATAACATGACGGATTGCGAACATGCGAACATAACAAGCAGCTTGGGGAACAGCTATATGCTGAGTTCTTGAGTAGGATAGATTCCTTTTCCCGCCTTGTCTCCCCCCCCCCCCCCCCCCCCCCCCCCCTTCCTCCATGTTGGCAAAGGTCCTTTTAAACTGATATTAAAGGTCATTTTTTGGCCTCATGCCCATCACCTGGGAACCCTGAAGGAGCTGGAATCACCAAAGTCTGAAATAAAGTTCACATCATAATTGTTATGCTCTTCAGAAAGACTGGTTAGCTTATCAACAGTGAAAAAGTGCCCATCGTAGCATATGAAAAATAGATTACTTCAAGATTTTTTTTCCAGTTATGTCCATCAGTACAGTAAAACGTGAAGAGAGAGTTATTTTAAAGTGTTATAAAAGAAAATTCACATCAGTTAATGTTCTTGTTAATTTCCTGAGCAAAGGTTTTTGCCCATCAGAGGATACTGCAAGGAACTTGGATTAGTTTGACAATCATTGATTGTTAAAGAAGCCAATTTAATGCATTTCATGAAAATACATCTTTTATAGTAATAAATTTTCAGTGTTTCTAATGTCTGGAATCCATTCAGTATTGTTTCCTACGCAGCTACTTTGCGCTGCAAAAGCTTACACATTTTACACACAATTGTACACATTTTGACCCAAAACCTACACATAGAATTTCTGAGGGTAACCAGGTCTGTTTGACCTCCGACAGTGACGTCCCTTGTTGTAAAAACGAGGTTTTTCACTTCGGGTAGCAGCATGCAGCTCTTGGTGCAAATGACAACTTGTCACAAAGCAACTTTGTCAGCTAGTTTGTGTGCCTTTGTGTCTTTCAAAAACAAGAGTACAAAACCAAACAACATGAAGGTGTTACCGCCGGGGGCAGATATTTCTACAGTTGAGATAGGTGGAAAAACAAGTGGAGGTGGGATTGGTTGCAAGATCGGAACAGCGATGGGTATGCCATGGCGATTGTGTGAAAAGGTCGAGTCGCCGGGAGTTTGTTTTTGCGTGCCATGCAACAAAACATTACTCTATGGCTCAAGTGGGAAAAAAGCCTTGCTTTCTCATGCAGAAGATGTGGATCATCGGCGCAATTTGAAGTCTGTCCGCCAGTCTACAAAGCTTGATGGAGCTTCCACAACTACCGTTACGCAAGACGGTATGGGAGACAGGAAAGCAGAACTGAAAGCAGTTGTTTGTGCATTTATTGCCGAACATTGTCTGCCCTTTTCTTTGGGGGGAGATCTTGTTGAGCTTGCTAAGAGGTTAGCTAGTGATGACAAAGCACTTGGTTCTCTCTCTCTTTCTCGTGGTAGCACAACTTACACCACTGTACATGGAGTAGCATATGCATGAAGAAGGAACTGAGTGCAAAGCTGTCAGACAGACACTTTTCTTTAAATATTGACGAGGCTACAAATAGCAATAATGACAAGATTGTGAACGTGCTTGTTCATATTATGATGTGGAACTGGGAAAAGTTGTAGCAGAACACTTAGGGTCAAGAGAAGTAAATGTTGCAACAGCAGAAAATATCTTCAATGCAGTGCTGGCATTCTATCAGAAAGAAAGTCGAGTGGTCTCAAGTTGTTTCGTGCTTGATGGACAATTGTAATACAATGAGAGGCAAAAAGGGTGGAGTAGAGGCTTTGATCAAAAGCAAAAAGACGGGAAATTCATTATTCAACACTTCATGTGCCTTAACTACAATCTGATACCAGATTCAGCAACGTAAGTATTCATAGTGTTTGTGAAAGGTGTTAGTAATGAATCGATGAATGTTGTTAATTTCAGGTTTACAAGAATTTGAAACTTATTTTATAGATTGGTTTCAGGTTTTGGGTTCAGGAATTTTTTTGGTTCAGGTTTCGGAACTCTTTGGTACTATCACCCCTGCACTTGGATCTTACTGTGGGCTGTGGTGGGTCTGCATGGCATCAGAGGCACTTAGATCTTACTGTGGGCTGTGGTGGGTCTGCATGGCATCAGAGGCACTTGGATCTTACTGTGGGCTGTGGTGGGTCTGCATGAGTCAAAGGCACTTGGATCTTACTGTGGGCTGTGGTGGGTCTGGATGGCGTCAAAGGCACTTGGATCTTACTGTGGGCTGAGGTGGTGGTCTGCATGGCATCAGAGGCACTTGGATCTTTTGGCCCTGATTGGTTCTTACCTCATGCCCACTGTTGCTGGCTCAGGTAGGAAGACTAGAAGTACACAGTGGAGTTTGATCCATTGGAACAAATTACAAAACAGACACCACACATTTCGACTTAATTTATCTTCTTTTTTTTAAAGACCGGACAAAGAACATTCAAGACAATGAAAACAATGGGCGAACAGTCACTAAGCTTTTTGATCTCTGTGCAAAATGTGGTCTTGAGTGAAAAAACTAAAACTAAGGAATGGGACGAAAGAGAAGAGGAAGAGACTGAAGACATGGATTAAAAGATGGATAATAATGATAATTAGTGGTATTGTAATCCCTGTCAGTCACCCCAATAACAGTACTTATGTAGTAATGGTATTACAATTTCCATCAGTCACCCCCACCCTCCAATCACCCCATTTCAAAACCAACTTAAAAATGCATTTATCCAGTCTGTAATCTGTGCATATTGAAGTCCAGAGTGTAGATGTGTTTATGTCTGCAGACCAAAAAAAATATATTTGATCTGCTGTCAGAACCTATGCATATTAAAGTCCAGAGTGCAAATGTATGCAGACAGTTGCATACATAACCATGCAAAGATTCAAATGCGTTATGTTTTCAAACCATTATATCTTGTAAGTGTATCATGTTGTCAAGACCAGTATGGCCCATACAGTGAAATTTTAAACATTACCAGACCATTGTGCCTTCTGCCATATAGTAGACGATGTTCGAAAATCTGCTAGGGAGCTGATCTATGTTCAAAGGTACGTTCAAGAAAGTGATTTGGCAGTTTTCATTGGACAGATGCCGTTAGTGGGCAGTGCCAAAGCAATTTTGCCCTATCAATCAGTGTAACGGATCAGAGAGAGAAAATGCTAAACCATGGATGTGAAGTGCCTGTAATGCATGGGCAATATTGTTGTCCTGGTGTGTGCTTCAAATCAATCAAATGTTTGACTCTAAATCTGTTTGCTTGACCTATAAACTAAGAAAAGGTAGCCGTGTTCTGAAAAACAGGTGATATCTTTCCTTGATTTTACTGGAACAAGTCTGTTGCACAAGTGTACCATTTTTTTTTTTTTTTTTTTTTGGTCTAGGAGAAGGGGATGTGTGGATTTTGGAGAGGCATTGTTCCACGAACACTGCGGCGGACACTCATGACGGCTCTGGCCTGGACTGTGTTTGAAGAGGTCAGTAATAGTGAAATAATGGATTACTTTTCTTTAAAGAAACGTCTGAATATATGTTAAATAATTTGATGTAATGGAGAAGGTAATCCAGAATTGGAGACTCACATTCTCTGTAGTGGATATCACACAACTATGTATGAAAGGAAGCAGTCTTTAACATTTTGCCTACGGAACGCACGCCTCCATGCGCTGCTCAAAGCTCCGTTGCCTACGGAACGCACTGGTGCTTGCGTTCTTATTTCGAAAAATTCTGCTATTCAAACTGTCACGGTCTAAGAGAAGTAACTGCCGCCGAAAGTTAGTAGAGGGTTCCTGGTAGCCTGACATGCGTAGCAGACCTGTTTACTTCCCGTTTTCGCCGGGAGATTCTCCCGTTTTCGTAGGTCACATCCCGGTCTCCCGGTCATAGCATCGATCTCCCGATGTCCGATTTGGTTTTCTCCCGGTTTGCGCCGTCTACGCACTCGGCAGTTTGAAACAAGGCACTTTCGAAAGAAACCCCGAGGTCCGCTCGCGCTACGGCACTAGGCCTAGGCCTAAGCGACGCATAGATAGGTTAGCATCACGCCGGCAGCACACATGCTGCCTAGCGTACAGTACAAAGATGCTTGTCACTCTTTAGTGCGAAAGGCGCGAAAAGTATCTGCATTCAAGATGGCGGCGAAAGAAGCGAAGCTCCATGAAACGGACAGTGAAGATGACACTACTAGGCGTGAAGATAGCCATGGAAGTGGAAAATCATCGGCGAAAAAGAAGAAATATTTACAACGATTCAAACCATCGTACTCGAAAGATTTTCCGGGATTAGTGGCATCACCCAAAGGCGAAGATTTTGCGTTTTGCCGAAAGTGCAATGTTCACTTCGGAATTGGGCACGGCGGACAGCACGACATAAAACGCCACATCCAGACTGAGAACCACAAGTCGAACGCCTCAAGCAGCGATGGTGGACGGATAACTCAGTTTTTTATGGCCGCTTCACCTGCGGAAGAGGAAGAAAAAAAACATGCTGGAACTCCAGATCACTCGTTCCGAGGCAACGTTGTGTGGCGTGATCGCTGAATGCAACTTGCCGTTGGCGTCAGCTGACAAGCTTGTGCGAGCGATCAAGTGGATCTGTCCGGACAGCAAGATTGCCTCAGGTGAGGTATCTCTCTCTCTCTCTCTCTCTGTCTCTCCTGGAAGAAGATCGGCAGTCTGAATGATGGTCAGTTCCTAGCACTCTCCCATGTCATGAGGGGCATCCTGACCATTCCTCACAGCAATGCACACTGCGAGAGGGTGTTCTCTTGTGTGAGGAAAAACCGAACAAGCCAGAGAGCCAGCCTTGGGGATTCCACCGTGGAGAGTCTGCTGATCCTCAAGTCCACCCCCAATGACTTGGTGGAGGATGTTCAGACTAGAGTTTCTCAGAAACCTCTCTGAAGAAGCTGAAGTCTGCTTATGCCAGCAGCCTGAAGCAGTGAGATCCTTTCAGTCATGTCTGTCCCCCCATCTCCACCACCTCCCTCCCACCTACCCCTTCTTCAGAGTGAGATAATAGTAAATACCCAAGTTCTGTATTTTCTTCCTATCCCCACCCCCTACTTCAAAGTGAGATGACATTCAAGGACTGTGGTTTTTCCTCCTACCCCCACCCCCTACTTCAAAGTGAGATGGCATTCAAGCACTGTGGTTTTTCCTCCTATCCCCACCTCCTACACCAATGACCTAAGTTCTGCAAGTATGAGAGTATGGGCTATTTCAGCGCTTCTTTTGTGAGTTTTTGTTGTTTTTCTTTCTTTGTTTGCTTTAATAACATTTTAGCTTACTTTTTAAAGCTGTCATATATACTCTCAATTAAATACTGCTATGAGTTGATATTGTACTCTTTGCCTAAGAAGAAATGCCGCGAAGAAAAAACGCCGCAAAAAATCTACTGACTTGACATGCAAATCTACTGACTTGGGAGGTCCAATCTACTGAGCAAGTGAATAGGGGGGTAAACAGGTCTGTGCGTAGTTCTTAAGTTCAAGCAGAGTTCACCTTCACTATCTGCAGCTGAGACAAAGAACCCCTTCCTGGGGTTTTCCGACTTGGAACTGACCGCATTTCTGGCACCGGCCTTTCGTCTGCTAGAGTCCAGTAAAAATGCCAGCTCAGCGTCATTACTGTTTCAATGCATTCAAGGCCATTCCGATAACGAAGGAGAGTCAATCGACAGTGGAGATGATAGGGAAGATGAAGGATGTCTATTTGAATATGTTCTTGATTACAATGACAAAGCAACCGATTCAACCGATTCAGAAACACACACAGGCGCTCGACTAGCAAAACCTCTCTAGCCCTAATTCTGTGAAATTGTTTATTAAAAATGGATAATAACTGATAGCGAAAAGTATCATAACTATAACTGTATTAGGTGAGTATTTTTTGTATCAATTTGTCTGCATGCCATCACTAAACACTGATCATCAAACTCTGCACTTGTGTTTATTTCTGTGTGTTTGGTTACTTTGTTTATCCGTGCGTTGTCTCAACGCAGATCGCTTAGAGTTTTGAAAGTACATTCATCTGAAAGTCCTTGATTTCTTCTTTTCGGACATACCAAACATGATGTTAACACGGACCAAACATAACACATAAAATAAATTCCAAAATCACTATGTAGGCGGGAGTTTTAGCGCAAGTGGCTGTGTGCGAGAGGGGGGGAAAACTCATGCTGCACGCATACGCAATGGTAGTGTTAAGATTATAGTTAAATGGAAGGGATTTAAGAATTGCCCATTGTATTTTTTTTGTCTTTATGGACCGTTTCTTATTTTCCATTTAATGGAATATGGGCTTTTTTTTTTTAGGAGATTCGGAAACAATTTTTTTTTCGTGATACCAGTAAAAGTTTTGTCAATCTTTTCAATGCATTTTTGACTACAAGTTAAACTTTTCATTGCATTTTGGACAAGAATTATTTTCAAACTCATAACCTAGCCTTGTGCTTTTTCAAATTATCATGTTCCCTCTCCTCATTGCCGTTTCAGATCATGAGACGCTGCAAACTGAAGTGAGAAGCCAGTCGAGAATCGCAGTGGCTTCCCATATGCCCAGGATCCAGTCGGCATCATTTCGTATGCTACTACTTCAACTTAATGGCTCAGACAACTTTATATGCATCAAGTCAGTAATGACAAAGTTTCCACCTTTGCTTAAGTCAAGGATACTTCAGCATTGGATGTGCGTTTAATCAGAAACATTAAACAGTGCGTGTGCCAATCCTTGAAAGCTGCCGACACACATGAAGTGGTGGCCCAGAATTTCCATGTCATCAGTTCAAGTGGTAAACATCTTTGTTTCTCTGGTAATTGTAGTGGTTATTTTAGGAATGTAGTGTACAGAGCCTTATTGGTGATAAAGAACCAACTGGTGGGGACTTTTGTGGAGCAGAGAGGAAGCCTTACTTGACAAGAATCAACTAGTGATGAGTTGTGCCGAATGGAAGCGGAGCTTTATTAGTGGTGAAGAGTCAGGTGATGACTTTGTTGATTGGAGATGAACCGTTGTTTGTGAGGACTTCTGTGGTGGCTTGTCTCTCCTGGAGATGGATGCCGCCATCAGCAAAAACTCAGGTGCTGAAGAACCTGTCCAGTTTTTCGTTTCTGAGACAGAGAACTTTTGAACTGCCTTCATGTTTCTCTGCTAGATTTGTGTTCATGAAGACATTGCTGACGGGTTTTCTTTTTTCTTTTTGGTCAGGTATATATCATTATGGAAGTTAGTACCAATATATTTTTCTTTGGTAAATGTGCCTTTTTGATATCGTTATTATATATTGTGACACAGCACATAGCATGAACTGTTCCTATCAAGAGAAGTCCAGAATCTCGTTCAGCAGTATCTTCTATTTTGGGGGGATTCTTACTTTCTGGTTCCAATTGTTTGTGATGTAAAACAATGTACAGCTTTGTTTCCTCTTAGTTAACAAAGGAAGATTCAATCTTCCAAAGAAACTTTACCATTTTAGTTTGATTTTGGATAGCTGGCCAAGACACCTGCAGACCAAGGTTATCCATCCTGTATAGTATTTTTACATTCATTCTCAAGAGGAGTGGAGAACATTTTTACCATGATAGACTGTTCATATGTTTGAATGCACTTCATTTTGTCTCAAAGTTGTGTTTGTGATATTTGGAGAACGAGCAGATCCGCATTTTTTTTTTTTAAACTTCCTCAGTATTTCTCACACTTGCCTTGTTCTTTCTGTATATGATGCTTTGAGGATGGAGATACTTTTTTGGTGATAGGAAAATGGAGATAGGGTTCTGTTTTCACACATATGGAGAACCTGTTGTTTTTTTCAATTTGCTCTATCCACATGTAACATTTGCATTCATCTCAAGCTAAACGTCGTTTAGAACTCATCTTTGTATGTTTGTGAGCAACTCATCCAAAGCTGGTCTTTCATGGAAATGCCTGATGATACAAAGAGAATATGAGAACCTATACTGGCGAGTGTTGATGTCCATTCTATCAAAATCATTGTGATTGTGTCACGGATCATATGGCATTTCACACTACCATAATCAGCTGTGCTGAGGTCACAGATGAAAAGAACAGCAATAGTAACCTGCTTCGTTTCAGAAGTGAAAGTCAAATGCATTTTGATTTTTTTTTTTACATGTGTGCGTGCATGTGTGTGTGTTGACAAAGTAATTTGGGGGTGGACATGAATGCGTTGTATGGACATGTGATGTAAGAGAGCAACTGAGGTCTGGAGGTTTTTTTTGTTTATTTTATTTGAATGCACGTGTGCTGTGGAAGTATGGTTGAGGGTGGGGCGGTACTTGTAGGGAGGAAAAAATGATGGAAGAGTTGATAGAATTGTGGGCTATCAGTCTGTATGTGGAAAAAGAAAAGAGTTGCTGGTTGGACAGGTTCTCAACTAATCCAAGCAATCCCTGAGCCTCAGAACTGCTGTGGTGACCCTTCCTCGACTTTCTTTATGGTTATTACCTCAGCCCTAGAAAAGTGTGTATTCCAAAGAGCCACAAAAATATTCAGAGAATAAAATCACCTTGTGGTTTACCTCCGACTCTTATCGCTTAGATTTTCCAGTAAATTTTGTGTCCATCACTTAACACCATCCCCTACCCCATCCTGAAAAAAACAACACAAAAACTGAAAATCCCAGTTTCCAGCTGAAAATGGTCTGCCAGAAACTCTCGAAGGTTCATGCCATAACTCTGTTTAATGTTCGTGTCGTGATGTTAGGTAGTGTGGGCTTCATATTTAGCCCAGTAGAGATTTCACCAGCTCCCAACAGCTCCCTGTGTTTGGTTTTACACACCCAAAGCAGACATGGTGCAACCAGTCCAGTCCTTCACATTGTCCACCCAGGACTTCATGGTGTGCCTCTGTCCTCTTCCACTGTATGTTAAATACTGTTTCAGTTTCATCAAGAAAGTGGCACTGCATTCAGACAAGCCCTTGGACTAGTAAATCAGTCACTGGCTTTGGTGGGACTTTATACTTGTAATCAAGTAAATAAGCTTGGGGCATGTGCACACTACCTATGCTGGAATACCATAATGTGAAGTGATGAAAACAACATAAGTCATAAATGAAGGCTGTCACATTTTATTTCAGATATTGTCATCTATGCACACCAATATCATTGACAAACACAAATGACATCTCTCATTCCAGATTCCTGTCAAGTAGAGAACACTTATGGTTTTGAGGTGAAGAACTGTTCAAGACACATAATCATTTACTTCTAAATAAAGAGCCCTCATTGACAATCTTGCTCAGAAAAAAAGAAAATGTGGTTGGAACAAAACCCACTGAAATAAAGTATGCTCAAACTAAGAAACTATACATTCATTATGCCATTAACACAAAAACATCTTTTATACAGAATTATTTACAACCGCATTTATTTCGGTTTTGTTTTTCTTTTTTTCCTTCTACATCATGTTTAAACGACTAAGCACATCGTCCTGCAATTGGGTACATGTGATCATTGCCATCCAACTTGGTTCAGATTCAGAACTGTACAGCATGAATGCTCTCCAGATTAAATTGGCCTTAAATAACTATGAACCACTGGACCAATGTGAGCAACACTGTAGGGGAGATTGGGCTGAGAAACCGGTCGACAATGCTGGCTCAGCTGCCTAACTGAGCTATCTTTTTTGTATGCTTGCTACTCCGTCCAGAACAGGTAATCATGCTACTCCGTTTTAGAACAGGTAATCATGCTACTCCGTCCAGAACAGGTAATCATCATTCCTATCATGCTTGGAAGACAGAACAACATCAAATCGCACTCATAATCATTCACAGAAGTCAGAACAATACCAATCACATGCATGAACATTCAGAGTCACTTTCCACACGCTCACATGCTGCCTACAACACACATCTCTACACCCCACAGTCACACTTCAGAGCAGCTCTGCTGACAGCAGGCCCCCATCACCGCTGTCCTCCCCTCACCACGATGGGTTCATCAGGTCCACTGCCATCCATCTCTGATCACAACAGAAATCAGACACGTCAAATCAACACAAAAAACAACAACTCCAAACTGAAATCTTAATAGCAATTCTAAAATTAAATTGGGTGAACTACAGGCATCTTATTCTTTAAATATTCCAAGTCAGTTGTGGATTTCAAAGAAAAGATAAGGTATTTAAAAAAAACATAAATTGCATAAATGATAAACTAAAGCAAAATGGATAAAATACAAGCGTCTGCCGATGATTAACCCACTTGCATTTGATTTTTTCTGAGGCAAAATTGTTCTCGACTTCTAAGATGGTTTCAGCTTAAAATTGTTGCACATGATTCATGTGTTATTGTAAACATATATAAAACTCATTAACATGAAACAGATGTGACAAGTCCAGCTAAAGGAAATTTTTATTCAAAAATTACGTTTAATCTAACATACTTACCGTGGCTGACTAATGCATAATGCGGCAGCAATGTGCTATCCCTGCCTCGAATACTAAAGTCGTAGTACGGACACAACCCCTGAAAGGGCTCGGTTGCTGCATGCCCAGATCCCCTCTTTTCGGGTATATTAACCCGGACTGAGAACTCCTGAAGGACCAGGAAGGCGGAGGTAGGAGGGTCTCTGGTGAGCCACGGTAATAGTTAGATTAACGTAATTTTAAGACTAACATTCCTTATAATTAACATACTTCCCGTGGCTCACTAATGCAGAGTCGCACTACTGGAAGGAGGGCTCACTGGTTACGCCTGGATGAGCGAGAAGAGCCGGAGCGTTTTGGCGGAGATGGATGTTGCCCCACCACAGTGATGCGATTGCCCCTAGACCCATCCTCGCGCAGACGAGAAACGTCGCGCAGGTAGAATTGGATAAAGGGTGCTGGGGGACCCCAATATGCGGATCTAAAAACCCTGAATGCTACATTATGAGCTACTGCCAGCGAAGAGCCCATGCCTAGTCTCATGAGGTTCTAGGTGAAAGACAGCCAAATCCCCTAGATCTCGCTAACGCGCTTAAGACTTCACTCAGCCATCGAGGTTGAGAGCGCCTGATGTCCTATAACCTTCGTTTAGAAAGGACAGGGGGCGCTGCTTGTAGCGAGAAATTCGTGCGTTTCCTATATCCGCAAAAGCGCGCACCGGAAGAGAGTGCAGTTTTCGTCGTCAGGGCGAGATAGAAGTGAGAGGAAGAATGGAGATATCGGGGAAAAGAACCTGGCAACGGGTTTTTGGCAAATACTTTGGGAGGAGGCAAAGGGGAGATATCGAGCCATCGGTTCAGAGGCCATCCCAGGCAGGCCATAAGGGCGTGGACTTCACTGCAGCGCCTCCCTGAGGCCAGGGAAACGAAAGGTGTTTTAAAGGAAAAGGGAATTTCAGAGAACACTCCCGGTATGGGCTCGTAAGGGGGAGCCTGAGGAGGAGGGGACAGAAAGATCCCATGCCGGGATACGGCGGGGCATCGGCCTCCTGTAGGGCTGCTCCTCTACCAGATCCTGCGGGAGAGGGTCCCCGAAGGAGGGGCCCTACTGCAGATATGGTGGAAATAGCCACCCTGTGAACCTTAACAGAGGAGGCTGAAAGTTTTCTTCCATGAAGAAAGGCTAGGTGTTCGTAGTTGAACCGAGGTGGCGAACAGTTCCGTGGTTTGAAACATACGGCCAGAGAGGTTCCAGGATTGAGTGGACGAGAGTCCATCGGGAGGGGAAGAACCATGTGCGACCTGCTGGGAGTCCGCGAGAAGTTTCTTCCCAGGAACCTGCTGGCCGAGATCCGGATTGATTGTGTCTCGCACCAAAGAAGAAGCTGTTCCGTCCCAGGGACAGGAGTGGAACGCCCCCCCCCCCCCCCCCCCCCCCCCCCCCCCCCCCCCCCCCCCCCCCCCCCCCCCCCCTGCTTGTTGATATAACACGCCACAGTTGTGCTGTCGGTGTTGAGGAGAATGTGTTTTCCTTTCGGGAAAGGGGAAAGAGACTCCTTGAGGGCTTGGAACACGGCTTCCATCTCTAGCCGATTGATATGCCAGGACCCCATCTCCCGGAGGGCCGTCAGAGAGCTGACGTATGCACCCCACCCGGACTGGGACGCGTCCGGGAACAGGCCCTCCTGCGGAGGAGGGGGAGAGATGGGGGACTCCCTGAGTAGCCAGGACTGGGAGTGCCATTGGACCACCGATGACTAGAACCACTGACCGAGAGGGATCAGCAGGTCCCACGACTGCAGTGCCTGAGACCAACGCTTGCGAAAGAGGCGCTGAAACCGGCGTTTGTGCAGTTGCCCAAGGGGTACTAAGGGAGCCAAGGACTCCATCAGACCGGAAGAGAGCTGCTGCGACGGGATGAGATCGGACTTCTCCTCGTTGCGAACAAATCCAGCTGCTGACAGAGGCTTAAAACCTGTAGGGCTTGCTGGGATCACAGAGTGCTGGATGAGGCAAGAAGAAGCCAATCGTCTAGATAGGCCTTCGGGACGAATTCCTTTCTCCCGAACATGCAAACAAAGTCCCCGAGCCACCTTCGTGAAACCCAAGGGGCCGGGGCTAGTCCAAAGGGAAGAGCCCTGAACTGAAAAACGCGGCTTCTCCACACGAAGCGGAGGTACTTCCTGTCCCTTGGGTGGATCAAGGGATGGAAGTACACATCTTTAAGTCGATGGGTACCGCCCAATCGCCGGGATGCATGGCATCGCGGATTGACATGGGGGTTTCCATTCGAAAAGGGGAGGACGATACGAAACCTGTTCAAGGGCGAGAGATCTAGAGCCGGTCTCCGTCCTCCAGAAGCTTTTGGAACCACAAAAATGCGGCCATAAAAGCCCGGAGAGGAATGGAAGAGGACTTCCTCTGTGGCTCCCTTGGCTAACAGCGAAAGGGCCCTGGTCTAAGGCCTGAGAGGCTGCAGATCCCGAGGGGGAAAACGAAATGACTGAGAGGGGCCTTCACTGCACCCCAAGGAAGACGAAAACCCGACATGACCACCCGCAGAGCCCAAGGGCTTGCGGGAAGCCGCTCCAGGCACTGAGGTGCCTGGACGGACTGCCCACAGGACCGCCTTGGGGTGAAGCACCCAGGTCGGGGGCAAGTCATTGGGGGTGGGCCGTCTGAGACGTGGGAGCATTCGGACCCGCCGGCCGTGCCTGAGGCCGACCCCTGCTGGGCTGCTTGTCTCGGATCCCCCGGGGTCCAAATGACCGTCGTCCCTTGGGTTGAGAGGGACCCGGTGATGAGAAAGGCGCTGGCGCCTTGCGTTTTTGAACCGGGGCGGGGGGAAGGGGGCCTGACTGAAAGGCGAGGTCACGCCTAATCTCGGCCTGGCTCTTAATGGAAGCCTTGTACGTGATTCCCAAACAGAGACCCTGATCTGACTGGCAAGGCTCTGAGGGAGGCGCGGGCAGAGGGAGAACGGGTCACAGAAGATGCCAAAAGGACCGCATCTCTCCTCGCTAGTACAGAGCTCAGAAGGAGCCTAGCGAAGGCCCCAGCCGAATATTTAACCCCTTCAGCCATTGATGAATACAGGCTACCACTGCAGCTGGGTCCGCGGACTGGCGGATGGTGAAGGAATCTGAATCAGGATCCTTAAGGGCAGACACTAGTCCCCTAGAAAAGAATCCACAACCGAGGTAGCCTCCAAACCCCCCATCGCAGGCTCTCCCCACCCGGCAAGGCAGTGCCCTGAGAGGGACACCTGCTTAGCGTGTGATTTCGACCTCTCCTGGACCAGGAGGAGGTCCGCCTGGGAGAGGAGGATAGTGGCTTCTGGGATAGTATCATTTGCCGAGAAGGCCTTCTTGGCAAATGGAAGCCGCAGGCCAGCGCACTAGGGAAATCAGGGACAGAACCAGGCATGATGTCCTGTGCTCCGTGTCCCTGACTCCTATTTGGGCGAGATCCCAGGGCGAGTTCCGCCGCCGAAGGGCAGGGGGCTCTGACCTCCTGAGAGGATGACACCGCCTCCGGAACAAGGGAAGCCAGAAAGGCCACCGAGTCCTGGAAGGAATTAAGAACCGGGTTGACTGGTCCCCTTCCCCTGACTCAGAATCCACCAGGTCGGATCCACAGACCGAGGGGGTGACCCCTCCTGGCGAAGCGTGCGCGGCTAAAGCCCAGAGTGGCCTGGGCTGGCTGATTCCCCAGACATTCCGGGAGAGGGATCAGTCCCCGGGTGGGCCGCTTTAAGTGCCAACAGCACCTGGTGTTCCCAGGCGGTCACCCATCCAAGTATGACAGGCCCGACGTTGCTTAACTTCGGTGATCGGACGAGAACCGGTGTATTCAACGTGGTGTGGCCGTTTGGGAGGGGGCCTGGGAGGGAGGGCCTGCACTGGCGGAGGGCTGGGCATAAAACCCGGCCACCGGGAAACCCCGGAGCAGGGGGCTGTGGAAAGCCCATGGCCGGGGGATATTGCCATGGGCCCGTGGCGCCCAAGGCAAAGGGCCCTGACCCCGTGATAGGGGGGGGGGGGGGGCTGAGAGTGTGGCTGCTGGCCCAACCCAGAAAAATGGTGGGCCTAATGCGCCGGTTCCCTGAGGGGTGCTCGGAAAAGAGGGCGAAAACCCTGGTGGTCTGCCCAAAGAAGGGGCAGACACTGAGGTGGGGGAAGGGAAACATCGGGGCCGAAAGAGATCCGAGCCCTTGAGCAAGAGTTGCTTCCCTTAGATCGCCTACCGAGCGAGAGGGGGAGGGTGACGAATAGTCTACCTCAACGTCCGGCGCCTCGGAGAGGGCCCGTGCATCTTCGATTCTGCCATGGGAATCGAACCGTGCGCAGTAGAACCGCAGCTGAACATGAACACAGGATGCACTTAACGGGAAAAGACCAAGCTGAGTCGATCGCCGTTAGGGGGACAAGGGGACAGGATCGACAGAACCACTCTGAGCGATCATCGTGCTGTGGCTGCTGGCCCAACCAGTAAATGGGGGACCTGATGCGCCAGTCCCCCGAGGGACGCCCTGAAAGAGGGCGGAACCCCAAAGTCCAACCCGAAAAGGCAGAGACATGAGGTGGGGGAAGGGAAACAATGGGGCCGAACGAGATTCGAGCCCTTGAGAAGGAGTTGCTTCCCCTTTGGATCGCCCATCGAGCGAAAGGGAGGGCACGGCTGTTCAGAGCAAGTTACTTAGTTTTGAGTCTCAGGGGAGTTTACAGCTGCAGAGACCAAGCCGTGAATGCAGGTGAGGGAAAGGAATGTTTTCTGCAGGCCGCTCCCCACCAGCCAGCTAACCGCACTGTATTCGGCCAACTCAATGTCATCTGTTCATAGCTGGTCTGGCAGCAATGCGTTCGGCAAGGTTGAGCGGCCATTACAAATGGGGCTGTAGGTTTGATAATTAGTTATTGTCATGAAAAATGTAATATATCTGCACTATTGAGATGACTGAATTGGCGAATTCCCAACAATTCTTTAATACCAAACTCGACTGGGTTTATTTTCTTGTAGATAACATAGATGCCGCAAGAAAGCTTGTACGCAAGTGGTCAGGCAATATTAGAACAATGACAACAAACACAAT
This sequence comes from Conus ventricosus, assembly GCA_018398815.1. Taxonomy (NCBI): domain Eukaryota; kingdom Metazoa; phylum Mollusca; class Gastropoda; order Neogastropoda; family Conidae; genus Conus; species Conus ventricosus. The sequence continues at coordinate 174,579,424 of CM031595.1, forward strand.
ATTGTGCAAAATGACGTCATCACTTTCTGGGAAGTTAATTTTCCATAGTTAAGTAGTACACAAGTTTGATACATGCCTCTGCTCAGACTACAGCAACAAAATATTGGATTACAAATGTGTAAAGCCTTGTTTGTTTGCCCTTTCACTAAGTGTCTCAATAAGGACGGAAATGTAAAGCTGTGAGGGGGTAGACAAGCAGTCTGCTCATTATCCCACCCTTTGAGCCTTCCGCAATAGGGGGCTCGTGCATCTTCGATTCCGCCATGGGATCGAACTGTGTGCAGTAGAACCTCAGCTGAACTGGACACATGATGCACTGACGGAAACGACAGAACCGCAGCTGAGTCGTTAGCCGTCAGAGGTTTGACGTGAAGTCTGCCTCAAAACCCGCCCCTGAGCCTTCCGTCATAGGGGGCTCGTGCATCTTTTGATTCCGCCCTGGGAATCGAACTGTGAACAGAGAACCGCAGCTGAACTGAACACAGGATGCGATACGGTAACGACAGAGCCTATGCTGAGTCGTTTGCCGTTAGGGGCGGAGGGGACGAGATCGAGCAGAACCGCAGCTGAGCTGATCATCGTCACGAATTAAGGGTTGCGAGAAAGAGCTCGCTGTCACAACAACAGAACCGTTGAAGTGAACCTTGGAGAAAGAAGAACAAGAAGAGAGAAAGTGACGCGGAAGAGAGTGGGGGGGTTGGCGCGGCCAGAGTAGGCTAGGCTAAGAGCCTGCCAGTGAGACGGGAATCGAATGACGAAACCTTCGTAAATCTCGCCTTACCACCAATCGCTTCACGTACGTTCTCCCTTAAGTGAAAACATAAGCAAGGACACCCAAAAAGCAGCAACAACGATCGAGCGATCGTGAGAAAAGCAAAAAATACTTAGCTGCTCGTGAACACGCGGCTAACGGAAAAAAATGGCTGCCGAGAAAAGAGGAGGATTCTGGGCATGCGCAAGGCACGAGGCCCTTTCAGGGGTTTTGTTTTTCCGTACGGACTTTATTGTATACGAGGCAGGGATAGCAAATTGCTGCCGCTTATTGCATTAGTGAGCCACGGTATAGTATGTGTAATTAAACAATATTTTGTTTCAGTGCCTGGAACCACATTTTGCCAAAAGGGACGTGTTGCTGCACACAAATGTTGCCAAATGTATTTCATTTTATGGAAACTATTAGTCTACATCACCAAAACATGTAGTATCTGAGCAAAGGGGATTTGAACATGCTCTTACAAACTTAATTTGGTTGTGCATTTTTAACAATTATATCAGCAGCGGTTAAGAAAAAAACAATCCTGAGGGTTTTACCATCCAGGAGTGTGCATGCCTTCCCCACTGGTATATGTCAAGCTTCTCATCCACCAAATCTGTCATATTTGCAGCTGTGTAGTTAAAAGCCCACAATTCAAACTATTTAATGAATGGCATGTATCTTTGGATAACTTGATTCTTACCCTCTGCTGCTTTCTGATTTTTTCTCTAAATCCCATCCTAATGAAACGGTAGCTGTGAAATTTTGTCAGTCTCATTCACAATTGCCTTAGTTTCCTGTCTTTTCAATGAAAGGAAAAGGTGGCAGCCTCCCAAACAGTCCCACCATTTCACTCTTTGCAATGACATGAGGTCAGCATGGGACAGAAAAGCACTACACGTTCAAGGTTTATGCGGTATGAAATTTAGTGGTACTGGAAGCATATCCAAGCTCCTACCAGAACAATCAAAAGACAGAACATCTGACAGGCTAGAGAATGTCGGACTTCACAGAAAGGACAATGTTCTAATGTGTTTGGAAAATGAACTCTATAATGAGACGCAGATGGAGGCATGCAATAAAGTAGGAAATTGAATGCTTCTGATGATTGAAATTTGCACCATCATCTCTCGGTGAAACCTGAACAATATTAAACCACAGAAATTTGCTGCAGATGTTACTTGTAACTTCACAAAAAAAGATGTGTCGGGAAAGCACTACACACGTTCCAAGTTTATGTGACATGAAATCTAGCGGTGCATAATGTACATCGTTTTAAAGACAAAAGAGATATGGATCATAGTACACATTTCTGTAACAGCAGTACACCATTTTGAACTGAAGCACGCTGTACAATATGTACTGGCTTGTGTACCACCTTTTTTGACAGTTCCAAAGTTGGTTGTGTTCTTATCTGTAAATTTGTGAATCAACAAACTTTCAGGGGAATCATTACACACTAAATAACGTCATATTACAAAAATCAAAGATCACTGGGCCAGCATCTCTGTTTCTCTTTTATTTGTGCATGAGCACATAACACAGACATGCATGCATATTCATTCACACACATACACACACACAACGCACTGACACACAATGCCTGTTCCCATACCATCCTTGGTGATGTGCTCCAGAAAGGCAGAGCGGGGTTTCTGCTGTCTGGAGTTGGTTGCAGGCCCTTTCTGTGTGTAGTGTGACACAATGCTGTACAGCAGAGGACTGCAACACAAGGAGGGAGGGACTGTACAGCACATCTTGTGGGGAGTTGCACATGAAATAAAATTCAATGACCAAAATCTGATAACAGAAACCTTGCATACTAGTCGTAGTTCATACGCTTCTTAGAAGATTTGGAAAAGTCTTGGGGGGGGGGGGGGGGGGGGGGGGGGATGGAGTACACTTTTTTTTCAGGCATCTGTACAAATCATGTCAAACCGACAGAATGTTCAAAAACAGAAGAATATCATCAACTACATTTACGCTTTTGTGTTATACCTGCCTGCCACATCGTACCACTTCTTGTGAACCAATTACTGTCTGTCAAACTGCTAAGCATGAAGTACCCTTCATGATTTGTCTGAGTGTCAACCAGCTTGACCCAGACAAGTTTGCCCCAGCAGTGACATGAGTATCCACATCCAGTTTATCTACCATTACCATGATTCACTGCAACACCTGTTGCCACACTATTAGCAAGTAAAAAAAAAAGGAAGCCATGGATATGTGAGCCTACCCACAAGGGTGTGCCCGTGTGTCAAGGATGCTGATTTAACGATGCGTTTATTCACAATCTGAGATAACGTGATGTTGCAGAATTTGATGCCTGTATTTATTATTCATTTGTCTATATCTGTCACGCAAGTCAGTCTGAGGCACATGGATGAAATCAGACACTGCAACATTCCAGTGAAACTGCCAACTTTCCGTCTGTGATGCATTTATCATCAGTTACATTCATTTTGTGTTATGTCTATGCTAAACTGCTCAATGAACAGAAACCAGAGAAACATACAGTTGGAGACGAAACAAAATCTTGGCTTCACATGAAAACAGCAGAAAAATTAACAATTTCAGACACAACCCTTCTAATTCAATCCCCCATTAAATTTTCGTACATAAAATATGTAAGCTTTTTCTTTTTCTCTACTGATATGCAATTTGTGAATTACTGTTTCTATCAGACAACACACTATGGAAATATTAGATGTTATGTGTCTATTTTGATCTGTAAGATCATTTGAGGATACTTACTTTAGGTGAAAAAAAAAGGAGAAGAAGAGAAAGAAAACAAGCTGTGTATTGTTCTTCTGTTCCAGTATCACAATACTTACACGGAACGTGATGGTGCGTCTTCAACAACGTTGAGCTCTGTCCTCAAGAATTCTCGATCCAATGGCTCTTTCGCCATGCCCGATTCTTCAAGACAGAAAAAGAAAAATACACAATTTACAGGTCACGTTAAAAATACATGCACACACACATTCATCAAAGATACAATTTTCTTTAAAAGTCTAGAGATCTGAAAATTCCATGAATAAGGCCAATGATGAATTTGTGGAGACCTCAACCTATTTTTGCCACCTCACCATGTCCATTAGGCTTTTTTTTTTCTTTGTGAATCGCTAATATTTCCTTTTATGGAAAATGATATTGTAATTGTGCATAAAGCTGCAACTATTGATCAAATGTTGTACAGTGATACATTTACATGTTGTAGGACACATCATATGCAATAATAGTCCTGTTATGTAATATAACCTTTCTTCTTTAATTTTTTTCTTCTTCCGCATGAAAATCAGTACAGTTATCTTGATTTATATGATTTTAACTTTTTTTTTTAAATTCTTGTTCTTTCCCTTTTCTCTGTCTTTGTCATTTTACAGCGTTTACACATTTAATCAAAGTTCTTTTTCTTCCATAAACTCGAGCTATCTACTTTTCAGCATGCTCCCTTCAAGCAGGTGAAGTTTTCTCATGCATGGCAGGGACACGTTCTCTTTCCATTGTCCCAAAGTAAATTTGTCTCGAGTCAATATACTGAACAACAGCACTTCAGTCACTTCAATCAATTTCATAATGTAATGCTGGGCACCCACTTCTCTACAGAAATTACAATTTGCAAAAAATAAAGAAATATTTCTTTAACAAACAAAAAAACAAAGAAAATGAGAAAACTTAAGGAAAACGACAAAAAGTGGCAGAGGAATCCATAGAACACGGTTCATATTTTATGCAAGCAGAAATACTGCCACCACAAAATTCCAGGTAAACTTTCTTGTCTGGAGCATGCAGTCGCCATTTTGTCTACTGTTGAAAGCAACCTAATGTCATGGTGTGACACTGTGCATTAGCGAGATGCTAAAAAAACCATTCATTGCTGGACGCTAACATCACCTGCTGTAAGAACCGAGGACGTGTACTGGTATTTGTTGAATTCAAGGTACTCTCTGATCAGCTCGTTGATGAGGATGTTTTCATTGCTGATGACGGGCCTGCCCTCTGATGGCCTTTCTATGGCATTGTAAACTTCGGCTCGGATCCTGGCTTTGACCTGATTCAGGACACCACGCTGCTCCAAGTTTTTCTTGACCACTGGAAATACCAAGGTGAAATGAATTCAGACTTCAAGCTTCTAAAAAAAAATCATCTAAAACATGTACCACTGCAAGTATCAGCACTACACTGAATCACATCAGCTTTACACACTTGACAACTTCAAATTACTATAAATATTATCATATGCATTACAAGTTTCTCACTGTGGTACTAAATTTATATGACCTCGTCAAAACTAATTTGATATGAAATCCCAACACTGATAAAATTAACTTTTTTTTTGTACAGAAAAAGTTCATAACTGCATTATTTTTTCACAACTGGAATCACTTATGAAAAGTAACAAAAACATATCAACACACACAGGCACATGACTTCACTATGAAGCTACTTACTGCCCCACCAAAAAATAAATAAACTAAAAAAAGGAAGAAAAAAAGAACAGCTGCTAATGAATAACAAGAAAAATTTTTTCCTGTTTCATCTTCTGTTCCACTTCAGCGGTATTACCCTCAGGCCACTCATTCTGGCTCTCTCTGTCACCAACACCCCAGTTTGTGTCTCAGCCTAGACACTAACACTTGTAACAGTCCAGAAGAACGAAGTTAATGTCAAGTTGTCATGAGGCAAACCACTACACTGTACTCTACCAAGTCACTTTAGTGATACTCAGTGGCGCCTGTTCTGACCAACATTCACAGGACATCACCTTCCCCTGCTGATGACAGTAATGGCTTAGTTGCCAAACCAGCATGAATGAGTGCCATCACATCCATCCAACAACACTCCCCATAAACTTGATGATATCAGCAACCCCAACACCAAACTGCCAAGGAGACAGACACAAGAGAGGAAATAAAAATAGCATGGCATGACTGCCACCGAGTTTGGGACATTTATGCTGATCGATCAAGATGATGATGATGCTATGGAGTTCCATTTCAGTCTGAACTGTGTGACAGAACAGTAGGCTACACTTACTTTGTTTTTATAATATATCCTGGATAGTGGATTCAACCAGGCCTGAGAATTTGAGTAGTGTTGGTCAGGAAACTTGAGCACACTCTTAGAGACAACTAAGAAGATGGACCTCAATATGTGGTTCTCATCTTCCTGAGCCCAAATTAAACACTAATTTGTGTAGGGGCTGAAAAATCCAACAAATAAATGGCTCCAAGTCTGAGGATAATCGAACCTAAGACCTCTAGGCCAGGAATCTACAATGTTAACCACTGTGCCATCTTCTGTGCCACCTCAGTGGCACTGCCCCCGTGCCGCTCATCCCGCTCATCCCGCCCCACCCCCTCCCTCGTGTCCACGGCAACAGTCCGGTCTGGCCCAGCACACTGGTTTCAGAAATCAGTTCACTCAAAATACTTACATCTGTACAATCACAGTGATGAAACTGACCATTGTGTTTCTACTTGATCTGGTTTCTTTCAAGTTATACAAATAAAACGCTATTGAATGGAAAGTATTATCCTTTATTTTCTTCACAATTAGCATAAGCCTACACAGCAATCATTCTTTAGGCAGTCAGTTACGGTAATGATGAAGTCAAATTTCAAGCAATATGAGAACTGGTTTTAAATCCTGTCTAAACCTTCATATTTTTTTTCAAAGCGTGAGTAAATAGGCCTAATCATGTCTAAACATGATTCGTGTCGCTCCGAACCGCTTCAGTCATTGTAGTTTCCTCATAATACATGTTTACGCTCATGCAAACACGAAATCAGAACTGCTTTAATGCAATCACTGCTGAAACTTGCTTTTGGAACTCACTAGCATTTTGAGCTCTGTTGCAACTAACAACTAAGACTCGAACTGTCAACAATTCAAATGAAATGCCACCACAAATGAAAGCTTTAGTTTGTCTACTTCAATGTTTAGATGCAGATTCATAATGGACAAATATCTCATGGGAATGCAAGCTATAAGAACGAGAAAAAAACTCGCTGTATTCTAAATATAATTCGTCCTACTTAAGACGAAATAATTTTATCAGACATAATCTGCGTACCTTCTGTCAGTTCTGCCGACGCCATTTTGATTTCCCGCTAGAGACACCAAACTTCGGGATGGCTCCATGTGATATCAATACATTCATTTCAACACTAAAGATGTGAAGACTGAAGAAAAAAATACTGTTATTCAAGAAGAGAAAATTTTAATTCACAATAGAAATAAGCCTTATTGCCCAAAATAATGAGTTTACCGTGGCAAAACTGAGATTTGATACTAATGAAATAACTGCTCCCATCACGAATTTCGTTCGTCTGCTCATAGGCCTATGTGCAGAAAGATCAAGAAATGTTAACAATCCATGCAAAAATGCCGCCGTCAGAAACGTTCGAGACATTTATGCGTATAGTTTTAACAGAGTCCTGGACAGTCGGCAAATCCGAACATTCTTTCAGTAGGTCTTCTTTTTTTTTTTTTTTAATGCATTTTTTTATTTTCAGATTCAGATTTTCAGATTCAGATTTTGGGGCGATGATTGTTTCATCATAGCCTCACGGCTTTATATGCCCCTTCTTTATATGCTCTGTCATTGGTCAGGTCGACAGCGAGCCCAGTTTTTATTTTCGACCATCAAAGTCGAACATGATGTCTGTTATTATTTCGTGCTTATCGATAAGATTTTTAAAAGAGTTAATATCCGGTGCACGTTTGATGTTCGGAGTTAGTTTATTCCAAATTGGTGCTATCCTCTGGCTGAAGAAATGTTTCCTTATATTAGTATTAACTTGCTGTATTTGTACTTTGTCACAACTGTTACGGGTTATGTTAGTTAGTGCAGGTTCAAAAAACATGCTTGATCAATATCATCTAGATTATTGAAAATTTTATAAGTTTGGATTAGATCTCCTCTTATCCTTCTAGCTTTGAGGGATGGTAACCTTAGGTACCTTAATCTGTCTTCATATGGATAATCAGCAATGTCCGGTATTAACTTAGTTGCTCATCTCTGCACCTTTTCTATTTCTATTGACTGCCTTTTTAGTCTTGGAGACCATATCACATTGCCATATTCAAGAATCGATCTCACCATTGCCTTGTATAGTCTAAGAAGGTATCTCTGTCCAAGTATGTAAAAGTTCTCTTTATAATACCAATCATCTGCACGGCTTTCTTGACGGTCTGTGCAATGTGTCTGTCAAAGAGTAAGTCTTCATCAAATGTTACTCCCAAGTCTTTTTCCTCTTCACAGCACGTTATTTGAACTTCTTGATCCCCAACTTTCATACTGTAGTTTAATTTAGGGTTTCTTTTGCCGTATGTAATACTTTGCATTTGGATGCATTGAAGTACAAATTCCATGAGTTAGACCATTTTATGAGTAGCTCAATGTCATTTTGCATTGTAAGGTGTTTGGATGGTGAACTGTACAACTTAGTATCATCAGCAAAATCTTGCATGTGCTTTTTAACCCTCATTCCGTCTTCCATTCCACAGTTCCTTCTTTCTCTCTTCTCCATTCTTTCATCAACATGATCTTTCTTTTTGCTGTACATTTCCGGATGCAAATTACCACATGTTTGTGTGTTATTAATCATATCTGTACATCTTCTTCCAGATGGGATGTTTAACCTGCCCCGTGCCCACAGTCTTTACGTAGACTATTCTGGCACACAGGTTGCATGCATTGTGTATTTTCGTGTAGCCGGTACTCACCCGTCTTAGGACATGAGCATCGGGATCTTTAGAGTCCGTGTATGATCTTAGTGCATGTGACACAGACTAGACCTCGGTTTATAGTCCCATCCGAACGACATGTTTGACAATATTGTAGTAAATAATCAGTGAAACATAATATTAGAAATGAGTTGTTTTTTTTTGTTTGAATGGATTTGAGTGCGAGTTCAATGTATGCAGAGGAAAGGTTGTTTTCTTTTTGTTGGATATACAAACACATACACAAACAAACAAAAATCACTAAGCACAATCCTCTGTGTTCTTACAAACTACAAGCACATAATGCAAACAAACACACCCGCTCACTCCACTTACACCCCCTCCCCTCCCCACCCACCCCCACCCCCACTCTCTCCTTTTTTGATTTAATGATACATATGCATATGTTAAATCCAGGTAACTTATGATTTTGTTTATTCATTTTCAAATAATACTTCATAATTAATCCAGTTAGTGTTAAATTTTAGCAGATTCAGTTGTACAGCTGCTATGTATTTTTCAAGATTATATTTTCTCTTTAGTATTTTTAGAAATACTGTTAATGAAGGCTTACATTTGTTTATTTTACAGCTAAAAATGTAGTGTTTGGCAATAAGAATTATAAGATCGAATGTTGTATCAGTTGTGGAATTGTCATCTGCTCCAAATAGTATAGTGTTTTCAGTCAGAGACAGATTATCGCTGTTAAAAACTTTCCTTTTATTAATTCTTGCAATGATTTCCAGAATTCATTGACATGTATGCATCTCCAGAACACATGTTCGATGCTGTCTTTTTCCTCTTCACAGAAACTACAGTTATAACTTTCTATTCCCATTTCTTTCAGAGCTACATTCGTTGCAATTATTCGATGCACTATTCTTATTTGCATCCATTTTAGCTTAATATCCTTAATTTGATGCATTTTCTAAAGCATTTCTTCCAAGGTATCTGTCTATTTAGCTTCTCCGTCCATTTTGCACAACAGTTTGGTTCCCAGTTATCTTTTACTATAACTCTGTAATACGTTTTGGAACCTTTATCTACAGAATATTTTCTTTAGTGCTGTGTTGACTTCTGCTTCAATGTTATCTTTTATCTCATTCTCAAACCCTTGTTCCTGATGTATTTTTTAATGGATAATATGCATCCACCATAAGATAGGAAATCTATTTCAATATTATACTTTGTTCTGAATTCCTCATGGGATAGTGAATCTCCATTGGGTTTGAAAAAATCAGATACTCTAAATACATTTCTGTTGTTCCAGTTTTTGTGTTTTATCAGTTTATTTCCTATTTTGATATGTTCATTGTAAAGAATTGGTTCTGCAAGTAGTTCTCTAGCATTTTCTGGTTTTATTTTGTGTAGAACTGCGTATACGACATAAATACATGTTTCCAGAAAACATTGTCTTGAGTGATGTTGCACAGATGATTTGGGGAGTAATTCTCAATGTTCTCAATAATTGGGTATGAGAAAATCAACATGTCTCTCCATCTGTGTGTTGTTTGTCTCAGTCTTTTTATCCATGTTAATTTTAATGCAGTGATAATAGCATTTATGTCAGGTAGATTCAACCCACCATCCTGTACATCTTTAATAACTGTTTTTCGACTAATCCTGTCTTGTTTTTTATTCCATACAAACCAGTAACATAAGTCTTGTAATTCTTTAACAAATGTGTCAGGTGGATTTGGAAGCATCAACCATAGGTAAGTTAGTTTTGACAGAATTAATGATTTTAAGACTGCAATTCTTCCTAAAGGGGTAATGATTCTCTTTAGCCAAATTTTAAATAGTGCCTTCACTTCTATCATTCTATCATTGTAGTTTCTTTTTTCCATGTGTGTTAAGTCCTGAGTAAACCAAATTCCTAATATTTTGAATTCTTTTGGATTCCAGATCATCTTTAAATGTTCCATATATCTTATTTCACTATGCTTTTGTCTTCCAAGCCAAATTACTTGTGTTTTCTCTTTGTTTAAGAATAAACCTGATGTTTTCCCCAAACCTATCAAGAATCTCGATAGATTTTTCGAATGATTTCTTATTCCCTGTGTTCATCAGTTGAGTGTCATCGGCAAATTGTGATATCTTGTGTTCTTTCTCCCCGATTTGTATACCTTCAACACTATTTTCTTCTTTAATCATTACGGATAATATTTCTGCACACAATACGAAGATATATGGCGAGACTGGATCTCCTTGCCTACAACCCCTTTCTATTGAGAACCATGATGATGTTTGGCCATTTACAATAACAGTAGACTTAATTTTTTTGTAGAATACTTCTATCCATTTACATATATCTTTACCTAAACCTACAGCCTCTAGCACTTTGTGCATGAAATCCCAATCTAACGAGTCGAATGCCTTTTCGAAGTCTAAATTAATTAGCATCCCTGGGATATTTTTTATGTTGAGATGGTGTATTATGTCATAAATTAACCTAATGTTACTACCTATATATCTGTTTGGACAAATCCTGTCTGGTCTTCACTAATCAGTGATGGAAGAACTTTTTTAATCCTATTAGCAATACAAGATGAGCCAATTTTGTATATAAGGTTTAAAGTGAAATAGGTCTCCAGTTTTTTACATATTCTTTGGTTTTCCTTCTTTGGTATACAAATTATAATACCTTCTTTCTGGGTGTTTGATAGTTCGCCTTCTCTGAAGCTTTCATTTAGAGCTCGGGTTACAAACACACCAATTTGTTTCCAAAAACATTGAAAAACTCCGCTCCAAACCCATCCGACCCAGGGCTTTTTCCGTTCTTCATATTTTTCAATGCAATCCCTGCTTCTTCTATTGTTATTTCACCTTGTAATGATTTAGTCTGTTCTTCTGTTAGTTTCGGTATCTTATTCACCAAATCTTCAACATTGCATTTCACAGTTGATCTTTTCGGTATAGATCTTCATAAAAGTGTTTTACTGTAACTTTTATGTCTTCTGGTTTGTCCAGTGTATTACCTTGTCCATCCAGTAGTTTTACAATTTGTTTGCTAATGAAGTTACGCTTTTCTAAGCTGCAGAAATATTTAGTAACCTTTTCCCCATCTGCAACCCATCTTGCTTTTGATCTTAGTAGTACACCATTCATGACCTTTTCTCTTAGTAATATCAATTCTCTATTACTCTCTTCAATTGTCTTCAAATCCTCCCTGATTTAAGTTCTTTACTCTCAATATCTTTGATAGTTTGCATAAGGCTGTTTTCTTTACATTGTGATTCTCTTTTTTTAATTGTGGCATACTGGATGGATTTTACTCTTATCTTCATTAGTAAGAAGTCAAGAAAGACCCGATCAGACACTGTTAGTTTAGGGTCTGAGCTTTTCGACTGGTTTTCATCTTGGCTATTGTCAGCATTAATATCATTTCCCTCATCTTTATCTGTGTATTCAGTAGGTCTTCTTTGAACCCTTTCGATGGCCACAGATTGCCTTTTGCAGATAAGGGTGCCATACAAAACTCGCGTATTTCACGAGGTCCAGTTAGTGCTTCGTTAAGTTTTTAAAATACGGTTTTACCAAGATACAAGAATGTGTCTTTTACAAGTGTAGTCATTTAATTTGCTTGACTATACTTTGGATACGAGAGTCAAATGTGCGTGCGTGCATGCATTATTCGGTCAGATAATCGTCACTAGGATACTCGTTTATTCACCCTTCAGTGTAATAGAAAACATGTCCGTATTTTCTCTTGCAGTGACTTGAAACGGTTCATATGGTCCTCACTGGTGAAAAAGTAAAACGACGGCATTTCATTTATGAGCATGTAGCCACTTGTAATGAACAAAACGGCTTGCAAACTGCATGATCCCGTTTGGCAATACTTCCGCCCCGTCCCCTCTGTCTGACTTATTATCCCCCAAGGCAGGCACATTAAATTAAATCAAAAAGAGAAAATTAATACATGTTGGAAATAATTCGTCTTCTACCATCTTTATCTGTGCAAGAGTTTCTTCCTGTTACATGTTAAAGCTGTTGTACTGTATTGAATTCTCATAGCATTGTAAACTCCCATCATCCATCGTTTTCTTTCTGATGCAATTTAACCTTTCCTTGTTTGTTTTGTTTTACCTGTTGCGCCCTTTTTTCGCTTTTTTTTTCCCCCTCACCATCTCTTATCCGTCCTTTCATTCCTCACAACGTGTCATCCGTTCTTTCCTTCCCCATCATATTCTCAGCCACAATGCTGTTTCTTACTCGTGGTGTTCTCATACACCACTTATGATCTACTCACTCCTTTTTCCATTCTCATGTCATCACCCATCATTTCTTTCTCATAATGGCCACACTCATCATTCCTTTCTCATAATGGCCACCTCATCATTCCTTTCTCATAATGGCCACACTCATCATTCGATCCTTTAATTCTCATAATGGCCACACTCATTCCTTTCTCATGATGTCCACACTCATCATTCCTTTGTCATAATGGCCACACTCATTCCTTTCTCATAATGGCTACACTCATCATTCCTTTCTCATAATGGCCACACTCATCACTCCTTTATCATAATGGCCACACTCATTCCTTTCTTATGATGTCCACACACATCATTGCTTCTCATAATGGCCACACTCATCTTTCCTTTCTCATGATGTCCACACTCATCTTTCCTTTCTCATGATGTTCACACTCATTATTCTTTCTCATAATGGCCACACTCGTCATTCCATTCTCATGATGTCCACACATCATTCCTTTCTCATAATGGCCACACTCGTCATTCCTTTCTCATGATGTCCACACATAAATTCCTTTCTCATAATGGCCACACTCATCTTTCCTTTCTCATGATGTCCCACACACCATTTTCCTTTCTCATAATGGCCACACTCGTCATTCCATTCTCATGATGTCCACACATCATTCCTTTCTCATAATGGCCACACTCGTCATTCCTTTCTCATGATGTCCACACATAATTCCTTTCTCATAATGGCCACACTCATTATTCCTTTCACATGATGTCCACACTCATCATTCCTTTCTCATGATGTCCACACTCATCATTCCTTTCTCATGATGTCCACACTCATCATTCCTTTCTCATGATGTCCACACTCATCATTCCTTTCTCATAATGGCCACACTCATCATTCCTTTCTCATAATGCCCGCATTCATCTTTCCTTTCTCATAATGGCCACACTCATCATTCCTTTCTCATAATGGCCGCATTCATAATTCCTTTCTCATATTACCCGCATTCATCTTTCCTTTCTCATGATGTCCACACATCATTCCTTTTACATAATGGCCACACTCATCATTTCTTTCTCATAATCCCGCATTCATCATTCCTTTCTCATGATGGCCACACATCATTCCTTTCTCAGATGGCCACACATCATTCCTTTCTCATGATGGCCACACATCATTCCTTTCTCATAATGGCCCATACTCATTCCTTTCTCATAATGCCCGCATTCATCTTTCCTTCCATGATGTCCACACATCATTCCTTTCTCATAATGCCCGCATTCATCTTTCCTTTCTCATGATGTCCACACATCATTCCTTTCTCATAATGGCCACACTCATTCCTTCTCATAATGCCCGCATTCATCATTCCTTTCTCATAATGCCACGCTTATTCCTTTCTCATTATGTCCATACCCATCACTCCTTTCTCATTATGTCCATACCCATCATTCCTTTCTCATGATGTCCACACTCATCATTCCTTTCTCGTGATGTCCACACTCATCATTCCTTTCTCATGATGTCCACACTCATCATTCCTTTCTCATGATGTCCACACTCATCAATCCTTTCTCATGATGTCCACACTCATCATTCCTTTCTCATTATGTCCACACTCATCATTTCTTTCTCGTAATGTCCACACCCAATTTCCACACCTTTGATCTGCTCACTCATATGTCCATATGTCCATTCTCATAATTTCATCATCCATCTTCCTTTCACATGATATTCACACACATTGATGTCCACACCCGTCTTCCTGTCTCACAATGTCTATGCCCACCTTTCCTTTCTCACGATGTTCACACCCATCTTGTCTTTCTTATGATGTCCACGTCCATCTTTAATTTTTGACGATGTGCACACTCATCTTTCCTTTTTTCATATTGTTCCTTTCTTATGATGTCCACACCAACCTTTCCTATCTCACAATGTCAACACCCACCATTCCTTTCTTAAGATGTTCACACCCATCCTGTCTTTCTTACGATGTTCACACCCATCCTGTCGTTCTTACGATGTCCACACCCATCCTGTCGTTCTTACGATGTCCACACCCATCCTGTCTTTCTCACGATGTTCACACCCATCCTGTCGTTCTTACGATGTCCTCATCCATCTTTTCTTCACGATGCCTCCACCCATCTTGATTTCTCGTGATGTTGTCATCTATCTTTCCTTTCTCATTATGTCCAGATCCAGTTTCCCGTTGTCAGTGTGTCCTCACCCATCTTTACATTTCATAATGTCCTCACCCTCCTTTTTTTCTCAGGGTGTCCATATCCATATTTCCTATCTCATGATGTCCCCACTCATCTTCCCTGTCCTCTTCATGTCCACTCCAATCTCTACTTTCTTATGATGTCTGTTTCCATCTGTCCTTTCTCACGATGTCCATATCCATCTTTGCTTGTTATGGTGTTCACACCGATCCATATGTCTGCTTGTTATGATGTCCACACCGATCCTTTGTGTGTTACTTTCTCTGTGAGAGGCAAATTCGGCTGTATCTTTCTCTTTGCTTTCTCATCTATCTTTCCATACCCACGATGACCACACCCATCTGTCCTTTTGTTATGGCTTCATAATCATTTTTCCTTGTTTTTGGTTGCTTTATCGATCTTTCGTTTCTTGCCATGGCCTCTTCTTTCCTTCTTTTTTCATGACGTCTTTATCCATCCCTTTTATTAAAAAAAAAAAGATCTTGTTGTGCTGTTTGTTATTGCCTTCCTCATTATGTTGTCACTTATCTCCCTTGCAGTTGGCGACATCAGGGCTGTTCAGTGTGCGTAGTTGGTTGCATAGTTTGCGAAGGCCAGTTCAGGCCTGTCTGCTTTTTGTTTTTTTATAGTTTTTTTCCCCCCCAGAAAGGTACATTGGCTGTACTAGGGCTGTCTACTTATTATAGCTTTTTTGGATAGGTACATTCAGGTGTGATGTTTACATGCACCGTAACTTGTGTGGCAGATAAGAATAACCATTTCAGATTGCATGTGTTTGGGTGGGGAAGGTGAAGCACGGGAAAGGAGGAATAAATAGCGCAGTAAAATGTTGCATGTGTTTGGGCGGGGAAGGTGAAGCACGGGAAAGGAGGTATAAATAGCGCAGTAAAATGGGCAGTGGAAATGACCATTTTTACATCGGTCGGAACTTCAGACTGCGAACACGTTGCGTCACTGCTGGGTCATCCAGACACCGTGTCATTTTCGGTGCAGGATATCCGTTCATAACTGGCACCGTGTCATTTTCGGTGTAGGATATCCGTTCATAACTGGCACCGTGTCATTTTCGGTGTAGGATATCCGTTCATAACTGGCACCGTGTCATTTTCGGTGTAGGATATCCGTTCATAACTGGCACCGTGTCATTTTCGGTGCAGGATATTATCCGTTCATAACTGGCACCGTGTCATTTTTGGTGTAGGATATCCGTTCATAACTGGGACCGTGTCATTTTCGTGCAGGATATCCGTTCATAACTGGTACCGTGTCATTTTCGGTGCAGGATATCCGTTCATAACTGGCACCGTGTCATTTTCGGTGTAGGATATCCGTTCATAACTGGCACCGTGTCATTTTCGGTGTAGGATATCCGTTCTTAACTGGCACAGTGTCATTTTCGGTGTAGGATATCCGTTCATAACTGGCACCGTGTCATTTTCGGTGTAGGATATCTGTTCATAACTGGCACCGTGTCATTTTCGGTGCAGGATATCCGTTCATAAACTGGCACCGTGTCATTTTCGGTGCAGGATATCCGTTCATAACTGGCACCGTGTCATTTTCGGTGTAGGATATCCGTTCATAACTGGCACCGTGTCATTTTCGGTGTAGGATATCCGTTCATAACTGGCACCGTGTCATTTTCGTGTAGGATATCCGTTCATAACTGCACCATGTCATTTTCGGTGTAGGATATCCGTTCATAACTGGCACATGTCATTTTCGGTGTAGGATATCCGTTCATAACTGGCACCGTGTCATTTTCGGTGTAGGATATCCGTTCATAACTAGCACCGTGTCATTTTTGGTGTAGGAATCGTTCATAACTGGCACCGTGTCATTTTCGGTGTAGGATATCCGTTCATAACTGGCACCGTGTCATTTTCGGTGTAGGATATCCGTTCATAACTGGCACCGTGTCATTTTCGGTGCAGGATATCCGTTCATAACTGGCACCGTGTCATTTTTGGTGTAGGATATCCGTTCATAACTGGCACCGTGTCATTTTCGGTGACAGGATATCCGTTCATAAACTGGCACCATGTCATTTTCGGTGTAG
This sequence comes from Conus ventricosus, assembly GCA_018398815.1. Lineage (NCBI taxonomy): Eukaryota > Metazoa > Mollusca > Gastropoda > Neogastropoda > Conidae > Conus > Conus ventricosus. The sequence continues at coordinate 174,596,417 of CM031595.1, forward strand.
GATATCCATTTACATATGGCACCATGTTCTTTTCGGTGCAGGATATCCGTTCATATCTGGCACCATGTGTGTGTGTGTGTGCGTACGTGCGCGTGTGTGTGTGTGTGTGTGTGTGTGTGTGTGTGGTGTGTAAAAATATTTAATAGGCCACAGTCCACTCATCGAATTTCATGTAACATCATCAAACCTATCAAAGTTTATCCTTACGCCCTTAGAACAGTACTCCGGGCGGAAGAGGGAGGTGGGCGTAGAGGCGGGGTGTGGTGGTGGGCGGCGGTAAGTACGGACGGGGGATGCTGAACAAAAAAAAAGGAAGAGGGAGAATAATGGAGGAAAAAAGTGATGATCTGTAGAACATCATCAGTCCCAAGCTGGATAATCCTCTTACCAATGTAGGCCTTCTCATGTTGGTTTTGCTGTCTTTGCAACGCCCCCTCCCTCCCTCCCCCCCTTCCCCTTCAACCCTGTTCCTCGCTCCCTCCTCCCTCACACACACACACACATTGAGACAGCTGCGCAATGACAATAGCAGTATATGTGAATAATACATGATTCCTGAACTGAAATAGGAAAGCCATGTAAACACTACACACACCTGTACATCTGTACACACACACACACACACACACACACACACACACACACTTTCTCTCTCTCTCTCTCTCTCTCTCTCTCTCTCTCTCTCTCTCTCTCTCTCTCGTGGGCGAGCGCGCGCGCGCGCGCACACACACACACACACACACACACACGCACACGCCCACAGAGTTACATATAGACATTATCCCTACCCCTCCTTCCTCCACGCACCGACTGACTGACTGAAACCATTTACTGTCAGATTAACATAGTGTTGTACCGACAACTCCACGCACATACACGCACGCACACACACACACACACACACACACACACACACACACACACACACAACACACACACTCGCTTACTTACTCACACGCGCACAACAACACACGCGCGCGCGCGCTCACACATCACACATACACACGCGCGCGCACGAGCACACACAGAGAGTGGAGACTCGCAAATCTAATAATGAAGCGCGTTCTGAGGTAGAGGGAGGAGACGGATAGGTCGGTGGCCAGTTTAACCATTAATCAAGGCACAGGTTGCACGCCAGGACGAATTAACGTCCGTCTGATTGCAGCCTTGGTGGAATGAACAGAATCGCTGAATGGCAGGTTTCCCATTTCTCCGTGAGCAAAGTAAGAGACGGAACTGACTCCAATTGTCACTGTCTCGATCCAGGAGCAAGGAACAGTGCGTTGTGCCGTACGTGGTTTCACCTTGGTTGTTGACACTGCTCCAAATCATGACAGTTGGACAAAGTTTCGCGTGTAGGCTTTTATCAAGCTATAGGTTTTGATTTTTATCAAGCTATAGGTTTTGATTTTTATCAAGCTATAGGTTTTGATTTTTATCAAGCTATAGGTTTTGATTTTTATCAAGCTATAGGTTTTGATTTTTATCAAGCTATAGGTTTTGATTTTTATCAAGCTATAGGTTTTGATTTTTTTTTTTAATCACAGAAAGGAAAGGAAAGCAGGAAACAAACAGGAAAAAAAAGAAAAAAGAAAAGAAGAAGCAACTCCCAATTGCATCTATTAGGCCGGTCTAAACTGACCACTGATGTAACTATCACTACACCAGCCTGTACGACATTGCGCAACTCCCAATTGCATCTATTAGGCCGTCTAAACTGACCACTAATGTAACTGTCCACTACACCAGCCTGTACGACATTGCGCAACTCCCAATTGCATCTATTAGGCCGGTCTAAACTGACCACTGATGTAACTGTCACTACACCAGCCTGTACGACATTGCGCAACTCCCAATTGCATCTATTAGGCCGGTCTAAACTGACCACTGATGTAACTGTCACTACACCAGCCTGTACGACATTGCGCAACTCCCAATTGCATCTATTAGGCCGGTCTAAACTGACCACTAATGTAACTGTCACTACACCAGCGTGTACGACATTGCGCAACTCCCAATTGCATCTATTAGGCCGGTCTAAACTGACCACTGATGTAACTGTCACTACACCAGCGTGTACGACATTGCGTCGATTTTGCTTAAGTGAAAGTGTCAAGTACAAATAATAAAAGAGTTATAAACGGGGCGAAAAAAGAGAAGGAAGTCGCTTTGAACTCGCACCGAAGTGCTTTAGGTCTAATTGTGAAAAAGGTGCATTGGCAGCAGGTGTGAGACGGAAAAGGGATCAGCTTGGAAACGGTGGTGGGATTACATGAACGTAACGGGATGCAGCTCACGACTTTCAGCAAGCAACATTGGTTGCTTATAGGTAAGCCAGTTAGGTGTCCAGTAATTTTAGATGCTCTCTTTTTGTTTGTGCTTTTTGAACCCGGACTTGTCAGCTATTTTTCTCACAAACTTTGCGTCTGCATTTTCTGTTTTGTTTGGTCAGTTTTGTGAACATTTGTGAATGTCGTCTTGTGAACACATCCCTGGTGTGATGACAAGTGATTTCAGGTGTACAGAACGTGTCCCAAAGATAAAATCACGGCGTGCGGTGGACTAGATGTGCTGTGTGTCACGTGTCCCAGCGACATAAACTGTCTGAAGAACATGTTTTCATATTCAAGCCGAAGCATAACCGCGCTTCACCCATCTTCTCACCCGCCCCTTCGTCCTCTCCCATTTTTCACACATCGCCCCATGAAATGAATACGGTCTACAATATAAGTGTTCGAGTCTCCCCTTCAGAAAACCGCTGTTCTGGTTTTGGTTTCTTTCTTAACTGAATCTCGTTTTGTTTTGCTTTATTGTGTTATTTTTACACCATCAACGACAATAACAACAACAATGACGATGACAACAAATACAGCAGTAAGCTTAATGATAAAAATAATAATAGCAACAACAACAGCAATAATAACAATAGCAATAATCATAATAATAGTAATAATTATCATCATTATTATCATAACTTAATCTATTAATAACTGAAATGCTATATCCATATTCACATTTTGTTCATTTGTATCATGATTTCATTGTTTTACTTTGCTTTATTGTTGTTGTTGTCGTCATCGTTGTTACTAGCAATATCATCATCATCATCATCATCATCATCATGGTCATCATCATCGTCATTTAGAAGATGACGATGATGATGATGATTGTTGTTGTTGTTGTACGAGAAAGGGTTGTGACATTACCAAAAAGGAAACTTGCTTTAAAAATACATTTTTAAACAATATATCATGATTACTGTCTTATATTGTGCACTCTTTGTAATATATATAGTGTTTCATTTATGTTTTGTAAATATCTTGACTGTCATCTGGTTTTAGCCTGAAACGCAATTTACTATATATTTAATATTTTAAACTGTAAACGTTATAAATATGTACAGTATTATGTTTAATATGCTTTTTAAATTTCATTGATCATCACATTTTTTACACCGGTGGCCCTGAAATTTTATTATTTTTAAATAAAGTGTTTCAATTAAAGGTTGATTTTACTGGTCCCTCCCTACTAAGGCTGTCCCTACCCACCCCAAGACAAGCAGACGATGCGGCGACCTAATGAATGGAAAATACCAATTTTATATATTTTATTGATATACCATCTTAATCTTCATCTACCATTATAAAATAATGATTAAAAAATAAAATAAAATAAATATAAACAAATTAAGAAATACGTGTGTATGTGTATGTGTGTGCATGTATGTGTACGCGCATAGATAGACACATATATCTCGTTAAAATCATTCTTTATCATCATTCATCCTTTTCCTTCTATAACTATCTATTGTCATTCAATCTTAAATCTCCTTTTATCCCCCCCCCCTTCCCCCCCCCCCCCCCCCCCCCCCCCCCCCATATAAAGCAAAAATACATGTCCCAATATGTCCTGTTTGTGCAGGCCGGAGGACGTTAAGCAGTACCATCGGTACGTGCTATTAGGTGGTGTCATAAGTATGTTTATGATCAAAACGACCACCACCGAACACCAAGAAGTGAATCGGCAGCAGTGCAGCGTCTTCACCGACGGGTGCCTCATGATGATATCGATTGTTCCCAGTAGATCGTGGCACCAGGGAGGCGACACAGTGCGGAAGTGACGCCACGGACAGGTCACCAAAGATGAGACTGTCAGCAAGAAACAACAGAACTCTGAACTAAATCATGGCCGGGAAAACCAGGACTTCTGCGAAAATCGAACAGCCCCACGTGTGGTTCGAACTCACAACTGTCAGCCCCCCCCCCCCCCCCCCAAACACCACCATCACCACCACATATACACCCACTTCCGGGTGTCAAACACGCTAACCGTTTGACCTCGGGTCCCTCATCACAACTTAAACGTTTTGATCTCTTTGCCGGTCAAACCAAACTGATGACATTCCATGGCCACAGAGCCGTTTGTGGATTCCTTCAGGACACGCCTCTGCTACTTTTGAGATGCTGTAGTGTTGCATTCTGCTGGGTGCCCTCACGTTATGGAATCCATTGTGACGAAAACGTTGATAGACTGGCGAAAGTGGAGCAAAACGTGGTGACAATGCATGCAGTTTAAATATTCCTCTGTCTCTTCCAGAGGGAAATAGATTATTATAGAATGCGTGTTGGAAGCACTTCAGAGAGAAGCTAGAGGATTCTGGGTACTTTTGGTCCCCCCCCCCCCCCCCCCCCCCCAAATCAGCCACCCCGGTGTGATACTATTTTAATTACTCGAAATGGCTTATATCATGTAAGGTCAATGACCTCTTTGATTTACAGACTTAAACTTAATGCTTTAAAACAAAATACTAACGACATAAAATGCATTTGTGGTGGAAAAAAAATCAAAGATGCGATTATACTTCTAAGATGTAAGCAGTTGAAAAGCTTTTTTGCCTGCTTTATCTGAATCTTCCCTCTGGATGAAATTTAAATAGTTCCTCACTAATATGTGACACTGGATTAACATTAACTCAGAGTCCGATTTGTTTCTGCTCTGTAATCAGATGCACTCGTTTTATCTTTGTATTTGACGTTACTTTTTTTTTTTTTTTATTGTTGCTGTTTTTTTTTAAATTTTAATCTTTGTATTTGACGTTACTTTGTTTATCTTTTTTATTGTTGCTGTTTGTTTTTTGGGGTTGGGGGTTGGGGTGAGATCACATAACGTGAACAGACATTAAAGACTACTACTACTACTACTACTACTACTACTACTACTTCTACTACTACTACTACTACTACTACTACTACTACTACTACTACACACTGACAGCACCACCACTGTGTCTGTGCCCAGTGACAGTGTTGGCGCTGTGTTGTTGGCGAGGCGTGGCGCCGCAGTCGGCCCCAGATGACTGCATTGACCCTGACCTGGTGCTCTGTACCTCGGCCTACACCGACAGCCTCCACGGCAACGTCATCACACACAAGGACAAGTACTGCAAGTGAGGCCCCCCCCCCCCCCCCCCCCCCCCCTTCCCCCTCCACTCTCGCTTCCCTCCCGTTCGTCTGTCTCTAGGCTATGGTTGCAAAAATTCAGGAAGAACTGCCTGAAAGTGGTGCCAGGGGAGCCCAACAGCGCAGACGAGATGATGATTCCATTCAAAGGAAATTTAGTAAGCTCAAACAGTACGTCAAGGGAAAACCACACCCATGGGGATAAAGGTCTGGGCCAGAACTGGGGCACGCAGCATTCTCTTTGACTTTGATGTGTATCGAGGCAACAGAGTTGGAAAAGAAAAGAGCCTGCTAGGCGTCGGAGCTGACGTTGTCCTGAAACTCTGTACATCATTGCCACAGAATATCCCTGAACTGCCTCCATTCAACTACAAGATCACAGCAGACAACTTTTTCACTGGCTTGCCTTCAGTGACTGCAATGATTGAGGCGGGCTTCCACTACACTGGCACTGTTCGACCTAACCGCATCCCCGGCGTCAATCTTCTGTGTGACAGTAACATGAAGAAGAAAGGCAGGGACACCATGGACCAGAGTGTTGAGCGTTCTTCCAGTGTTGTGGCTGGGAAATGGTACGACACCAGAGCAGTCACCGCATTGTCGACGTACTGCGGCACTGACCCTACCAACTCCGTGAAGCGGTATGGCAAGTCAAGCAGGACACACGTGCAAGTCCAGCGCCGTGCAGTCATCAAGAACTACAATGAAAACATGATTGGTGGGGGGGAGGGGGGGGGGTGGACTTGCAATGATTGTTATGTCGCCAAACACACGTACCGCATGAAGTCAAAACGATGGTACTTGTAAGTCTTCTGGCGCACAGTTTGCATGATGCTGGTCAATGCCTGGTTGTCATAATCGCCGTGTCTACAAGCTTCTTGGCATAGCGAACCGATATATTCTCAGCCAGCGCTTCTTCCAGGCAAAAGTGGCGACGTTACTGATTCAGCTGGATGCGAAAGGCCAGAAGCGTAGCCGGTCTTCTGAGAATACAGCTCAACCTCCTCCTGCCAGGAAGAAGAAATCTCTGCAGACCATGCCAAAGCCAGATGTCAGATTAGACGGGTACTTCCACTTTCCCCTGAAGACAGGTGATCGTCAACGCTGCAAGCTGTGCCACATGAAATGCAATAGCATCTGCGAGAAATGCAGAGTGAACCTTTGCTTCGCAGAGAAGAGGAACTACTTCAGAACGTTCCATGTCAACTAACTGTTATTGCTCATGTTCATGAAGGGTGACTGTTACTGAAAACAAATCTTTAGTTTGTCAACTGCGAAGTTCTGCATTGGACTGTTATTGAGAACATCTTTAGCTTGTCAGTTGCAAAGTTCTGCATTGTGGCTGTTGTTGTGAACATTCTTAGTTTGTCAAATGTGAAGTTCAGTATGCATTTTCAAAAGAAACTGAACGTTTTGTGTGTGAACTTAATGGAAGAATGGCTGAATGTGAATAGTAATGATGCTGGCAAGTTTGGAAGTGTACACTGATATGTAAGAAAAAAGTTTTTTCATCACCCTGACGGCCCAGTGGGTCATCGGTGGAACGAGGGTAAAATGTCATTTTCTTACCCCCAAAGCCCAGTGGGTCATCCGTGGAACAAGGAAAAAAGTAGATCAGCATCATAATAAAGTGATCTGGTTGGTGATCCTCGTTAGTAGGCTTGAAATGTACCTCCAAACCAAATTTCATAATCATCTTACAATTAACACATATCTTGGGTCTCTGAGGTTTAAAGTAACATTCAGTTAACGTCCATCCAGTAACATTCAGTTAAGGTCCACATCCAGTAACATTCAGTTAACGTTCACATCCAGTAACATTCAGTTAACGTCCCCCATCTAGTAACATTCAGTTAACGTCCATCCAGTAACATTCACTTAAGGTCCACATCCAATCACGTTCAGTTAACGTTCACATCCAGGAACATTCAGTGAACGTCCACATCCAGTAACATTCAGTAAATGTCCACATCCAGTAACATTCCGTTAACATCTACATACAGTAACATTCAAGTAATGTCGACATCTGGTAACATTCAGTTAAGGTCCACATCCAGTAACATTCAGTGAACGTCCACATCCAGTAACATTCATTTAACATCCCCATCCAGTAACATTCAGTTAACGTCCACATTCCGTAACAATCAGTAAACGCCCACATCCAGTAACATTCAGTTAACACAACCAGTAACATTCAGTTAACGTCCACAACCCGTAATATAACAATAAACGTCCACATCCAGTAACATTCAGTAAATGTCCACACCTAGTAACATTCCGTTAATGTCTACATACAGTAACATTCAAGTAATGTCGACATCCGGTAACATTCGGTTAACGTCAACATCCACCCAGTAACATTCATTTAACATCCACATCCAGTAACATTCAGTTAACGTCCCCATCCAGTAACATTCAGTTGACGTCCCCATCCCGTAAGATTCAGTTAACGTCCACATCAATAACATTCATGTAACGTCTATCCAATAACATTAAGTTAACGTCCACTTAGTAACATAAAGTTAAGGTCCACATTCAGTAAGAATCCGTTAACATCCACACCCAAAAACATTCAGTTAACGTCCACATCCAGTGGCATTCAGTTAACGTCCACATCCAGTAACATACGGGTAACATCCACATCCAGCAAAGTACAGTTAACACATCCAAAAATATTCAGTTAACGTCCACATCCAGTGGCATTCAGTTAATGTCTACATCCAGTAACATACAGTTAACGTCCACATCTGGTGACATTCAGTTCACGTCCACATCCAGTAACATTCAGTTCACGTCCACATCCAGTAACATTCAGTTCCACATCCAATAACATTCAGTTAACGTCAAGATTCAGTAGCATTCGGTTAACATCCACATCCAATAACATTCAGTTAACGTCAAGAGCCAGTAGCATTCAGTTCACGCCCACATCAAGTAACATTCAGTTAATGCTCACATCCAGTCACATCGAGTTAACGTCCACATCCAATACACGTCCACATCCAATAATATTCAGTTAACGTCCACATCCAGTAATATTCAATTAATACTCGCATCCAGTAGCATTCAGTTAAAAGTCCACTTGCAATAACATTCAGTTAACGCCCACATCAGTCCAGCAAAGATGATACGTCAGATGACAGCCATTCCGGAGAGCGGGTAGAAGGATGAGAGAGGGTGATGGTTGGAGGATGAGGGGGGACAGGAGGAGGGAGAGGAAGGGAGAAGGGATAGAAGAGGAAGGTGGGGGTGGGTGGATGGAGAGAATGGTGGTGGTGGCTTCTATGTAACACAGCACAGAACCATCTAACGACGACCAGATTTCTACCGACATTTTTTCAAAGTTTTGGGCTGCATTGAAGGTAAGCGGGATTTGTAAGGACGAATGCAGATTTCTGCAGACATTTTCAAAGTTCTGTGCTGCGTGGACGTTAGCGGGATTCGAACCTGTAATTCTTTGCTCTACCACTTCATTGATCAGTGAGTGGTGAAGAGAGGAGGAAGGGAAAAGACTGACGAGGAGGAGGAGCAGTTAGAGGAGGAGGAGGAGGAGGAGGAGGCGGGGGAAAGGGAGAGTACAAACGAAAAATTTTTTTTTACACTTGATCACAAAAAAAACACACAACAAAACACCAGTAGTTCTCTACCAAATTTTCGTCTTTAATGGACTTCTTCAGGACTGTCACATTGGAACACCTAGTAGTCCTCCTTTGACGTCTATCTTTTTATTTAAAAAAATGTTTGATTCCATTTTTGTTTAAGGGGGACGGAATAAGTTCATAATTCTACTTTACACCTTGCCCTCAGGTAAAAAGCAATGAAGGATGTGATTATAATATATAAAGAAATGAATACAAAACAGTTGCAAGAAGCGAAACAACTGAACCGATTAATGTAACCATGGTACAAGCTTGTAAAATACTGGGCCGGTTGGCCCATGGTGTTTGTGTGATGAGTCAAAACGATGGGCACGTCTTTTACGTTATGACCAGTGAGACGACGTGTAGACGTCGCTTATTTGTAGCAGAGAAATTGGGTGACTTGCAGGTGCAAGGGTGGAGAGATTCGTTCGATCTTGGCGAACGACAAATGGCTCTCGGGCGCCTTTCTACTTAATTGTCCCTGCTTATAGTGTGTGTGTGTGTGTGTGTGTGTGTGTGTGGTGTTTCTGTAACTCGGGTGGTGAAATCCTTTCAGAGTCCTACGTCAGTATCGTAGCCGACGTGTGCGAGAGTTCCCCAATGTGTCTGTGTCTGTGAGTGTGCGAGTGTGTGTGAGTGTGTGTGTGTGTGTCTGTGTGTGTGTGTGTGTGTGTGTGTGTGTGTGTGTGTGTGTGTGTGTGTGTTTTGATGTGTGTGTGTGTTGATGTGTGTGTTGTGTTGGTTCTACCCTTGAAGTGATGATCTCTTTTCAGAGTTCTACGTAAGTATCACAGCTGCGTTGCCGACCTGTGTGACAAGTTCCCCAAGGATGTCATAGACTTCATTGTGGACGCCCAGACCCAGTATGGTTTTGACTGTGGTAAGCCAGGCCTCGATCTCCTGCTAATGGTTATAGCTAAGTGACTAAGCATGACGAGAGAGAGAGAGAGAGAGAGAGAGAGAGAGAGAGAGAGAGAGAGAGAGAGAGAGAGTTGATTTTCTTTTCAAGTTCGGCCAGTGACTTTTTGTCGACAGTTTTTTTTTTTCTTCTTTTTGTGAGTAAGGCATCCATTTTCCTATTTCATTTCATTTCTGTTCTTGTCTTTCTTTCACTGTTACCGTTATCTGCCAACCGATGCACCTAAGAGGTATGTAATAGAGATCAAAGAACCAGAAGCAAGGGAATACGTAGCTGTTAGAGCACAATTGTATCACCAGTACTGGAACTGCGAATGCGTGTGTCTGGGGTTTTGTTGGGTGTGCTGCGTGTAATCCCCGCCATTGCCTGGTCCCGAGTCGTGACTGAGAAAGGAACAGCCGGCTTGGGCGTGGAGTCGGCGATTCCACCCTGAAACACGAAACTGGCGGTGGCTCTTTGATCCACCAGGGGGCCAGAACGATTTGTCAAGTGTTTGTATCCTGAGCAAAGACACTTTCCGACTCCGGGTTGTTCATATTTGTGTGCGTTCTGACTCAAGAGTCTGATAAAGATTTTACCTTGTGAAATTTTCGGCCAGCTATTGCTGGTCTTCATCAGCCCCGACTGACTGGTGAGTGATGGGTGTTCAGCACAGACTTGTAAATGGGGGGCAGGTCATAGCCACAGTCTCTGTTCGAACAAGTCTGTGCTGAACACCCATCACTCAACCAGTGAGGAAAACTCAGGCAACACCAACACCCACCACAACCACCAGTCAGTCGGGGCTGATGAAGACCAGCAGTAGCTGGCCAAAAATTTCCCAAGGTAAAATCTTTATCAGTCTCAGTCAGAACACACACAAATATGTTTGTATCCTGTCGTGCTATTAGACACTTGTCCACATTCGTCTAGGTTTTAAGTTCTCTGTGTGCTTGCTATCTATAGGCTATGAGTAGAACGAAATTTCCAAACTCGTTCATATCATCTTCCGCTTGATTTAATGCTAAGCTGGTATTCTGTGTTTGGACAGGTGTAACCGCTGCTTCCGTCCGATTCCTACCGCCCTCTTTGCTCTTCTTGCTGGTGTCGTCAACCATTTTACCAACGTTCGTTTTGCTCTGAGTAATGTTACCGGTGTTGCAACCACTTCAGACTCCCCCCCCCCTCCCTTTTTTCAAAGCTGTTTTATTTATTTATGCATATTATAGGTTTTTTTCTTTGTTTGTTTTGCACTATACTTTTTTTTTTTAATGATGTAAGCAGTCAAGGGCAGAGTCATCCATCCATCACCCAAGACCGTGTTGATGTTTGACTTTTTGTTTATTTCAGTTCCTCAGTCAATCAAAACCAAACCAACCTACCAACCTCAGGACAGGGTGTTGACACACACCCGTTCATCTGTCCCGGCCACCTCTCTGGTGTGGAACAGGCGTCCTCTCAAAAATAATCACCTTTTCCTTGGTGCTGTGGCTAACCAGCATGAAACCAGTCTTCCTTTCCCAAACGAACAGGCAAAACCTCTGTTGGCTGTGACAAGCAGTGGGGAAGAGATCGCATTTTGGCGGGAGGCTGGTATTATTGCCTCCAGTTTACACCAACAGCTAATACGCAGCAGAATATAGGCCCTGAGCTTCAGTAAGTAACAGTATTAATTAATGCTTTGTCATTACCATGAATAAATATCCATTAATGCCTGGTAATTTGTGCACATTCCTAAACAGAGATTATGCCAAGTAGACTGATTATATCCACAAACCAACTATTGTATTCCTACTCGTCCACTGGCATTCTAAAGATAATTCTGGAACCAAGCTAATTTGGCACCAAGGCGGATAACTCTTCTGACAAAAGGCTCAGAATTCACTGAAATCCCTATGCACTTACACTACCCTTATCAGCTCAACTACATACAAAAGAATAAAAATAGCCACAATAAAACGAAACATGCTCTTCAAGAGCATGAAGATTAAACATTTGCAGAAGTAAACTTCTGTCCAGCCACAATGACTTGATCTTTTGTCTCAAGTTTGACGAGGAAGCATGATTATGTTTTAACTGTGGGGCGTATTTCATGGCTGTGTCACTTGTTACATGTTTATTTGATTTGCAATGATTTCTTTTTAGTTAAAAGGCTCAAAATGGTTATAATCTTCCTTTTTAATTGTTTCTTCCACTTCCATATTTTTTTGCTTTGTTTGATGTTCACTCAAATCTGAATGAATACTGCTACCTTTTGTGTTGTTTGATGTTGACTTTGAATGAATACGACTTGTGAACTTCGACTACTCACGGAAGTGGGTGTTTGTCTTTTTACTGAAACCAAAGTGACCTTTTGTGTTGTTTGATGTTGACTTTGAATGAATACGACTTGTGAACTTCGACTACTCACGGAAGTGGGTGTTTGTCTTTTTACTGAAACCAAAGTGAGCTTAATAAAACAGAAATTGGAGGCAATCGTGACTACAACAGTACAGAATGATGCAAAGTCACGCGCACGCATGCAAGCACATATGCTCGCACGCACACATGCATGCATGCACGCACCCACACATGTGCGTACACACACACACTAAAGATAAGTTAATTGGATAAAAGTGTAAGTAATCAAATTCGCAGTCACTATGTAAATGACTTGACATGGATTTCACCAGGAGGGGATTGGAGGGAGGGTGGGGGTGGAGGGTGGGGAAAGAAGGGGACGGGATGAAGAAAAGTACTTGAAAGTGTAAATATGAAATACTTCACCGACAGCAATGGAAATCACCGAGTTTGTGTGTGTATGAGTGTGTGCATGTGTGAGGGCACATTGTGTGTGTGTGTGTGTGTGTGAACATTCAGGATGATGAAAACGAGGAACTAGCAATCACTTATTTTCTCAAATTCGGTGCATTGTTGTTTTTCTTGCCTTAAGAAAACCTAGGAGGTGAAAACGCCTCATGTTTTGTCTTGTAATTTGTTTGTCCCAGTTGTTTGGTAGACTTACCAATAATTCTTTTTTAAATTTGTTTCGAAATTTTGCGATACGACATATTTTCATGCATAATCTTAATTTTATGACCATCAACTATCATAACCCTTCTATTAATAAAAAATCAGCACCAAAATGTCTTATGTGGTAAGAGTTAAGGGAGGGGAATGTTTAGTTGTACAGCTTGCAACATAAGCTGAAACATTGATTTTCGTTTCCCCTGCAACATTTGTTGGTCTACCACCGACTGAAACTGAAATGTGATGGGGCAAAACCACTGCCGTAAATTCAGTGCGCTTTTTTTTTCTGTGTTCAAGTTTCATCGATATGTGAAATCCTAAGTACATGCACACACAGATACATTCTTGCAACCCTTATATCCACATCTATGCACTTTTAACATACTGTTTCCTCCTCACTTTTCCACTCCCTCTCCCTAAACCCACAGGCATGCATGCATGCATGTACACCCCTCCTTCTCCCCACATGCCCAGGGGTTTTACACACAAGTGTATGTGTGTGTGTGGGTGTGTGAGTGTGTGTGCATGTGTGTAAAAGTCCACACAAATACACTCCGAACAAGCAGAAACAAACAAGAGGACAAAACTCAATGCATGTACATCAGCATTTATTAAAGAATATGTAACATCCTCACTCAAAACCCCCCCACAAAAAACCCCACCTCAACAGTCCACTAAAATATACATGGCTGGAAATGCATCGCGTATACTCCATCTTGTCTTCATATCGCGGGATTTTCTTAGTACGACCGGCAAGTGTTAGAATCTGTTTCAGAAAGCACTTCTGTTGGTCTGCACTCTCATAGCTTCTTTTCAGGACAGCTTAATGGAAATGACATTGTAATAAAAGTTTCCCAGTTTTGAGAAATATCACAGATGAATGAAACTGTACAAAAGCTTAGTGAGAAAAAAAAAAATCATGTGGACGATCTTGCAGGCAGACGAATGTGACACGTGCAACAAAGCTGCTTTCAGTTGTACGGGAACAACTTTGTTGGGAGGGGCCACACCAGATCTGAAAAACAAACACAGGGAATGCTGAATTATTATGAGATCTGAAAAACACACACAGGGAATGCTGAATTATTATGAGATCTGAAAAATACACACAGGGAATGCTGAATTATGAGAGAGACGGACAGAGAGAGTCATCAACAGTCATCAGCCCATTCGTCCATACACTGCTTCAGACTATCAACCCACCAGTCAGGTCTTGATTGCACATTTCTCTGACCTTCTGTTGCTGGGATCCATAGTTTGAGTAAAACATTGTGTACAACAGCATGTGTGTGTGTGAGTGCCTGCATGTGTGTGTGCGTGTGTGTGTGAGCGAGTGTGAGTGCATGTGTGTTTGTGTGAGTGTGTGTGTGAGTGAGAAAGAGAGAGTGAGTGTTCATGTGTGTGTGTATGCGAGTATGTGTGTGTGTGTGTGTGTGTGTGTGTGTACACATGTGTGTGTGTGTATTCATGTGTATGTATGGCTATATGTGTGTGTGAATGCAAGCGATCACATGTGTGTTTTGTGTGTGGCTGAGTGGCACAGAGAGAGAGAGGGAGAGAGAGTGTTTGCGAGTGTGTGCGCCCATGCGCGCACACCTTTGCATGTGTGTGTGTTTTGTGAGTGAGAGAGAGTGTGGGTGTGTTTACATGCACAAAATGAAGGAAAAACAAGATTAGCTGAAAATATGTTTTTCGTTTCACACAGCCAAAACCACAGAAATCGGCAAATGGAATCTGACCACTCTCCAAGATGGTGTCAAATGGCTTATCGTAGATGTCGACGTACTCTTTGGGTGTCATGATGCAGGGGTCGTTATCTCCTAGAAGGTAGTGCACTACAGCTGCACACAGAAATACAATGTTCATTTTACCAGTCGGGCAGCTACCAAACACCTCTCTGTGTTCTCTCAGTCGCCATGGCTAGGCACAGACATAACAACATAAAATGTTACCTTTTCTGGAGGAGGTCAGTGTATGTGCCCACATGTGTGTTATGTGTGAGAGGCAGAGACGGAGAGAATGTGTGTGTATGTGAGTGTGTGCATCAAAGTCATGTATTCTAATTGTCACTATGGCTGCATGTAGAAATATAACCTACAAACGGTCAGGCCCTAATGAAATACCTCTCCATGTCATGACTTTATTCATCACCAGATGCATGCAGAAATACCGACACAAAATATGAGTCAGTCAGACAATGATGAAATGTATCTCCAAGTCAAATGGGTACACTCGCTCCATTACCATATGTGCATGTAGAAATACCAACATGAAATGCGACAAAATCAGTCGGGCAATGCTGAAACGTCTCTCCAAGTCATGTAAGCCTACTCTCTTCAAGACCACAGCTGAATGCAGAAGTACCAATACAAAAGGTGACCCTATCAGTGAGGCTACAATAAAACATCTCTTCATGGCGCAATACCAATACAAAAGGTGACCCTATCAGTGAGGCTACAATAAAACATCTCTTCATGGCGCAATACCAATACAAAAGGTGACCCTATCAGTGAGGCTACAATAAAACATCTCTTCATGGCGCAATACCAATACAGAAGGTGACCCTATCAGTGAGGCTTCAATAAAACATCTCTTCATGGCGCAATACCAATACAAAAGATGACCCTATCAGTGAGGCTTCAATAAAACATCTCTTCATGGCGCAATACCAATACAAAAGATGACCCTATCAGTGAGGCTTCAATAAAACATCTCTTCATGGCGCAATACCAATACAAAAGATGACCCTATCAGTGAGGCTACAATAAAACATCTCTTCATGGCGCAATACCAATACAAAAGATGACCCTATCAGTGAGGCTACAATAAAACATCTCTTCATGGCGCAATACCAATACAAAAGATGACCCTATCAGTGAGGCTACAATAAAACATCTCTTCATGGCGCAATACCAATACAAAAGATGACCCTATCAGTGAGGCTTCAATAAAACATCTCTTCATGGCGCAATACCAATACAAAAGATGACCCTATCAGTGAGGCTACAATAAAACATCTCTTCATGGTGCAATACTAATACAAAAGGTGATCCTGTCAGTGAGGCTACAATAAAACATCTCTTCATGGCCCATCTATTCATGACCACAGCTGCTCATAGAAAGGTCAACACGACATACGTCTTGTCAGTCATGCAACAATGAAACATATTTTTCAGTCACGTACTCTATTCATCACTGCAGCTGTGCACAGAAATTCCACCATAAATGTGACATCGTCAGACAACAATGAAGGACTTCTCCATGTCATGCATTCTATTCATCACCTGAGCGGCACTAAGAAATTCCAACATATAAAGTGACTTGTCCGTTTAGCAACTATGAAACACTTCTCCACATCATGTATTCTATTCATCTCATAGCTGCAAACAGAAATCATGTCTATACAAAAGATTACATAGTTAGTTAATCAGGCAACAATTCATTTCAATTCAGTTTAATTCCATAAACTTTATTAATCCACATTGAAATTCATTTGTGACTTCACAGGCTCATTATAAATGCTACATAATGTAAAACTCATAATAGCAGATCATAAACATAGAACACATCATAGATTAAAACAAATACAATGAAAAATCTGTCAAACTGCTAAAAGACATTCCACCACAAAACATATCAGACAACAGCGAAAACACTTCTCTATGTTGTGTAAAATATTAATCGCTGAGCTACACATAGAAATATCAACACATACAGTCAGTCTGGCAACAATGACACACTTCTCTACCTCATGTACTCCATTCAATGAAACAACTCTTCATGTCATGCTATCAAATCAATTGCAACTCTTCTGTTTAACAGATCATGAATTGTACAGGAAGAAGCGGTGACAGCAAGAACAGATCTTAATAGCCTCGTGAAGAATAATTAATTCCATACGCCAGTGCAAAAGTCTATATGTATAAAGCCTTTGATACTATGTTGCTGTCAACAGTCTTGCTCTCTCTGATCAAGTTTCAGAAAATGAAAAAGGACGGAGCCGTGTGTGTGTGTGTGTGTATGAGTGTATGTGTGTGTATGTGTGAGTGTGTGTGTGTGTGAGTGTGTGTGTGTGTGAGTGCATGTGTGTGTGTGTGTATGTGTGTGTGTATGTGTGTGTGTGTGTGCGCCTCTGTATGCATGTCTGCATGTTATGATGCACAGCGCAGTCAATATCCTGCATCATTTACATCTGGAAGATTATTTGTGATGGAACAAAGACAAACAGTGCACAATGTACATTCTGAGCCCTACCCTGTGTAATGGAACAAAGACACAATATACATTCTGAGCCTCACCTGTGTGATGGAACAAAGACACAATGTACATTCTGAGCCTTACCCTGTGTGGTGGAACAAAGACACAATATACATTCTGAGCCTTACCCTGTGTGATGGAACAAGACACAATGTACATTCTGAGACCTAACCTGTGTGATGGAACAAGATGACAGTGCACAATGTACATTCGAGCCTTACCGTGTAATGGAACAAAGACACAATGTACATTCTGAGCCTTACCCTGTGTGGTGGAACAAGACACAATGTACATTCTGAGCCTACCTGTGTGATGGAACAAAGACACAATATACATTCGAGCCTTACCCGTGTGATGGAACAAAGACACAATGTACATTCTGAGACCTAACCTGTGTGATGGAAACAAGATGACAGTGCACATGTACATTCCGAGCCTTACCCTGTGTAATGGAACAAGACACAATGTACATTCTGAGCCTTACCCTGTGTAATGGAACAAAGACACAATGTACATTCCGAGCCTTACCTGTGTGATGGAACAAAGACACATGTACATTCTGGCCTCACCCTGTGTGATTGAACAAAGACACATGTACATTCTGAGACCTAACTGTGTGATGGAACAAAGATGACAGTGCACAATGTACTTCCGAGCCTTACCTGTGTAATGGACAAAGACACAATGTACATTCCGAGCTTACCCTGTGTAATGGAACAAAGCACAATGTACATTCCGAGCCTTACCCTGTGTAATGGAACAAAGACACAATGTACATTCTGAGCTCCCCTGTGTGATTGAACAAAGACACAATGTACATTTGAGCCCCACCCTTGTGAGATTGAACAAAGACACAATGTACTTCTGAGCCTCACCCTGTTTGATGGAACACAGACACAATGAACATCTGAGCCTTACCCTGTGTGATGGAACAAGAAGTGCACAATGTCATTCTGAGCCCTACCCTGTGTGGTGGAACAAAGACAGTGCACAATGTTGTACATTCTGAGCCTCACCTGTGTGATGGAACAAAGACAACAGTGCCAATGTTGTACATTCTGAGCCTTACCTGTGTGATGGAAACAAGACAACAGTGCACAATGTTGTACATTCTGAGCTCACCCTGTGTGATGAACAAAGACAACAGTGCACAATGTTGAACTTCTGAGCCTTCCTGTGTGATGGAACAAAGAAGTGCACAAGTTGTACATTCTGAGCCTTACCCTGCTGTGATGGAACAAAGAAGTGCACAAATGTTGTACATTCTGAGCCTTACCCTGGTGTGGAACAAAGAAGTGCACATGTTGTACATTCTGAGCCTTTACCCTGTGTGATGGAACAAAGACAACAGTGCCCAATGTTGTACATTCTGAGCCTCACCCTGTGTGATGGAACAAAGACAACAGTGCACAATGTTGTACATTCTGAGCCTCACCCTGTGTGATGGAACAAAGACATCAGTGCCATGTTGTACATTCTGAGCCTTACCCTGTGTGATGGAACAAAGAAGTGCAAAATGTTGTACATTCTGAGCCTTACCCTGCTGTGATGGAACAAAGAAGTGCACAATGTTGTACATTCTGAGCCTTACCCTGTGTGATGGAACAAAGACATCAGTGCACATGTTTACATCTGAGCCTTCCCGCTGGATGGACAAAGAAGTGCACAATGTTGTACATTCTGAGCCTTACCTGTGTGATGGAACAAAGAAGTGCACAATGTTGTACATTCTGAGCCTCACCCTGTGTGATGGAACAAAGACAACAGTGCACATGTTGTACATTCTGAGCCTCACCCTGTGTGATGGAACAAAGACACAATGTACATTTGAGCCTCACCCCTGTGTGATGGAACAAAGAAAGTGCACAATGTTGTACATTCTGAGCCTTACCTGTGTGATGGAACAAAGACAACAGTGCACATGTTGTACATTCTGAGCTCACCCTGTGTGATGGAACAAAGACACAATGTACATTCTGAGCTCACCCTGTGTGATGGAACAAAGACATCAGTGCACAATGTTGTACTTCTGAGCCTCACCCTGTGTGATGGAACAAAGACAACAGTGCACAATGTTGTACATTCTGAGCCTCACCCTGTGTGTGATGGAACAAAGACAACAGTGCCATGTTGTACATTCTGAGCCTTACCCTGCTGTGGAAGGAGCTCTGGCACCTTGTCATGTAGAGAATCCATCGCATTCTTGAGATTCAGCTGAAAGAGAAATAGCACGCTCACATGAAATGCCATCGAGGTGTTTCTTCTCCCCCACTGTAACTCTTACTTATAAGTTTGTCTTTCATGGCAAAACATCGAACTCCCTATATCTAATGTGAGCTAATCAAAACATCAAACTCCCTATATTAACTTGAATATATGATTAAAAATTGTCTCTATTTGAGCTTCAGAGGCAGAGGGGTGTGGGACAGGGGAGGACAGAGAGCTGGAGGGCAAGAGAGGGAAGAGTTTGGAGATAACCTTTGACAAGAGCTGAGGTTGTGTACAATAGAAAATGGAGTAACAAACAACAGCAGCTTTGGGGAATCAGTCTAACTCTGTTCTTTTGCTTAGTTATTAAACTAACAATCATAAAGCACTTAGCGAGTAAGAAAGGAAGGAATCACTTGGGATCAATTATTGCTTGTAGAATCAGAAAAACAATTTGCTTTAAAATTTAACAGAACCACATTAAATAATATAGATTTTATTCACAGGAAACTCATATTGTTCAGAACGTATCCTTAATTTAAAAAAAAAGCAACAACAAAAAACAAAACAAACTTGGAAAGAAGTAGTGTGATAATTTCACCATGACAATTATTTTTGAAGAAGAAAAAGAACATTGTTTTTCAAATACCGAAAAAAAAAAGAAGAATTAAAACTGATATAATCAGAATAATGAAGTAAAGTGCTAAACTGGTCTTGTGACCTTGAGCTGTCAAGAACATATTTCCAGTACAAGAAGTCTAGAGGGATTTATCAAATCCATGAATACTTGAACCATGAATACTTGTTTTAGTAGTTCAGGCAAAATTCTTACAAAAAATTACCGCCGGCATCTGTGTGGTGCATGATTCTGCACTACCTCATGCACTCCTTTCAATATTTGTGAGCAAGAAATGTTAGTTATGAACTACCTTCTTCACACAATGTTTGAATTTTTGCTTTGCGATTATATGGTATCATCATTAACAAATGCCAAAGGTTTTGTGATAAGGAGTCGCACAGTTCAAGATAAACTTGATGTAGCAAACTAATCATTTTACAGAACAGTCTGAATAAATCACAGGATGGGAATGTAATGTTGGTTGTTTTTTTTTGTAGCAATGAGATGAATAAATGAATGACACTATGTTACAGATTGATATCAAAGCTCAGAAATAAACTTTGACAGAGATCAGTCAGTACCTTTGGTTGTTTGGCAAGGAAATGCCAAGTCTCAGCAGCGTGTGAGGAGATCCATGACGAGGTTCTCGGTCGTGTCCCCTGGCTCATAGGCCTCCAGGCCTGGCTCCACGATGTCCAGTGTGCGGAAACTCCAGCCTTGGTACTGACGCTGTGGGATGTTGGGAAGTCAAGGAAAATGTCCTGGACCTTCAATTCAGGCACTCACTTCATGGAATAATACCCAAACCCTTTGCAGTTGAGATGAAACATCAGAGTTGAAAAAATGTTTACATTCTAAAGGAAGTCTCACATGTTTTCTGTAGAATGTTCATTCACAAATTCATTGAAACATGAAAAAAAAAAAAAATATATATATATATATTATATATATATATTATATATATATATATATATATATATATATATATATATTAAAATCAGGGTTAAAAGCCACTCAGGACGCAAAAGGTGCTCACATGTAGGGAGCGACATACCAGTTTAAAATAGGATTTTAAAATGAAGAGGTTAAAACCTACAAGCTTGTTTCAAGCTAAAAGCGCTCTCCTCAGGGTATACAATACAATTTGGGCACGCCACCTTCTGTGCGTGTAGCACGTGGCCTGCCGGTTTTTTTCTTTTTTGGGGCGCGTTCAGGGGGACGTTGCCACGGATGGTGCATTGACAAAGATTTCCATTTATGCCTGCAATTGTTTATCATTTCTACTTTAGAGTTCAGGGATGCTAGGTGGGGTTTACATAATATCACACTTTTCTGTGGTACATAAGTTGCATTTTTTAGAAATGTTGTTGTATGGTGTTGCTCTTTTTATAATTTTCCATGATATTGTTGTAATCTGTTTTCCTATTTTTCAGCTTCCAAATATATTTACTTAATTCTGTTTGGTTTTTATATTTTTCATTTTTGAAAGACTGTTTATGGTTTGCATATCTGGTTTAAAGTGGTTAGCCGTGATTCCTATGTATGTTTCTTTATCACTGTCTGTTGTTACCGTAGCTTGGTACACAATATTGTTGTAGAGACATTTATTATTCAAAGGGCACTGGTCTTTTTAGTGCAATTACAAGATATCCTTTCATCACCCTCTTTGGTTGTGTTGTTTTTGGTTTTATTGGAAGAATCAATTATATTTTTTAAGGTTGGGCATACACGAGTATGATAGCTTGACGGTATTTTTGTTGAATATTTTAGATAGTACATGTTCTTTTGGGAATGATGTTTTAAGGATTCTGAGGAATTCTTTTCCTACGTTAGTTTTTGTTCTTCCATCATATGGAGGGTTATACCATATAATTTTTCTTTCCTGTTTTTCCTGTTGCTGTTCATGTTGTTATCTGGGTTGTTATTGTAATTTGTAGTTGTAGCCACTTTTTTTCAGCGCCTTTGATATTCAGCTGCTGCACTGTTAAATTCTTTCTCATTGCATGACAGTTTAGATAATCTTTTTGTTTATACATTAGGTATGGTTTTTAAGATGGAGGGTGGGTGGTTACTATTGATGTCTACGTAGACGGGTGTGTTCATTAGGTTTTTTATATGGTTTGTATGTATGATCCTTAAGGTCTAAATGTTATGTCTAAATAATTTACTGTTTTTTTTGTTGGCTTCTACTGTGATTTTTAGGTTATGGCTTTGAAAAATTTTACAAAGTTCTTTTTTCTTGTTTTCAATGATTTTTGGTTTATTGTTTAACGTGGCAAGACCGTCATCTCTGTATAAGCCAACCTGTTTCCCAAGTATTTTCTGTATATGAGACAACATGAAAAGTCCAACTAATTCAACGTTTCAGCTCCGTCATAAGATCCCATCGTGACATCGAATGTGGAATTTCTGCTAGTTTTTTTAATCCAAGTTTCACCGTTGCTATGGAGAAGGGTTTTCTTAGTGTGGAGAATGATTTCCATCTCAGAATCTGTTATATTTGTATATTTGTTGGCGAATCTTAGAGCTTTAGTAAGTAATTCCTCATCAATGGAAGGGTAGAAGTCCACTATGTCAAAGTAATGAACACTGTATTTGTCTGTTTGTTCAATTCTTTAAACCATTGGATAACTTCATACTATTTTTCCAGAGATTGTATTCAGTGTTTGTTTTTATGTCCTCTATTGCTTTTTCCAGGATCTTTTTACTAATTTTGCCTAATTCAGATTTTGATGGGTTTATCAGTCTACAAGTAGGGTTGTTGAGAAAATTAGGTTTGTGGTCTTTTAAAGGGGTTTTATAAAGGCTTCTTTCATTGCTGTTGCTTCTATCCTGTCACCTAAATCCATCTGGTGCACAAGTTCTTTTTCTTTTTTGCAGATGTTTGTCATATGTGGTCTTATCAGCTTTTTTATAATTTTTCTGAATATTTTGTTGAGGAGTTGAGAGTACTCATTAGTTTCCATTTTATAGAAATTGTTTGTCTTGTCCGCCTTTATGAATACTTTTTTGTCATTCTGGATTTGTTTTATTCTTTTTATTCAATGTTGTTTGAAAATTGTTATGTGGTTTTCTGAAATCAATATTAGCTATTAGTTTCTTCATGCTATCTTCAAAAGGTTTCATTTCCTCTATTATAGGTGGCGATTTCCATGACGCGCCCCAAAAAAGAAAAACCGGCAGGCCACGTGCTACACGCACAGAACTCACACGCCCACACACCACGGTATAAACACCGGTGGCGTGCCCAAATTGTATTGTATACCCTGGTTTAACCTCTTCATTTTAAAATCCTATTTTAAACTGGTATATATATTATATATATATATATATATATATATTTATATATATATGTGTGTGTGTGTGTGTGTGTGTGTGTGTGGTGTGTGTGTGTGTGTTTTTCTTTTTTTTTCATTTCATGTTTCAATGAATATATATATATATATATATAGAATTCAGTTTCAGTCAAGGAGACGTCACTGCACGAAGACTAATCAGAGTCATCCACATATGCCATTCACACCTGATAAATCATGAGGTCAAAGTGTAACAAAAACAAAGGGGGAAGGTGGAGGGATGAGTGAGGTGGTAAAACTAGAGGAGAGGAAGAATGAGGAAAAACTAGATAAGCAAATGCCTGATCTTGCTCTAAATTTCAGTTTCATCAAGGAGACATACCTGCATGCAGACTAGTCTGTCTAGTTCAAAGAATGTATGTCAGTCAGTTTAGTGGTCCTGTGTTTCTGTCATGTACCTGATGTACACTCAGTTTTCCTCATTTCTAGTAGCTGCTGCAGCAAACTCATCTATGAAAGCGTGTGACTGCAGGATGTCTGGCTAGCGAAGTGATGAACTCTATAGTCGGTGACTTCCTGGATCTGACAGGGAGCCTTTGCTTATAACGACTGGAACTTCTGTCAGTTTGGTGGGCAGGTCACTGTTCTGAGGAGACTGGAGATGCTTGTGGTGGGGAGGGGGGAGGGGGAACGGTGAGTCATGACTGTTTGAACTGGTTTGGACATGTGGTTTGGTATCTCTGGGTCTGTCCCTCCAGTATCCTGCTCTGGTGTGTGATACAATGCCTCAAACTCAAAGCATTGTAATGAAGTGTAAAGAAGGTAAAAAACTAACAGACAAACAAAACCCAAATGCAAGGAAAGGATAAGGTTATTCAGGAGGGAGGATGAAGAAAAGAATGGTTTGAAAGTTTTTCATAAGGTATCTGAACCAACCACATGGCAATATCCTTTTTTAGACTTCTTTTTTTATGAACCAGAGGAGGGGTATAATAACAATAATAGTAACACGCATTTATAAAACGCCTTGCCAAGATATGTAGGCACAGACAAGCCACACTCTTGTGTACGCAACAGGCTGCCTGCTAGGTAATGCCGACTGCAGAGCTGCCTGCTGGCACTTCATTCAGTTGTTTCCCGTGCCATCCAGTCAATATCGCTCTCAATTTCCTTACTGCCTTTATTCTTTCAATTTCCCATGCAGGGTGCATGCTACGCGTAATGTGTCATCCATACCACCGGCAAAACTGGCTTTCTCTTCTGAAAGGGGTGAAAGGATTTTACATTGTGTGCAAGATGTTCTGTGTGCATTCACACACGGAGCCTCGGTTTATAGTCTCATTCAAAGGACTATTTGGAAATAGAGGAGTCAGAACCAATGTTAGCTCCAAGGGAAAAATCCCCCTGCACCAAAACGGCCTGGCAGAGATTCGAACCCGCAGCTCCAGGATCACCGAGATTACCAGTCTGGCGCTCTACCAATTGAGCTATTCTAGGGGTAAGAGTGGTAAAATGGGGAAGTGGGCATGTGGGGGGGAGGGGGGGGGTTTTACTGAACCCTGTACTGCCACCCCTCTGCTCTTTCTTCCCCCAATCCCAAATTGAATTACAACATATTCTCTTTGCATAAAGCAATCATATGTAATAAGTTAAAAGTAAGAACTGTACATACGATTCTTCAAATAGCCAAATCAAGCAAACACACATATGAATGACTTACAATACTTGCGCATTGAGAAAGGATTATCATGCGAAATGACCAGAATCTTGATTTTGGATCGGGTGTTGATACCCTCAGTTAACAGCCTCTATCAAGATTGCACTGCAGAAACTGCAACACAACAAACCAATTTTCAAATGATGGTCAATGTTTTGTTTCTGTTATTTTTTTTTTTCATTCCTCTTCTGTCACAATCTCACCACAAGTCATGGAAAGTTGTCTGTGATGGGTTACCATGAGGAGCTTGTTAGAGGAAGAGAGCCTGCATTACTGCCAAGTGAACTTGATGGTTTTAAAGGTAATTATTATGTCTCCACTGATTAACATGGACAAGGCACAAGACAACACATGACAAGTTTCAACCTCTTTGGTCTTCTTCAGGCAAGATAAAACAACGCCCATCTTGCGCTGAATTCAACAAAGGTAAGTGATTTCTCCTTCTCCATTTTCGTTATCCTGAGAGTTGTCTGTCTTGCCTGAAGAAGACCAATGAGGTCAAAACACATCTTGTTTTGTTTGTGATTCGTATTGTCCACGTTAATCGGTGGAGTCATAATAATTACTCCGTCTGCAGGCGCCTCGCTTTGCAGTAACCTGGATTATGTTCAACAAAACCTGTTTGCGGTGTCAACAATGCGCAGTTGGGGCAGATGGGACACCACTCACTGGACTTGTCCTGTTTTTATTCAAAGACCGACCAGTAAGACCCATCGGGTGGAGAGCCACCAGCCCTTTATGAATTCCATGAACTCGAAACCTGAAGTCTTTAACAAAACTCACCCCCCAGGGTTGATTTGGGGGGGGAAAAAAGAAATTGAATCCCAATGAACAGGGACTAGGACCCCAGAATTTCAGACCCTTTTTTTTTTATCATGATGAAATAAATGAGGGTACTGATCATGTTTTCTACCCTTTATGTTATTTAGATAATAATCGGTACTAATGGTACATCACCTTCTGCTTTTAACCCCCACTCAGGCAGGTACACGGTGAACTATTATTTTTTCCGAAACCCAGTCCCCCCAAAACCCTGACAAACCAACACTGAAAAACCAAATTTAACCAAAAAAACCTTTAAAACATATGATTCATAACCCCCATCATCACTCATAAGTTTAAAAACTGCATAAGGGGGGGAGGGGGGGGGGGGGGGGAGGTAGGGGGGGAGAAAAAAGGGGCTGAAGCCATGATTTCTTCCCATTACAAGTACAAATCCATGGCAATCCAGCTTTAAATCTGAAACTCAATTAGCATGAATATGTTTGAAGCAAGTCTAAACATGTCAAATATTTTACACGGGACTTGACCAAACTTCTCCACTGTGAGACCTACCTCCATGACATGGACTATGTGCTTCATGTAGATCAGCATCAGGCCAGTGATGGGTTCCGTTTGCAGCTCATTTTTTAAGCTCTTCAGCACACCGTCAAAATGATCTGCAATGACATTTGAAATATGTGACACTCAGTGTTATCAATGCATTCATCCTCACCCCCAAGCAGAATGAAAATTTCAAAATGCATCCGATGATCAAAAGTAGAACAACAAACAGTACAGGATTTCAATCTGGGGGGAAAACGAGGGCACACTTATATTGTCTGGATCAACTTGTCCCAAACAACCTGTGGCCAGTAGTACTAATCACAACATCCACACTGTTTATTAGAATGGTCGAAAGAAAAGTGTAAAAAAGATTGCAAATGCATGCAGCAAAATTCCATGAAAAAACAAAGTATTGGGCACACGCATTTCCCCAAGGTTGCTGACTTCACCAGTTTTTTCCTTTCTATGTATTACAAACATGCACAAAAGCATGCACACACCCCCACACCACACACACACACACACACAACATACACCTGCATGCACACACATGCACACACACACACACACACACACACACACACACACACACACACACACACACACACACGCACACACACACACACACACTTCTAAAAAAAAAAGTATAATTCCAACAGTTTCCATTACCTATTAGAAAAAAGATGAAACTGGGGTTGCCAAACATACCAATATTTCCACTTACAATCCTTTAGGAAGTCCTTGTCACATGTAATCTATAACAAGAGAATTAGACTAAACAAAAAAAAAAAAAACATGACAAGAGAATTTGACTAAACAAACAAACAAAAAAACATGACAAGGAATTTTTACAAAACAAACAAACATGACAGAGAATTTTGACTAAGCAAACAAAAAAAAACCCTGACAAAAGAAATTTCACTAACAAACAAAAAACGTGACAAGGGGAAATTAGACTAAGCAAACAAACAAAAAACCCTGACAAGAGAATTACACTAAACAAACAAAAAGTGACAAGGGAATTAGACTTAACAAAAAAAACTATAACAAGCGAATTAGACTAAACAAACAAAAAACATGACAAGAGAATTAGGGCTAAACAAACAAAAAAAGATGACAAGAAAATTGGACTTAACAAACAAAGAAAACATGACAGAGAATGAGGACTAAACAAACAAAAAACAACACAAAGAAAACAAAACAAACAAACAAACAGACCATATTAATTTCCCTAGGCCACAACCTTCATGACATTAAAAGAAAAGGAACAGCATTTTTTTCATCTTCACATATTGTCTGTATATACTGTAAAACACACAAATTTTCAAGCCATTGCTACTCCATTAGCTTACACTTTTCTTTTTTTTTTTCAAATCAAATTCAATCTGGTGATAGGTTCAGAGTTAACAGATGCACTAAAAGAGGACAGTGCACGCTTCGTCAACCATATAAATGGTGTATCTGTAAGACACACTCAAAAACTATTCCTTATACTGCATAAGAAAAATGTATGAAACAGCTTTAACATGTTAACCATAAGAGGAATACAGTCTAAGGCCCATTTTACTTACTTCCCACTTCTGTCCTGTTGTTGATTCCATCACCAATCTTGGAAATAATAAAGACTCGATGGAGCAGGCTCTTCTGCAAAACAAAATGCCAACCATTGATTCATTATGATGATGGTGTTGGTGATGATGATGCTCTCTGTTCCTAAATGTGTATGCACTTCTCTGTGCACATGATTGTGTGCATGTGTTTACATGTGTGTGTGTGTGTGTGTGTGTGTGTGTGTGTGTGTGTGGTGTGTGTGTGTGTGTGTGTGTGCGCGCGCGTGCGTCGTGTGTGCATGCCTGCATGCGTGCATGTGTGTGCACGTGCGTGCATGCATGTGTGTGCCTGTGTGTTTGTATGTGTGCGTGTCTATGTGTGTGTATGTGTGCGCACACACGCGCATGTACATGCACATGTGGCATTGTGCAAGCACATGTTTCTGATAGAAGGTGTAGGTACACAATGAAAGGTAATGAATCCACAACTCCTGGCCATGGTCTTACCTCCTCTGCTCCTTCTTAGATTCCGCATACAATGCTGCATACAAACTTTTCTTGGGCCAGTCAAACGTTCTTTCTTTCTTTTTGGTTGCTGTCCTACTCCTTTGTCTCTTCACTCCAGGCTTGTCTCTGACTGCAGAGTCCTTTTGGCCATCGGCTCCTTCAGTCTCAGTGACTGTTTTCTCTTCAGTATCCACATTCAATACAGACTCTTTCCTGCCAGCCATTTTACAATCACAGCAGACAACAGGTAGTAACAGAGCACCTTACAGAGCAGGTACTCTATGGCAGACTACTTGTCCTCCGGTGATAACATTCAGAAATCTTGTAACCAGGTCAGAGGAATTTTATGAAGCTGTAAATTTTTTTAGGATCTGTGACAAACCCTAAGGGAAAAAAATAAAACAAAAGGTACCCACAAGATGCTTGTTTAGACCAAATAAAAAAGAGAGAAAAAGAAAAGAAAAATCTACACACCACTACACTCTGAAGGTAAAACTAGAAATGGCACAATATAGCATGTAGCCAACTCGAACGGCCACCATAAATCTTATCTCAAATGCTGGAGAGTCTTTGAGAGAAGCCAGACCTCTTAGGACAGTGTGTTTGTGGAAGTTTAAACCCTCTGGTGCCCCTTTGTTCTGTGGTGATAAGCATTGCTAGGCAGCCATTCAATCCCACTTGACAGCTGCTGATTGCCTGCCAGAGCAAACAGCAAGCCATGTCGGTCCCTGGCCTCCACTGACCACATGCAGCAGCCAGTTCAGTATACCCTTGCTGTGCACCGGTCAATGGTCCTGTCTGTACCACCACCTGGCCTTTGTTTCAGTAGAACTGGTACTGACATATCAAGAAATAGGAAAAGAGAGAAGAACTGATCACCGGCAGCCGCCAGTTCTGTACACACCTTCTGTGCCTCAGTCAAAGGTCCTGTGTGTAGTGCTGCCTGGTCTTTCATTTCAGTAAAAACTGGTACTGACATATATCAAGAAACAGGAAAAGAGGGAAGAAATTGCTACAATACAATTCATGTGTATCACATGGTTACTGGAATGTGGGCGCAACTGCAATGGTAAGAGGTTGTGTGTGTGTGTGCGTGTGTGCATGTGTGTGTGTGTGTGTGTGTATGCATGTGCTCATGCTTGTGTGTGTGTGTGTGAGTGTGTGTTGTGTGTGTGTGTGCATGAGTGCGTGCGTGCGTGTGTGTGTCTGCATGTGTGCACATGTGTGTGTGCAGAGTGTGTGTGCGCATTTGTGTACGTATGTTTTTCACCTTTCAGTTTAACATCTTTTCACTGAAAGTGATAACAAATGGTTGGGACAGGAGGAGGAGGAGGTGAGAAAGAGAGAGGACAGGGGTGAGGTAAGGTAGGGAGAATATCATATAGTGTGTTTGCAAGCATGCTTGTATGTGTGCATGTGTTTACATATGTATGTGCATGTAACGTGTGTGCGCGTGCACGAGTACATGTGTGTACGTGTGTGTGTGTGTGTGTGTGTGGTGTGTATGTGTGTGTGTGTGTGGGTGGGTGGGTGCGCACGCACTTATCTTATTTTCCAGGGTAATGAGATTTATAAGCAATTCATACATCTTTTTTTCCACCATCCCTAAGGGACAGAAAAAAAGAGAAGAAGAAAAGCACTTGGAAAACATGCAAGTCAATATAGCAGGTTAACATGCAGACTATGTGTGTGAGAGAGAGAGAGAGAGAGAGAGAGACAGAGACAGAGACAGAGACAGAGACAGAGACCGAAAGACAGAAAACTCAGAACTTTTACCATTGTATAGACAAACAGCCCCTTTCATGGGAAAACACAAAATCAAACATCATCTTACAAGAAGATACAAACAAGAGGGTACATCCCTAATAGTTGAAAATGCATAACTGTAGCTGAACAGTGACAATAACTAAGTGACAAAATCGGATATGACATGGGCTGTACATGGACAGTTTACACAAACAGCATGTCTCTGCTCAAATGTTTGTATTACCGATGAAGGCTTGTCTGATTTTAAAGGCAGAAACTAGGAATTTTGTCAAACTCTTTGATTTGGCAGTTCAGTTGAAAATATATCAATCAATTTAAAGTGCCAAATTGTCGTCAGCACAGTCATGTTGAAGATATGTAACTCTCTGATCTGATAAAGTACAATGGACACTAAAAACGTGAACTCAATTTCACCTTCTTGAAGATTTAAACAAGTAGGGCACGTCCTGTTTTCAGTCGCTGGTGAAAAGCAAAGTCTGTGTACATTTAATTGGAACACACCCATTTTAAATTGTGCCAAAGTGTGAGAGGCGAATGAGAATGGGGATGATCAGCAAAAGGTGCCTGGGGAATGCATGATTTATGGTGCGGCGAAAATGTGCGAAACGGTGAGCAAACGGGGGGGGAGGTGTTGGTGGGCTCCAAAAAAGGGGGGGCAAAAAAAAGGGAAGGGAAAAAAAAAAATTAAAATAGGAATCTTTAAAAAAACCAAAAAAAAAACTTTAAAAAAAAAAAATAAAACAATTTTGTTTTTAATAAAAAACCCCCGGAAAAAAAGGGAATTTGGGAAATATTAAAACAACTTTTGTTTTTTTTTGAAACCTTTTGCATTTTTTTTTTTTTTTTTTTTTTTTTTTTTTTTTTTTTTTTTTTTTTTTTTTTTTTTTTTTTTTTTTTTTTTTTTTTTTTTTTTTTTTTTTTTTTTTTTTTTTTTTTTTTTTTTTTTTTTTTTTTTTTTTTTTTTTTTTTTTTTTTTTTTTTTTTTTTTTTTTTTTTTTTTTTTTTTTTTTTTTTTTTTTTTTTTTTTTTTTTTTTTTTTTTTTTTTTTAAAAAAAAAAAAAAAAAAAAAAAAAAAAAAAAAAAAAAAAAAAAAAAAAAAAAAAAAAAAAAAAAAAAAAAAAAAAAAAAAAAAAAAAAAAAAAAAAAAAAAAAAAAAAAAAAAAAAAAAAAAAAAAAAAAAAAAAAAAAAAAAAAAAAAAAAAAAAAAAAAAAAAAAAAAAAAAAAAAAAAAAAAAAAAAAAAAAAAAAAAAAAAAAAAAAAAAAAAAAAAAAAACCAAATTAACCCGAAAACAAATTTTTTTGGAAAAGACAAAAAAACCAAATAACAGGAAATTTTTAAAAATTCCTAAAAAATTTGGGAAAATTTCTTCAGCCAGAGGTTAGCCCCCAAATTTTGGAATAAACAAAATTTCCAAAACATCAAACGTGCCCCAAAATTTTTTAACTCTTTTAAAAATCTTACGTTTAATCATGAAAATAAACAGACATCATGTTAAAATTTTGGTCAAAAAATAAAAACGGGGCCCCGCGTCGACCTCCCAAAATGACAACATAAAAAGGAAGGGGCAAAAAAAAAGCCGAGGGGCCCTATGATGAAAAAATTTAAATCCCCCCAAAAATCTGAACCGCCCCTGAACGGGGTTTGTGTTGGCAACTTTTCTTTTGTAACACCCCGGGTGCCTTTCCCCAGATTTTTAGTGGCCCCAGAAAGTCGGTGACGGGAATAGGGTGAAGTGACATACTATAGTTCTTTTTTTTAAAAAATAATGAACAGCAGATAGCTTTTGTTTTTTCCCTGTTTGGGGACGGTTGTAAATGATTTGAAATGAACTTGCATTGTTGAAAATTAAAGTATTTTGGATAATCTGTAAGCCTATGGCAGGGGGAAATGGACTTGCAGTTTTGAAAAGTAAAGTGGTTGGCATAAAGGGGTAAGCCTAGGGCAAATAGAAAAATTTTAAGACAAACTGCACCCGTGACCAGCCTATGCCTTTCGACTTTGGGTTTTGGGATTGCCCCTTTGTCTATGTCTTTTTCCCTTTGGAAAACAATTGGGTGGGGTTTTCTGCCACCCTTCCCTCAAGATAGTTTTGGAAAACCCTCCTTGAAAGTGTAGGCCAGTCAGATCGTTGGGAAAATCTAAACAACAGGCCAACTCCCCCCAAAGCGCAACCTTTCTACTTTGGGGGGAAAGGGTTAGCACCCCCAGGGTCCCTTTCGGGACATTTCAACAAAACCCCATTTAGAACGAGGCAACAATATTGGGGGTCCTGTCCTCCCAAAATGGAGAGGGTGTTCGGCAGTTTCCGAATTTCCCGGGGGCAAGCAGTTCGCGGCGACTACATCCAGAAACCCCTGTGGTGTGACGTGCCATGGTCATACCCAGGGTCCTCCGTAAACCGTTGTCTGGCTGACTTTTTATTGTCGAAACCCTTCCCCCCCCCCATCTCCCGTCCCCCAACGGCCCCTTTATTGACCTGTCCCCGTTTTTCCCCAAACGTAAAAAACCGGGCCATGAAAACCCGGGGGGGCCCTTGGTCAGCAGCAAGGTGCGGTGCGTCGGCAGTTCCCAAGGTGCATACGGGCAGGAAAATTTCACTTTTTAACAAACCTAGTTCAAACAGTAGGGGGGTTCTCCTACTTCGTGTGGGCGCGCTGAAAAAAAAAAAAAAAAAAAAAAAAAGAAGAAAAATCGGGATTTTGAGGGTGAATTTTTCAAGAGAAAAGGGAAGTGATTGATTTTTTGAAAAAAAGGGAACAAAAAACCCTTTTTGGGGAGGAAAAGCACGGTAAATTTTCAAACATTCGTTTCGGGAAACAGTTAAGACGGGTTTTCATAGGGAAAAGGGCCCAAAAAAAAAAGTTATTATTTTTTTTGGGAATTGAGTGATATTGGGTATAATGTAAAAATATATTTTTCTGTTTGAAAAACTTTAGTATTGTTTGTTCACACTGTCCCTTGAAAGATTTTTGAACGGGCTGTGTTTTTTTGATGCAGACTTTTAGTATGTTCCCTAAAAGTAAAGGGCTCTGGAATTGAGAGAAATCGGCCCAAGGTCAACCCTGAAATAGTAAAAAAAAAATTTTGGGTAATTTTATTGGCAGAGGAGAGCAACAATTTTTTGGTTTGGGTTCCCTATCTCTATTACAAAAAAATCATTTTTTGAGAAAAGAAAAAGTGTATACGGGAAAAAATGCCCAAAAGGGATGAGGGGAAAGGGAAAAAAAGAAATGTAGAATCATCTGAGGCGGGGATAAAGTAGAAAAAGTTTCCGGGAAAAAACTGGAAGGGTTTTAAAAACCTTTGGTTCCCCAAAAAAACCCAAAATTTAGTCTTAATGAGGAGAGAAAAAAACCGGGAAACATTCCTGGTGGGGCAATCTTCAGGAATGGATCAAAGAAGCAAAGTTCCCTTGGAGGATGGGAAAAGGAAACCCAAGTTTGTGTTTTTTCATTTCTACACCCCCTTTGGGGGACAGGCAAAAAAGGGTCAATTTTACCCCAGAGCTCAAAACCCCACAGTGAAAGATATTCTTGGCTTTCTGACTGAAAAATTTTGGTCAGATCGGCCCCTTCAACGAGGCCATCCGACATTCAAACCCCGAAGACGAAAGCTGGAGGGGGACCCCCCGGAGATTTTTTTTATGTTTTGAGGGAAAACTCGATCAATTTAAAAAGGGTTTTAAAAAACCAGGGCCCCCCCAAGCCAGACGAAGTCCTGCGGGTTTCAGTTCATCTCAGGGCTTTTTCGAAAAACGACTCTCAAAGAAAATTTAAAAGGGAAAAGAAGTGGGCCCAAGGAATACATTCAGGAAACAGGAAGGGGGGCCCGGGAGTTTGGTGGGCAGATGTCCCACCCCCCCATCTATGAGAAAAACCCATTAAGCTACAAGGTTTCAGCAGACGAGGGATTTGTGAGCTGAAAGGGGCCTGGTGAAACAACAGCAAGAGACAATTGCCCTTTTGGGCCTAAAGGAAAAATCCACTGCCAGGGGCCTCGATTGTGCTTAAAAAGCCTTTACAAAAAGGGGCATATTGCAAGAAAACTGCAAAAAAAAGATGAAAGAAACGGGAAAACAACCCCCATCAGAAAATTCCCCACCCAAACAGCAGGGAATCCCCCCGGGGGCCCAAAGGGGACAAAAAAAGGCAGAACAGACATGGGGGCGGGGTTTTGGAAAACCCAGGTTTTAGAGTTAAAGACCCCAAGACGGACCCCGGTGGGCAAGGGGGCCCACCCAGTTTTGGAGGCGAGGAAACCCGGGGGAAAAGGGGAAAACTTACAAAACCTGTGTGGAGGTCGCCACGGGTGACCAAGGAAAAAAGGCCCCGTCGGGAAATGGTAGGGAACTCCCCTTTCGATCAACATTGAAATGGGGGGAAAAAAATGATTTCCCACCATTGACACATTTTTCCATGGTGTCTCCCAATGACAGAAAAAGTTTTTTTATAAACATTTAAAAGTAGCCAAACACGGGAGGAATTTTTAACTTTTCCTTGGGGGCCAGCAAATAAAGGTTAGAGACCCCCTATGTTGGTTACATCTGCACGATGTTACCAAAGGAGGAAAAAAAACCATCGAAAACCCGTAGGCATCTTTGGGGACGAAGACCCCTTTCCCTTTGCACCCCAAAAAAGATTTCCGAAACAATCAGTTTTTTTGGGAAAATAAACCTTTCGGGGAAAAATTGGGCAGACGCTTAAATTTCCTTATTTGGTAATTTTTCCCTGCCCCTGGTGGGGCAAGATTCAAGCAGAAAAAAAAAAAGTACGGGGGAACAGCAAAATTTCAAAAATTGGTGGAAGAGAGAACGTACTACCAGAAAATTCGGTTACGCACATGGGGCAGAAGGAGTGGGAAATCTGAAACCTTTCTGATCCCAACTTTTTGGTTTTTGCCAGGAGCCCCTTCCCAGAGGCATCAGGTTCATTGACACTATAGAAACCCCAAAATGAATGGCTTTTTACCCGTACAGGTAGCCAACAGGGGACAGAAAAAACACTGGTTTGAAAAAAGGCATGGGGGTTTGGGTGCATACAAACCCATGGATGTGGTGATTGACTAGGTGGGAGCCCAGAATCCAAAGAGACAAAAGCCAGAGAGCTTTTTTGTTAACGGGACAAAAGGTTTAGGTTACAAGGAAGTAAGGGGGAAAGGCAGAAGGTTAAGCCCCCCAAGGGATAAAACCCTTCCCAGATGTCGACCTGACACGTTTTACACCAAGCAAGGGGCAAAGAAAGAGATTTTTTTCTGGAAAAAATGTGGATGTTTTAAAAAAGGGGGAGAAGTGGGCTTCTAAAGACCTGGTGCACACACCATACCACAAAGATGAGGGTCCCAGTGTAAACACCCCATACAAAGAATACCCCCCCATCAGCTCCTGGAAGTGAAATCTAAACATACATACCCTTCGGGAACAGGGAATAATAAAACCCAAAAAGCCCATAGCCCAAAAATGAAATCCCCAAATTTTGATGGTTAGGAGAAGGATGGAACACTGAAAAAGTGCGTCGATTTAGACCCCTGAACCCCAAGAGGTACTGATTTTTTTCCAAACTCCCACGCTTAAAGGGGACTCTGGACCCCTAAAGGAACAAATTTTCTTCTCAACAATGGATCTTGCGTGGGGGGTAAAACCCAGTTACCCGGTTTACATGAACCCGGACAAACAAAAAAAACGGATTCATCACTCCGTTCTTTTTTAAACATATAAAAGGGGCCCCCTTTTTTCGGCTTGGCAGGAGCCCCTCCCCACCCCCGGGCGTTTCTTTGCAGCGGCTGTTCAGGACAGATTATTTGAGATCCTCTTCATCTACCTCGAGATCTTTTTGGTAAGCGAGAGCTTTGGGGAAAACATCGGGAAAACATTTGGACTTTGTTTTAGACTATCAGAAAACACGGACTGAAGCCAACCCAATCTAAGTGCCATCTGTTCAGGGAACGGGTTTCCCAAATTCTGGGCCATATTATTTGGCCCAAGGGTTTGTGGAAACAGCCCCAGAGAAATTTCAGGCAGAAAACAGGTTTGGGCCCCAAAAACCCAGCCCACAGTAAAGCAGTTTGAAAAACCTTTCCCTTTTTTTAGCGGGTTACATGGGGGCGCTACATAAGAATTTTTGCACACATAGCAGCGCCACTGTACATCCCAATGAAAGAAAAAGAAGGAAACGGAGGAGAAACGCGGGAAAACCCAAAAGGGAAGGGGAACCAACCCTGTGTGGCCCCTAAAGAATGAAAAGGTTTGTTTTTGAGCTCTGAAAGAACGGTGGGTTCGGCACCGTTTTTGGGCCTTGCGACTTTGGAAGGCCATTTAATTTTGCTGTTTAGGGTAGTAATGAAGGCTTGGGAGCCATCTTGTCACAAGAAGGTTTGAAGGGCAAATTTGAGTGGTTGCCTAAAGCCAGCCGGCGTCCAGACCAACAGAGAGGAAAAATGCCGAATTATTCCAGCCCCAAGCTTGAACGCTTTCCCTTTAAATTTGGGGAACACGGAAAAAATTTAGGGGAATAATGCCCTTTGGGTTCCCGATTTGAGGGTGGGGGACTGGGCAATAACCCACTTTACCCACATCGGGCAAT
Organism: Conus ventricosus; assembly: GCA_018398815.1. Lineage (NCBI taxonomy): Eukaryota > Metazoa > Mollusca > Gastropoda > Neogastropoda > Conidae > Conus > Conus ventricosus. The sequence goes on from CM031595.1 coordinate 174,633,251, forward strand.
GCGAAACTCGGGGCTGTAGAGCAGGAAAGGGGGAGCAACTTGGCTCCCTTTTTTATTTTTGATCTTTTTTTTTCGAAGGGGGAACAGCAATGCGGAAAGCCCCTGTCCAGAATGCCCTGGAATGACATCCAAAAGTCAGTCGAAGAAGCCCATTGGAAACAAAAACAATCCCCCCGGGGAAAGGGTTTAGAGGGAAAAGGGGCAGGTTTATCAGATAACGTCAAAAAAACCGTTCAAATTGACATCCGGGAAAGGGACCAGACACCTGAAAAACTGAACAGATGCAACAGGAAGTTTGAGTGATCAATAAGTGAAAGGTATATCACACGAGGACGGAAGCCCACTCACCGGGGAAAAACGGAAGGAATGTCCCGAAACAAGGAAATGTTGCACAAATGGGGCGGCTGGCATGAGAGGGGTTTTCCTCCATCGTTTAGTCAAGCACCCCCGGGCAACAACAAAGGGTTCCAGTTGGTGCACCCAAAAGGGAAAGGGGAGGAAATGTCCCCTTTAAGGCAAAAATGACAACCCTAGGGCACCAGGGCGTAAAAAAAGAAAAAACTCGCTGATCCGAGAGCGGGTTTCTTTTTGGTAGGATGACAGCAAAATTCTTGGGTTAAATGCAAGGGAATGTCGTCGTTGGCCCAAAAAAGCCAAAGCCAGGTTCCAATAACAGAGCTTTCCCCTGCAACCAATTTATTTTCCCAAAAAAGCCCGTTGGAGATTGTAGCCAAGGATTTCCCATCTTGGAGCCCGCATCAGACGGAAAAGGGAGAACGCCTAGTCATCATGACTTTTTTACAAAATTTCCCCGGGGCCTTTCCCCCCAGAGATCAGACGGGAGAGACAACAGCAAAGGTTTAGGGTTTGAGAAAGGTTTCCCGGTTCGGGGTACCTCGCGTCCCATTCGACCAGGGGGGGGGAACTTTGAATGGCAGTCATTGCAGAGCTTTTTAGAATGTACAGGATTGACAAATCTAGAACCCACACCCCACGACCCCAAGGGGAAAGCACAGACAAAAGCGCTTAACCCGGAATTGCATGATTTTACTGAGAAAACCTTGCCTTTCGATCAGAAAGACGATGGACGAACATTTGCAGCGGTCGTAAACGGTGTACAATGCAACTCCTCACCCCCACAAAAGGAAATTTTCTCCCTTTTATTCATTTTGGGAGGCAACCACGACTTCCAATTTTGATCCATGCATGAGTGACCACAAACCCCAACAGCAATTGGGTTGGCCAGCATCCTCGTAGCCCAGAGTTAAACCTACCGACATGTACGAAGAAGAATTTTTAGGGGGAAGGGGTGAAGAGAAAAGAGCGCTTTTACAGCATGTTTAAAATGGATCCAGTGCAAATAGGCCCAAAAGGGCTTTTTGCGGAAAAAGACCGCAGGAAAGGGAAAAATCCAAATAAGTGGAAAAAAGAGGAGTTTGAGGTCACAGAAGTAGAACCAAAGGGAAACACAAATAGTGGAAATTTTGAACCCGGGGTACAAAAAGAGACCCTTTACAAAGGGAAGAAAGGTGGGGTTTTTCCAGCTTTAGCCAAAAAAAGAGTAGCTCTAATAGTTTATCTGGCATCGGCTCTTTTAAGAAGGGAACCCCCAAAAGGGGAGTCTGCCCCAAACCATGCCAGAACAGAGGCCCCTGAAAAGACAAACCAAAACGGTGACTGCACGAAAAGGGACCCCAGCAAGGGTGGGGTCGCAACCCGCTCTAAAAAGGGGTTCGACCAAAGCCACCCGCGGACCCCATAAAACAAACCCACATCATTTACCAAAAACCCGTGGTACAACACATTTAAAAATTCTGAACCCAGGTCACGAAAAAGGTGACAATGATGGTGGGACAGAGAAGCAGAAAGTGATAAAAGGGCCAAAGGCAAAGAAGGGTGAGGGAGACAAAAACCTACCCTCAGCTTCTTCTGCATGTTTTTTTGGCCCGAAGAAGGACAAAAAAAAGTAAATCTTTTGAGGTGCCATTGGGGAAAAACGATACCTTTTTTTAAAAACATAAAATTTTTTTAGTTTCCCGGATGTAGTTTTCAAAAAAAAAAAAAAAAAAAATTTGATTGAAAACATACATATGAAGTGTCACTAGACCTAACCTACATTTGCGTGGGGTTTGAGTCGCGTGAGTCGGGGAAAAAGAATCTTTGGTTTTAAACATTGTTCCTTGGGAGAAATAAAATCTACCCAATGTCAGTGTGGGATAACCAAAATTTACAAAAAATTGGGTGGAATAAACATAAGCTCCCCCGCAGGTGATAGGATGTTTAAACAGCCCCAAAGAACCTTTTTCAAGATTTTCTTTTAGAAACAATTTGGGGAATTGCTAAGTTGGAAATCCTTTTGGGGCAAAGGGCAATAAATTTGCCTTTTAATGGCAGTTTTTGCATTGGAGGATAAAGTACTTTCAATTCAATTTAAACTGCAGAACTTTTCAACAATTTAGACTAGCTAATGAAAGGGGGAAAGGGAAAATTTGGGGTCTATTTTTGCTTTCAGAGAAATGTGTAATCAGTTCCTGTTTTTTAAAAAAAGCTTTTCCCGGGGGAAAAGGGGTGTCCATAATATGAACTTGCATCCCGGGAATTGTAACTTCAAAGGTTTTTTGGTTTTTGCAAAGGTTACCGGGGGGGAAAAATTGAATGTAACACAAGGGGAAAAAGCATTTTTTTGAGAGAAAGAGTTGTAAAAGGGAAAGAGAGTGCATTGTTGGGAAATTGGTTAAACAACTGAGGTAAGGTCAGGGATAAAAGGAAAAAATGAACGGAAACATGAATAAAAGGGTTCTTTTAAAATTTTTAAAAAATTCCCTTTTTTAATTTCTTTTTTTTAAACCCAAAAACATGGTTTCTTTTTTAATTTTTTCCCGTGGCGATTGTGTTGTGAATGAATGACCAAACGTAGCATAGAATCCCTTAAAATATTCTAAAATGAAATTCTGGGATACTTAGTTTAAATTGGGAAATTTTTTTATTATTGAACTTTAAAACTTGTGCTTTTTGTAAAGGCCCAAGGGGGTGTTGACATTAAAACTCACAGTATGAAAGGGAAAAAAAAGCTGGGCAATTTTTTCTCCTTAGTGGTTTTAAATCCCTTTAAACCCTCAGGAAAAGTTTTAAAAGGCAAATTTTTTTTCATAATTTTTGCATATTGTGTGGTTATACTAATGTATAACAGTGGCCAAAAGGCTGACCAAACCTTTTTATTTTCCTATTTATGATAATTGAAAGGGGAAAAAGTTTTGCTGGAAGGCCCAACAAACATTTTGGGTTTTTCATTAAATTTTCCCCCTTTTGGTTTTGGGCCCGGGATAGTATTGTTCGGGTTCTGTATTATTGTTTTTTGGGTTTTTCACGGTTTATGCTTAAAAACAGCAAAGGCCCTTTTGTTTTTTGTCCCTGCAAAATTTTTTTTCTTCAATTTAAAAAATGGCCCTAGGTTATGACAGCATATCCTTGGTATGATATGAATTAGGGAGGGTAAAGCTGAATAATTTGAAACGTTTATTTGTTAGAATTTACTTTTCACTTCAGCTTGTTTTCCTTTTAAAAATTTTTTACAGGTTTTTTATTAATGAAATTTTTTTTCTAAATTGATAAAAAAGTTTTATTTTTGGATTAAAGGGGTGTGAAAAATTTTTTTTAGTTTCAAAAAATGGTTTTTTGGGAATGGATTGGGCCCATCCCTGAAGACTTTAAATGGGGTTGATTTTTAAAAAAATATTGGGCAGGCCATAAAAAGATAATGTTCAAAAGTTACCCATATTGAACATTTTTTGGGGTGTATATTCACTCTAAAATGAAAATTTTCCAACCCCGGGTCGACGTTGCAATTGGGTGGGGGGTGTAAAGTGAGAGGGGGAAAGAGGGAAAGGGTTGCATGAACAGCAGAAAGGGGCACGTGGGGAATGCATGATTGATGTGATCGTGCGAACCCGTGCGAACGGGGAGGGAAACGAAGGTGTTGTTGGGGGATTTATTTTTGGGAAAAGGGAGTTCATCCCAGCCTCCAACGAGAAAGGAACTATGTAGAGAAAGCCTAATAAAGCCAAGAAAATGATTGAAACTGCGCTTGGTCTGCTTGTGGGAAGATCGTCTGCAACACCCACAACGCTACAAAAGCATTCCTGTAATTTCAGAGAGAGAGGGGAGGGGGGGGGGGGGGGGGGGAGAGAAGAGACAGACAGACTGACAGACAGACAGTTAGACAGACAGAGAGAAAGGCGGATGGACATATGGACTGGCAGACAGAGACAGACAGGGACAGAGACAGAAAGACAGACAGCCAGTGATAAGGAGAGAGAGAGAGAGAGACAGACAGACAGACAGACAGACAGACAGAGAAAGAGAGAGAAAGAGATAGAGAGACAGACAGTTACAAAGATAGTGAGACAGACAGATGGACAGACAGACAGACAGACTACAATCAAACAAACTTACCTGAAACTGAACTTAAATTGACTTTTTAAACCAGTGAAGTTTTGGGTTAGCCGAATTTCAGGTATGCTAGATAATGCAGCTAGGACTCATCTGTTTTATTTAGGGTAAGATATTCAACAAAAATGGTAATCGGTCATACAGCTTGTTGACTGTCAGAAGTCTCCCTGTGTCTACAACAAGGCAAGATGGTGGTGACAATCCTTCTTTGAGAAACTATCATTCTCAAAGTGACTTTTGAGGGGGGGGGGGGGGGGGGGGGGGGGGGGGGGGGGAGAACGGGGCGGGGGAGGGGGGATCCAATACTAGACCTAGTCATCAATGCTGCAAATGGACGAAGATGAAAACAATAACAACACAGGATTCATACTTCATAATCATTCATTTAAAAACAAACAAACAAACAATCATTTTGAACCAGCCCTAAAAAAAGGATCTGAACACACATATATGGGAATGCAGGAAGACTGAAGAAAGATGGCAGGAGAAAAATTAGTTCCCCACCCCATCCCCACCCCACCCCACCCTCTCCCACCTCCTAATTCAGTTATTTTTTTTATAGGAATCGTTTGATGTGGATGCATAGCTTACTTCACAATTCCAAATGTCAAAAAAATGTTTGAGCAACTGAATTAATGCTCTTGCCTACTGAAATGGGCCACTGACCCATACAAATCTGTTGTATTGCTTGTTTTCAATTATGTTTGATTGCGTTGATTTCTGGAGAACAGTAACGACTTCACTCTTCATGCTCATTGAGAGGCTAAAGGATTAAAGTAATTTTCAGTCTTCATAATCCAACATTATTTATGTCAATAATTTGTTTGGCAAATCTTTACTGCACAATTTCAGTACACTTGCATGCTTCATGAAACTCAAGACCTGTATCAGACTGTCATGTAATTCAGAGTTTGAGCTAATGGCGGATAAAGAGGGCCATTATATCTCTGACATTGAAGAACACAGTGAGTTATAGTTCCTAGTATTTCGGACTTTTCTTTCTTTCTTTTTTGACAGTACCGGCACTATGCTGTTCAAAAGTGAGGCTTTGTTCTGTCCAAATCTCATAGCTCACAGCTCTTCATGTCATACTTTTGCTTACTATTGCCAATGTATATAATTTTATTCTCTACTTCCATTATTGAATGCACTGATAATTGCTAACTATTATTAACAATACAAAATTATAAAGCAATTTTCTGTGTCTCATAGATCAATGATGAAATATATGACAAAGTGGATCTTAGGAAATGATACTACAGCAGATTGATACAAAGCAGTTGTGGATTGGAATAGTCTGTATACATTACATTAGTGTAATTGACAATGTACCCTATTTGCAGGTATTTTAATTGTTAGCATTTATGTAGGCAATGTAGATGAGGAACAAGGTCAGATTGATGACTACACTGGCCTGGCCCTGTTGCCTGCCTGAGGTCATACCTCTAATACATATTCAAATCCCACAAGAATCATTTGCTGTGTTTAATTGAAAATGAAGTTGTTAAACTACTTAAGAATCTATCCAGAAACACCACTACTAATGCTTGCAGAAAGAAAAGAGCATGTGAGAATTGATGCCTATGAGAAATCTACGAAGCTGATGTCGATGCTTTCTCTGAATTGCTCAGCAGCCATATTTGTCAGTCAGTCTGACAAGATCATCTGTAATAAAATCTGACATGGCCTGTTGAGGAGGGCGGGAGGGGGGGGGGGGGGGGGGGGGGGGAGGAAATTATGGTAAATTGAAATCTTCATTATTTCAAAAAGCATTGCATGATCCTTACTGAAGGTTTCAAAATTTTACTGATCAGTTAGAGAATAACAATAATTATTATGAGGACAATTTCTTTTGTGCCCATGCTAACAATAGAAGCTACAGGGTGCTTTACAAATCTTAACACACACAGAGATATTTACCAAACAAGTCATGAGCTTGAATAAGTTATACCAAGCCTATATTATTGAAAAGCAAGAAGTAACATGACATACAATTTCAACTTTTAATATTTTATGTTATTTCTTTCTTTTCGCGCACGCAAGCTGATACTCCTGCGGACACTGCCTGTATAGACAGGCAGTGGAGTTTTGCGTGTATGACCGTTTTTTATCCCGCCATTAAGGCAGCCATACTCCATCTTCGGGGAAGGTGCATGCTATGTGTAATGTGTCATCCACACCAACGGCCAAACTGGCCTTCTCTTCCGAAAGTTGGTGATGGGATTTTACGTGTGTGCAAGATGTGCACGTGCTTCACACACGGAACCTCGGTTTATAGTGTAGTGATGCACGGTTTCTGCGCACGTAGGCGAGCTCAGCGGAAGTGCACCTCGCATGAGAAGTGTTCACTGACACTCAGGTAAACAAGCAGACGAACTCCGGCAGTACGACAGGGGAGCTTGAAGAGTGCGTTTCTGCTAACTTGCTGTTAGTAATAGCGACACTCGGGCCTTGAGGAGAGAGCGGACTAGCTAACTTGTAGTTAGCTAGGGAGCTCGACACTCGGCCTTAAGGAGAGCGGACTAGCTAACTTGTAGTTAGCTAGGGAGCTACTTCGTACCACAGTAACACTAGTGACGGACCAGTGCTTGGGCCTCCAGTTACCAGGAGACAGTTTTGCCCTAGCACTGCGACAGTACAGCCGTAGATGGACACAACGGCTAGGACGGTTCTGACAGTACCATGCTGGGCCCGGAGGTGGACACTGACAGAAAGACAGTGTACCAGCTGCTTGACCCTCTGAGGAAAGCTGCAAGCTCGGCTTGGACAGAGTGCGTCACAGACTGTGTGTGACAGACCTTACTTGGTAGTTCATGCAGTGAAGGGCTTGGAAAGAATCCTGACATAACTCCAAGCCAGAGTCTGGACTGACCAGGTAAGGTAGAGTGTGTGTGTGCGAGTGCAGAAGTGCTAGGTATATAAACGAACTTCTCTTGAGTGTAGGGAAAACACTTCATTGGCGTCAGAAGTGGGATATGCTTAGCACTTTCAGTTTAGTACAACCCTAGCTGTAAGTTAACAACAAACAGAAGTTGTTAATAGCGTTGGGTGTTGGTTGTGTTGTACACAGACAGGTACTAATTGTACTCCACACTAGTACTTTCCAGTTGCTCCATTAGTAAAAGGGGGAAAGATTTATTCAGTAGACCATAGGGCTGAATGTAACACAGCCTCTGGATTGAGCAGTGCAGCTTGTGTGTTCAGGGAAAGGAAGGGGAGATTGAGGTTATCCATGATGATGTCCATTCCTTGTGGCAAACCCAGTGACGACAGCTTGAGCTGATTGATTTCGGAATGCAGCAGGGGGCCATGGAAGATTTGATAGAGCCCCAAAATGGCCGCCGCATTGGGGGGAAGAAAAGAAAGAGTACTCCATTACCCACATGGGATGAGCAGCAGTCACATGGATGATTTCTGGTCTCTCTTCACTCAGGGGCAAGCAAAAGCACAGTCTAGTTGCTGAACCCAGTGATGCCAGTTCCCTGCTCGCGAGCTGCCACCAGTTCCGACTCATCCACCAAACTTTGTGGACAACCAGGTTGAGTTGGAAGTGGGCTCTCCTGGGTCTGTTGAAAATTGGAACCCATTCCTCCAGAATGGTGAGAAATCACAGGAAGGAGCGAGTCTTTTAGACTTGGTTACTCGGATCGAGGACACTAGCAGTTGCGGAGGGTCTCTGTCTTCGTCAAGGTCGGCCTCTAGCGAACAGCATGTGCCACAGATTTGGGTCAGAGTCTCTGGCGTGGGAACACAACCAGAGTCTGAGGCAGTCGAATCCTGAAACAAGATCACAGGGACGACAGCACAGACACATGGCGGGGACTTTAGACCTAAAGATTCCAGGCACTGGTCGCCAGCACGCGACTGACCACAGGCGTCGAGATTTTGCTGGAGATCATGATCATTGGAGATGGGGAAGGGCGCCTGTATAGTGGCAGGAGGCATGACGGAACGAACACGGACCCCGCGAGCTGTCCCTGCCCTCGAGAGTAACTTGGAGCAGGCACCAAAGTAGGTCACACAGAAACAGGTTTTTACTGCCATGACCACCTCGACTGCACTGAGAGTGAGTCGGAATTGTATTCTGACCCTCAGACAGCAGCAGGGAAAACAGTTCCTGTTAGGCATCCCCATTCTGGACCAAGAGGGAACCCCGGAAATTGCCCCCAAATCTCCAGTATGACGGGAACACAAACTGGCTGTCATTCAAGTACAGGTTTGACAGCTATAGAACAGCCCTCAACTGGTCAGAATGGAGAGTCGGGATTACTGGGATGGTGTCTGGAAGGAAAAGCCCAAGACTTCTTCACCCTTGCCACCAGATGGGCAGTCAGTGCTCATATCACAGATGATGATGAAGTTAGAAGCACGCCTCGGGGCCAGAGAGCCGACTGAAACAGCCAAGCTCAAGTTCCAGCAAGCCAGCCAGAACCAGGGGAGTCCTGTGAGGATGGGCAGACCGGGTCACCATGCTTGCTGTTTCAGCCTTCAGAGACCTGCCAGAAAGTTATGTACAGGGCGAGGCGATCAGCAAATTTTGCACTGGCAGTCAGGACAAGGAGGCAGGTAATATGCCTATCTGGAGAGACCAGAACATGGAAGAAGCCGTCCATAAGGTCAAGTGGTACCAGCAAAGTTCAGGAGGAGCACAGGTCAGTTCTGGTTTTTCCAAGCAGAATTGGACAGTTTTAAGCTGATTGTGGATAAATGACCACTCATCTGCAGTTATAGCCAGAGAAAGTGGGAAACAAGCTCCTGACAATCCGGATTCCAACATCAAATGCTTTTACTGCAAACAGGTTGGGCACCGGAAAAAAAAATTGCAGGCGGGTACCAGAAGTGGCTGCAGAACCAGTCTGGCAAAGGAGAGGGAAGGAGGAAAGGGACCACCAACTCTCCAATCAAGGCTCCAGTTACTGCATGCGCTGGCAATGCAGTAAGGACCATCTCCATGGCAGGGTTTCCAAGGTGCAGCCTTCGGTACGGTCCAAGGTTAGTGGGAGTATGGCAATAATCCGCCACATATGCCTAGTGCTTCACCACTAAAAGGACCCAACCAGCCCCAGGCAGTCGCACCCCTTGCAAGAATTTGAAGGAATCGCCTCAAGCAGGGCCTGAGTTATTCGAATTGCAAGGGTCAGGGTGGTTTCTAAGGTGAAAGTGACCATGGGGGATAACAGGTCAGGATGCCAGAGTCAGGTTTCAGGTACAGCTGGCAAATCAAGTTGCACTGGGAAAGTGTCAGCCAGGCATATCAGGACAGTAGGGGTATTGGGCAGTTAGCCAGCGTCAGGAGGATCCAACACAGGCCTTATAGGATCAAGTGAAAGGGACAGGGAATCCTCTGACAAAGGGCCCACAACAGGGAAAAGACATACGGACTCGAACCCTACTGCTGAGATCAGGATGCCAGAACTTCTCCCAAGCACATGTCTGTACATCGCCACGGATCCAGGAAGGCAAAGGAGGCGGTTCCACATGCAGGAAACCAAAAGAGGGGCAAGAAGTGTTTGATTCCTGGGGTGTGGGGAGGCTAACCAGTATCCTAAAGCTCATGCCTTCATTCACCATCTGCCTGGCATATTTGATGAAGGTTGCCATCTTCCGGCCCCTGTTATGTTATTATTATCACGTCAAATCCACCATGATAGATACCAAAACTGTTATTGTTCACAGCTTACATTGGATGCACAAGGAAAGAAGTGAACCGCACTGTTACTGTGTATCTGAAATAATAAGAAGCATTAGTGAATGAATTACCTTGTTTAGAGTTCTATTTCTGTCTTCAATTACTTCCAACAAGGATGTGCGATGGACATCAATCAAAGGATCTTCGTGATCGTCTTCTTCCAACGCCATTTTGTAAATTTACACAGATCTCCACGGAAACGCTGCTTCGCGAACACACGAGACAATTAAATAGCAAGATAATAAATGATTAAATGATATTTCTAGGCAATATTTACATAGATGTTGATAAATGTAAGCAATTAGGTTTTTTTTTAATTTATTAGTAAAATATTTTAAAATCGAACAAGGGAAGCTACTGATATCACCATACGGGAGTGCTGAGACGACAGTGCAACGAATTGGAGACAGGGTAATGAATAAATGTTTATGTAATATCTTTCCTCCCCCTCCTTTTTGTCATTATTTGCCCAGAAAAACATACTGAATACAAGGCAACCTAGAGGAGAAGCCCCAGTTGTGTCTATTTCCTATTGTAATGGTAACCACGATAATTGGTCGACTGTTTCAAAGGATAATGACTTCAGGCGGACGTGAACAACATACATTGTGTGTTAGCATTACTAGCAATGTGTTGATGGTATTAACTCTTTCCTTGTCTATCTGCTTATCGGTTGCCTCTCAGCCTGTCTGTCTGCCAGATTTGTTTTCTTCTCATTTTGTCAGCTGCTTGTAACTCTCTCTCTCTCTCTCTCTCTCTCTCTCTCTCTCCCTCTCTCTCCCGCTCTCTCTATTTAAATCAAGCTTTAAATCTTACTCTGGTAGTGTGGTTTGGAATTCACTTCCACTGCATATCCAATGCACTCAAAATATAGTTCCTTCAGGGAAAAACTAGGTACACATTTCACAACAGACCATTACTAATAGGGATAAAATACATATAGTATGCAGAGTAGGGATAGGTGGGGGGGGGGTGTTTTTATTTTTTTATTTTTTATAAGTGGGCTTGGCTGCACCTTATGTGTAGTCCGGGCTTGCTTACCCCCAAGGGGGGGCAGGGTGACCGTGGTAGCCTGCCAGCAGATCCATGCATAGCTAGTTAGCTTTATTCAATTTACTTGTTGTGTAGTGAGAGTGTGAATGAGTATTTTTTTTGGGTCAACCCCAAAGCGGCAGAGTAATCAACCTGATGATTGTGGCCGCTCAACGGTAAGATAAGATAATGTTGCTTATAGCCCAGCCGACCGCAAGGGCCACATCAGGGCTGGCTCAACGGTGATGATGATGATGATGACCAGGGCACACCCTGTTTTGCTGCATATATTTAAACTGATACGCCGCTTCCTTTCTACTGATTTTTTTAAAAACCAGATAATAGTAAATGAGAGATATGGTTAGCATTGGTTTCATTAATGATAGTAATTATATCATGATGAATGAATGTTGTGGTCATGATTTTATTGGTGCATTGTCACTAGTTGACTGATGTCCTAATACTTTGATTTCTTGAAGCACTGTAACTACATGGTGATAAATGTGTGTCTGATTACTGTTGATTATATTGATGTATTGTTGTTCTTTATTCAAATTCCATAGTAATGTTAAACATATAATATTTTGGATAAGAAAAATGGAAATATAATCTCTCTCTCTCTCTCCTCTCTCTCTCTCTCTCTCTCTCTCTCTCTCTCTTCGTATTTATGGCTGCATATCGATGTATTGTCACTTAATTAATAATTCTAGTCTTGGGTAGTGTAGAACAGTTCAAGAAAGAAAAAAAAAGAGATGGGGGAGGGGGAAAGAAGATTATGATGGCATCTCTCTTTCTGAGTTTCTCTCTCTCTCCGAGTCTCTCTCTCTCTCTTCTCTCTCTGACACGCATGCACACGCATGCATGCCATCATATAATGTTTCTCAACAGACAATGCAGCATTATAAAGGGGAATTAACGATATGCAATGCATTCATAAAACTGCATCAGAAACAAAGGAGACTGGTTCAATTTTTGTTAGCACTTATCTAATTTGTACTATCGTGTAATGTGTTATATCTTGGTATGTGGATTCTCAGAAAGTTTTGTAATTAATGAGCCTTTGAAGTTGTTGGGGGAAAGTCTAACTCATGTTCTTTGCCATGCCTGTCCGATTCCTGTGGCTTGACTTTGCAGTTCTAAGTTAGCGCATGAAGTGCAGAAGTAAGCTCATAAAGTTCTTTGGTTTTTCAAGGTTCTTCTTCTTCTCACTTAACTTCCAGAGAGGTGATTAGGGCAGAACACTGTAGAACAAGTGGCCAGGTTCCACAGTTCTGTTGGTTTGTGTGCCAAGGCTTGGAGTTCGGTCTCTGCAAATGTTTTCACTGTCCATTCTGCAGTTAGGTCAGTCCCTCATTTAATTCTGTCTTCCATCTCCCCTTTTTCATCAATTTCTCTGAAGATCATTTTAACAAGGTGACTGGGTCTTATTACATGTCTAAACCATGTAATTTTCTTTTCAAGGCTGATATTATTAGATCTTTATATTGCACATGTGTTGCTTGATATTTTGACATACTTGTTCATTGATGATGTGATCAGTATTGATTTTTAGTAGCTTGCTGTGACACCTCATTTCCATGGCTTGGATTTTCCTTTCCAGATCCACTGTGAAAGTCCATGTCTTCTATGCATTCAGGAAGATTGAATCAAGACAGTGCTGATATTGACTTAGCTGCCTTTGAGAGGAGTTCTGTTTTGATTCTTTATGGCTAATGATGGATCTCAGTAAGTTAACGGTTAAACACAGAACAGTTTGAACCTTCTGTCAATACAGTGAAACCGGTATATTGAAGTGGCATGGGACCGGGAAGACTTCAATATAGCCGGAACTTCAATATAGCCATTTCTCGGTTATATTGAATTTCCTCTTGTTCTTCAGAAATTCAATATAACCGAACTTTTTTTTCACTATAGGTTCTTATTTCCGTGTCCACACATTGCGTTTGATTGGGGATATATTCCCATTAATCTTTCACCTGTTGGCTGTTGTTCTTCGAGCCTCCTTGCTTTTTTCTGCACACACAACAAACACCACACACCACACACACACACACACACACACACACACCACACTACACACACACACACAGACACACACTCACACACACGCACGCCCCCCCCCCCCCCCCCCTCCCTTACACACACAAACACACAGAGCCATTCACACTATCAGACCGACGCCAAATTAAGCATTTGATGAAAACTTTAACCTTTCCCGTACGTCGCCTAAAATTTTGCGCGCTGTACTTCGTGGGTGTGCAGAAACCCATGCTTCTAAGAAGGAATAACCCTCGCCGTACGCCGTGGGTGTACAGTAACCCATGGTTTTTGTATAGGAGCTAACCCCTCGCCGTACGCCGTGGGTGTACAGTAACCCATGGTTTTTGTGTAGGAACTAACCCTCGCCGTACGCCGTGGGTGTACAGTAACCCATGGTTTTTTTCGAGGAAGTAAGACCTTGCCGTACGTCATGCAAATTTGACTTCTATGAGATGAGAGTCTTGCTACTTGCGTCAAACGGTTGTTCATTGTTGTTGTTTCTCAGTGAATAACTGTGCACAGGCGGCCGCATGAATGTGCGTTTATCTGTGTGTGTGTGCATGTGAGCATTATTGCATGTTTGTGCGAGAGAGAAAGAGAAACAGAGAGAGAGAGAGAGAAAGTGTGTGTGTGTATGTGCATGCATGGAAAGACATATATATATATATATATATATATATATATATATATATATAATATATATATATATATACATACATACATACATATATATATATATATATATATATATATAAAAACAGTCAAAGTAGATAAAAATCCAAACAAAAGATAAAAATATCCCAAATTTTCGGCTATATTTGCCTTCGTCAGGGGTACAGACTGTGCTATATATATATATATATGTGTGTGTGTGTGTGTGTGTGTGTGTGTGTGTGTGTGTGTGTGAGCTATGCTATATAGTACACGCGCACGGGCCCGCGCGTGTGTGTGTGTATTGGTAAAACATTAGAAATACTTGATCCTCTGTCAGTATGACGTTTCCTAGAATGTGCAACATACCAAGCCTACGTGTTTTGTTTGTTTGTTTTTTTTTTTTTAAATACGTAATGTTACTTTGCATCATTTTGATTATGACGTACATTGCTCACACTTGGCAGTACGCGCCCCCGCAAAGACAAAGCAGACGAACTCGGTGGCACCAAATCGTGGGCAGGAAGGAATTTCTTACCAACGCGACTCTTATTCTCTGTAGCAAGCACGGTGACGTCACATCCATAGCGTGTGGCGCGCAAGCTTTGTAAGTATGGGTGGCCCCACACCCACGCGTACGGCGTGCAAGGTTTATTCTTTGGTAGTATGGGTGTTTTTCACACCCACTACGTACTGGGACATTAATTGTTTAATTATTTCTTTGTTTATGTATAAAACAAATAATTTTAAATTGATATGTAGTTAATAATTAGGGACAAAGTCATGAAATTAAGTGGAAGTGCTTCAAAATTACTAGAGTTACAGAGCAAAAAACACGTGTCTGGTGATTTCACACCCACGGAGTACGGGAAAGTTAATGAAAAAGAAGACATATGAAATAATCCAGTCTGTTATTGACTGAAGGATGGCAAAGTGCTGCGATGCTAACAGAAGAACAATGTTTGCCACAAAGGTTGGACTCTCATATGTTTTATAAGCTTAGCACAAAACATGTAAATATACAACAATAAAACAAAAACAAAAAGAAAGAAAGAAAAAAACTTTCATACGACTCCATATCGTTACATAAGGGACAATGTTTAAGAGAGGATGAGAGAGAGAGAGAGAGAGAGAGAGGTAAGTGCAAAATGGTTCAGAATAAGCTATAATAGCGAAGCGCGCAATAACCATTAGAGCCGAACTAAGAGACACATTAAACATTTCAAGAAAAAATGACATAACTGCTGTTCAAAAGTTCAATGTCGAATACGAAAAAATACCCCCCCCCCACACACACACACACACACACATACACACACACACAAGAAGGCCATCATGCCATTAAGCTATGTTGATAACCCTTTCCGAAAGTTTCGGATCAGCACTGACGACACGGGGTTTCCCAAAAGTATGGTACACAAACCACAAAGTGGTTGGGAACCCAGGTTGACGCAGGTTTGTCTTTCCCCAGACAGGACGTCCACATGATAGTCGGCAAGCTTTCCTGGGAAGTGTTGATCTCACTTTGTCGACAGATGCGAGGCTGCACAACTCTATGGGCACAACTCTATGGAGGTCCTTTCTAAGATTGAAACCTCCATACTGTGGGTACAAAGACTGGACAGGCACACCCAGTACACTACTCAAACCATGGATTCCCCACATACTCATGTAGGCTCCTGGGCATTCAGCATTCATCACCTCATTCTGAAAAAGGTTTTTCATGTCTTCTTCCCCCACGTTGATGGAAAATGCCTGGCCTGAGTATGAGATGTAAGTCTTCACCAAAATCTGAAGATCCGTCCCCGAAACTCAAACATCTTTCTCTTTCAAGTCCTCCCTCAAAACAACTCTCTTCAAAACATAATTTTTCTGCTCCTTCGCTGGTGTGTGGGTGTGTGCGTGTGTGTGTGTGTTTGTGTGTGTGTGTGTGTGTGGGGTGTGTGTGTGTGTGTGTGTGTGTTAGGGCTTATTGCTGTAAGCGCTTAGGGCTTTGTTTAAGATTAAGCGCACTAAATGTCCTTATTATTATTATTATTATTATTATACAAGGAAATCATCAGAAAGATACAGGTCTGAATTTTGAACCATCTCAAAATGATACGGACCCGCATCTCAGTGTGATGATCTTCATCTCCATATGCTAGGAGAGACCCTCACCGGGGCAGACAATTTCCGTCACCACGCACCTGCACTGGAAACGCTGCGGAGCATCATCAGATACAGCTCGAGGGACACATAGTCCACGTTTGGTTTTTCTGGCAGGTATGGTTTTGTAGTGATAGGCGTTTGTGCGAACAAGGAATGCGTTTCTGCAGCAACAATGTTCTCAAGTTCCTCGTAGGAGATGCCATCTTTGATCAGTGTTGCAAATTGTCAAAAAATGCGAAAGAGTCATCTGTTGTATGCCTGGTGTAACCCTTACTGGTTGATGACGAGGCGTGTCCTTGCTGGTTGAGGGACGAGGCGTGTCCTTCTGGTTGATGGACGAGGCGTGTCCTACTGGTTTGATGGACGAGGTGTCCTTGCTGGTTGACGGACGAGGCGTGTCCTTACTGGTTGACGGACGAGGCGTGTCCTTGCTGTTGACGGACGAGGCGTGTCCTTACTGGTTGATGGACGAGGCGTGTCCTTGCTGGTTGACGGGGGAGAAGTGGAATGGCTCCAAGTGAATGAATGACTTGCCTGTTCAGGCTTTGATGGTGACGAAAAGAAATCTGTGATTCTGCTTTGTATTGTGGAAGTTGTTAGAAGCAAATGTTCCAATTGACCGCTGAATTTCTGAAGTCCTCTTCTGATCTCTTCATTTGCTCCCGTTTGCAACGGATACAGCTCAATAGTTGAAAGAGCAGACAAAGCCTCCAGCTTTGAGATAGACGAGGTTGCTCCCCACAGTCATCCCCATCAGAGTCGTTTTTGTCGTTGATGGTCTCATCGGTGTCACCTACTGGTAGAGCTAAGTGGGGACAAGATGTCTTCTGTTGAAGGAACCGCGCATGTAGCAACATCAATGTCAACGTCGCAAAACTCTTCCAGGGACACATCCAGCTCCTTGTAGAGTCGTGACAGGAGCGGCTCCATGTCAGCAGTCTCAATGTCAGCTCCCACGTCGCATGGCATCTCTGCAGGGTTCTTCCTTCATCCAGGTCACTTCGATTAAATCCTGCTTTCCGGAAACAGTTTCTGACTGTGGATGGTTTGACATTGTCCCATGCGTGCTTCAGGTTCCTGACGCATCGAGGAGGGTGACGCTGAACTCATCCAAGGGCAGGGCCTGAATCAACGTGAAGAATGAGCCTGGAGAGCATCCGTGTTCTGAAAAAAATACCAATTTCAAACCTTAATTGTGTGCTAGTGTGTGGGGTGATTGTGAGTGTGTGTGTGTGTGTGTGTGTGTGTGTGTGTGTGTGTGTGAGAGTGTGTGTTTAGAGAGTGTGTATGTGTGTGTATGTGAGAGAGGGAAAGAGAGAGCACACACACACACCACACACACACACACACACACACACACACACACACACACACACACACACACACCACGTACTCACCTGTAAAGAATTTCAATTCTTGATCACACCACAGTCCAAAGGTTGGAGTTTGGATGTGGCGTTTGGTGGGGGGAAAAGCACTTCTGTTGCCAGGAGGCCTTGAACTTTGACATGAGCAGTGCAATTGTCGATCACAAGTAAGACCTTTCGGTTTGCACTGTCCATGGACCGGTCAAAATCGCGCAACCACTTCTCGAATAGGTCGGATGTCATCCAGCTTTCTTGTTCGATGTATAGCGAAGTGGCAACTCAATGCCTTTGAAGCACCGGGTTTGACAAACTTCCCGATGACCAAAAGCGACTGTTTCTCTGACCCGTCCATGTTACAGCAAAGACTCACAGTTACTCTTTCCTTAGACTGCTTTCCTCCATGGCACTTCTTAGATTTGAACTCAAAGGTTCTATCAGGGAGCATACGGAGAATAGAGCGCATTCATCCATGTTGAAAATGTCCTTCTCCTTATACTTTTGAAGAGTTGGGGTCAGCACTTCGCTAACCCATGCATCTGTGGACACTTCATCTACGCTTTCACGTTCGCCGCACACTTTTCGGCAGTTGATGTTGTGTCGCTTGTTGAATCGGCTAAGCCAACCGTTCGTGCACTCCAGTCATTTAAGCCGAGTTTTCTTGCAAACTCTTCAGCTTTCGTCTTGAGCACTGGCCCACTTATAGGAATGGCATTACTCCTGGCACCTTTGAACCACTGAAGAAGTGCATGCTCTATTTCTTCCTGTCGAGCTACTCTATGTGGTCACTGGATTTTTGGATCTATTTCTCCGCTGTAGTAAAGACTTTCAATGTTTTTTTTCTTTCATAATCTTGGTCACACAACCTGCCGAAATTCCATATTCCTCAGCTACTTCCTTTCTTTTTTTGCAGCCAGTTTCCAGCTTCTGAATAAGCCGATTTTTCTTTTAATTGTCAGACTCACCCTTTTTTGTTTTGCAGCCATTTTTGCTAGTGTACAAAGGGAAACTACTCGCATGAACAATAGAAATTAAGTCGGGGAGATCTACGCACCACAAGACTACATGGCGTGGCTGTCAGAGGCCCGCGGCATTGTTAGACCATAATTGTTATCAGAGACCTCCTGACTCGAAAGTTGATGCTGATCTGGCCTCTCCCCTTCCTCAACTGATTTCGCTGACAGAGGCGTGTCATATCATTCGGCGCCCGGGCCCGTCATTGTTCTTAAAAATAAAAAGTTAAAAAAATCTTTTGAGCAAACATTTAATATAGCCGGGTGAAAACCCCCTGGGCTGAATTTTTGTTTCAATATAGCCGGGATTTCAATATAGCCGACTTCAATGTAGCCAACATTTTTTAACAAAGAAAAAGTAGAGCTTCGGCCGGGACCTGAAAAATTCTTCAATATAGCCGGATGTCAATATAGCCTACTTCAATATAGCCGGGTTTCACTGTATACAGTTATATAAGTGTTGATAGTGATGTTTTGGCTGATCTCAATTTAGGTCTTCTCAGCACCATGCTGTATCTTTTTGATTGTTTCTGTTAGACCACTGATGTCATCTGCAGATTGAAGGTTCATGATAGTTGTTCTTCCTGTGCTGACAGTGCTGTTATGATCTCAATCATCAGTCATGATACTTGAGTTGTTCTTCCAGTGCTGACAGTGCTGTTATGATCTCAATCATCAGTCATGATACTTGCCGGGAAAATATTGAAAAGTGTGGGAAACAGAATGCAGACCTAGCGAGTTGAACCATTCTCCAATAGGACCCTGTATGAAAAGTGCAACTTGTTGTTTTTGAGTACTGTTGCTGAGTGTTGTTGATTAGTGTTTGTCTGTAAAAATTATATTGTGGTTCATAGCGCTTTCTGCCAGTCTGAATTAAACATCTTAAACTAGTCTATAAAGACATGGTTCTGGCTTTGAAGATAATCTCACATTCTTTGAAGAGGGACTTTCTGGTTCTGTCGGATTCGCTGTCAGCTTTGGAGGCCATAGCTGGACGCAACCTTCAGCATCCAGAA
Organism: Conus ventricosus; assembly: GCA_018398815.1. Taxonomy (NCBI): domain Eukaryota; kingdom Metazoa; phylum Mollusca; class Gastropoda; order Neogastropoda; family Conidae; genus Conus; species Conus ventricosus. The sequence goes on from CM031595.1 coordinate 174,652,656, forward strand.
CTTTTACATTTCTTTGAACTTTTTAGCAAGTTGAAGGCGGACGGTTACAACATTACTCTTGCTTGGGTTCCTAGTCATGTTGGCATCGGCGGGAACGAAATGGTTGATCGTTTAGCCAAGAACGCCACAAGAGAGAAACTGTCCAACATTTATATCCCCTGCTCAGATGTGAAACCCAAAATTAACGATTATGTGAGAGACCTCTGGCAGGAGGATTGGAACACACAGACGAATAACAACCTCTTTCAGATCCATCCAAACCTTAAGGACTTCCTCCCATCTACGTCGGGTGGTCGTAAAGAGGAAACGGTTCTGTGCCGGCTGCACACCGGCCATTCGTATTTTACCCATTCTTACCTTTTAAAGAGTGAAGAAGCTCCGTGGTGCATTCCATGTCATGCGCCACTCACAATGAAACATGTTCTTTTAAGAGTGTTGGGACTTGCACGATGTGAGACACAAACATTTTACAGCGGATTCCATGAAGATCCTGTTCAGGGATGTCCCGCCTGACGTGATCCTTGAGTTTTTGAGAGAGATTAACATTTTTCATCTGATTTAAGATTTTACGGCAGAAAGATTTTTAACAAAGTTTCTGGTGCGTTTCTAGACGATGTCATTTAAAGAGATGTGTGAAAGTTGGGTTTTTTTTTTTGTTTTTTTTTAAATGACTGGTGAGTTGATTTTAACGTGGTGACAGCCCTGATGTGGCCCTTTGCGGTCGGCTGGGCTATAAGCAACATTATCGTATCTTATCCTATAAAGACATGGTACGTCCAGCTTTATTTACAGAGTCTTGTCTATTCTTTAGTTATAACGATATTTGCTTGAGGCTGCAATTGATACAGAATGATTTTGAGTTGCTGTCATAGCAAGTCAAACTGGTAGCGCGACAGTTCTGGCCAGTTTTGGAGATTTCCTTTCTTAGGAAAGGTGAGGATAACCGATTGAGTCATGATGTGGACCACTCCCCAGAGTGCCACATCTTGCTGCAGATGGCAGTTAGATTAAGAATATCAGTTACTCCTTGTCTGCCTTCAAGAGTTGTCCAGGGATGTTGTCAGAAGAATATCAGTTACTCCTTGTCTGCCTTCAAGAGTTGTCCAGGGATGTCAGTGTCTTCAGCCTTCCAACATTTCTGGGATTTTGCTACAAGTGGTACAACTGTGACTTCTTCACATAGGTTTCTGAAGTCATCCTCATTTGATACATTCTGTATTGTTGGCACATTTGGATCTCACTTGCTCTGTTTGTGGTTGAAGTCAGAATAGTATTCATTCCACCTTTTCATGCTGTCTTCCGGTGTGAGATGGTGACCATCTTTGTCCCTAATGGTGCTGAGTTTGCTTTTGTTTGATTAAGTCTTTTTTACTTTTTCTCTCTTCTTTTTGTGTGCTTTTGTTTGATTAAGTCTTTTGCAATCTTAATCCTTTGTCTGTGTCCTTGTTTACTTCTTGTTTTGTTTTTTTTCCTAACTGACCTAAGTGTTCTCACACTGTTGTGCTCTCCAATTGTTTTCTTGGGGTTTTTTTTCTAAGTGTTGTGCTCTTCAGCTTTTTTTTATATATATACATAGTTTTTTTAGCTTTCTTCGTCTCTGGATTAATTCTCATGGTTTCAAAGTGGGGTGATTGCAGGTCAAAACTGAAACATATGAAAAGCAAAAATGGAATCACTGAGCTGCCAAAGGAAGGAACAGAGAAATTATGAACAGACACCACACTTTTTGACCCATTGGGTCTTCTTCAGGCAGGACAAACAACGTTCAAAACAATGGAAACAAAGGATGACTTATCACTTATCTCTTCAGTCCTGGTGCAAACTGTGGTGTGGGTGAAAGACAAATTACAGAATAGAAAGAAAAGAGGGAGAGGTTGGAGGGAGTAAGGTACAGGTTAAAACAATACTAATGATTAGAAGAAAGAGGGGAAAATGATGGTATTATAAAATCATATGCTAGTAATGATAATGATAATTGCAATGATAGCTGTGATAATTATAATTATGAAATGATAAAAATTGATGTGGAGAAAGACTAAAATTACGGAATGGAAAGAGAGGAGAGAAGAGGCTGGAGGGGAGGATGTTTACATTAACGCAATAATTAAATAAATGAATATTTGTATTATAATCTAATGATGACAGTACTGATGATAATGATAATTGTAATAGTAATGATAGTGATGATAATAGTAATCACAGTAATGATAATAGAGGAAGAAAAAGAACCAGGAAAAAACAGAGTAACAGTTATGATAACAAAAACAGCAACAACAATAATTAATAATAATGATGATAACAACAAAACAAAACAAAAGTATATTATAGTGGGAAAGATAGCCAGATGAAATCTAAGAAATCTGTAATCAGTTCTACAAATACAACCAAGATACCACTACCTGGACTGTGACTGATCCAGTATGATCTCTGTATTTTCCTCTTTTGTCTTGTGTGCCGCAGGCAGTTCAAACCAAACAGAACCCATCCCTCTGCTTTTCAGATTTTGAGTTTTTCAGTGTTACCAGTAGCATTAAAGTTCATGATCATTGAGCGGCAAAGAAAATTCATTACAGTGACAGAATTCCATACTTTACACATTTTTTTGCCCTTCCCCAGGAGATCACAATTACTACAAATTACCATCAGCTGTTTCAAAGTTTTACAAATAATGCTGCAAAAAGGCTGTTTTCTGATTTAGAGTACCATTCCATGATACATTACAATATACTAGGCTCAGTGAAATGTTTGATAGATTTATTGCTGCTAAGCTGACTAATTTACTGTTGTTTGTTCCAGTATCCAGTGAGGCACGGGAGACATGGCAGACTCTCTGCCAGGACAAACGAGGCATTATGACTATGGACAGCTGATTGAGTTTATCAGACCTGTTCACAGTGATGTCTGGCCATTGCAGCAGCTGCCAGCATCTGAGACGCAATCAGCGATCACTGGTGATGAGGCCAGATCATTTTACGAAGACTTGTGTTCAGATGGTCACTCAGACAAACAGGAGACACATGATACATCTACATCAGAAATTAGAAACTCTAAAAGAAAACGTGATACCCAGCGCCATAGGAAAAACACGAAGAGATCACGGCTTGAAGAAGGGTGCTTGTGTGATGATAAAATGACTGATAACTATGATAATCTGGGTCAAGACTTTAGCAAGACTGGCAGACCAAGTAACAATATGCCTTCTTCAGAGGGTTCAGCATGTCTCAGTGGAAAACATGACTCTGATAATCCAACAATGAAGTCAAGTGCAAATCACAGAATAAGAGACCACAGAAAATGGGAACTCTTTAGGCTGGCACAGAATGGATGTACTGATGATTTGAAACTGTCATTACAAACAGGTGTTGACATTAACTGCACAGATCAGTTTGGTTGGACAGCCGCTATGTCAGCAGCTTTTGAAGGTCATGTTTCTGTTGTTCAGACTCTTATGAAGTCTGGTGCTGATCTGACCATCAAAAGCTTACAAAGAGACACAGCCTTATCACTGGCACAAAAGAAAGGTCACAAACGGGTGGTAGAGTTTATTGAAACCTTCCAAAGAGTAGGCCTGAAAGCATTAAGAGCACAAAAGAAAAAGAAAGAACTTGTCCGATTTTACTGTGATGTGTGCAAGTCAGAGTTTACTGATACAGATCAGAATGCTCACAACAGGTCAACTGTGCATATTTTCAACATGGATCAGAAACCCAAGGATGACTGGTTTCTCATTCCACCTTCCAATGTGGGCTACCGTCTGATGATGAAAACGGGCTGGGATGGCAGCAGGGGTCTTGGGCCCAGGGGCAAGGGTCAGAAATTCCCAGTCAAGACTGTGCTCAAACAGGACCGCAAAGGTCTGGGTAATGTTGTGAAAGATAAAGCCAAAGTGACACATTTCAAAGCCAACGACAAGTCAGCCGTCATGAGAATGAAGAGTGAAGGTGATAATAGAGTAGTCAGTGCCAGAACATTATCCAAACGTGCACAGAAAGCAAAACAGCGGAGAGAAAGGCAGTGGGAGATAAACATCAGACATCAGCTTTCTTGATTGTAGGATTTGAACTCATTGAGTACATGTTATGAGTTACACACTGAGCTTGAAAATACATCCTGTAGGTTTACTTGTCTATGTGCTTCTGCTTTGCTCTTACAATTCCATTTCTGGTTCAATTCAAAGTAGAAGAAGGAAAAACTGATGCAAGCACTCTTTCCTGTCAGGGTCTAACCATCTGGTTTACTCTTATATTCCTTGTGAAATACTTCACTTTCATGTCTTTTTAATTAAAATGTTTTCTGGAGACTTATGTATTCGACTAGTCGTGAACTCTCCTTTTTAGTATAATTTATTTCCCAACTACATGAAATCCATGCTATGAATGTTTTTACGTTCACACTTTAGTGTGTTGGTGGGAAAGGTCTGTGTGTGTGTGTCTGCATGCATGTCGAGTCCTCATGTATGAGGACAGCAGTTGTCTTGGAAGGAGGGAGGAGAGCTTCATTTGTTGATTATGCCTTTTGCATTGTAATACTGTTTTGTGTTTGGCTCCTTATGTAATTTGTATGATGCAAAGTGCGTTGAGCTCATCTGGAGAAAAGATGCTTAATCTCACTAAGTGTTCCTAAATATAATTTGTGACCCACTCTCATGTCTGTCTTGTGACCCACTCTCATGTCTGTGTCTTGTGACCCACCCTCGTGTCTGTGTCTTGTGACCGACTCTCGTGTCCGTGTCTTGTGACCCACTCTCATGTCCGTGTCTTGTGACCCACTCTCATGTCTGTGTCTTGTGACCCACCCTCATGTCTGTGTCTTGTGACCCACTCTCATGTCTGTGTCTTGTGACCCACTCATGTCTGTGTCTTGTGACCCACTCATGTCTGTGTCTTGTGATCCAGTCTCATGTCTGTGTCTTGTGATCCAGTCTCATGTCTGGTCTTGTGACCCACTCTCATGTCTGTCTTGTGACAGACCCTCATGTCTGTCTTGTGACAGACTCTCATGTCTGTGTCTTGTGACCCACTCTCATGCCTGTGTCTTGTGACCCACTCTCATGTCTGTCTTGTGACAGACTCTCATGTCTGTCTTGTGACAGACTCATGTCTGGGTCTTGTGACCCACTCTCATGTCTGTGTCTTGTGACCCACCCTCATGTCTGTGTCTTGTGACCCACCCTCATGTCTGTGTCTTGTGACCCACTCTCATGTCTGTCTTGTGACAGACTCTCATGTCCGTGTCTTGTGACCCACTCTCATGTCTGTGTCTTGTGACCCACTCTCATGTCTGTCTTGTGACAGACTCTCATGTCTGTGTCTTGTGACCCACTCTCATGTCTGTGTCTTGTGACCCACCTCATGTCTGTGTCTTGTGACCCACTCTCATGTCTGTCTTGTGACAGACTCTCATGTCCGTGTCTTGTGACCCACTCTCATGTCTGTGTCTTGTGACCCACCCTCATGTCTGTGTCTTGTGACCCACCCTCATGTCTGTCTTGTGACCCACTCTCATGTCTGTGTCTTGTGACCCACTCATGTCTGTGTCTTGTGATCCAGTCTCATGTCTGTGTCTTGTGATCCAGTCTCATGTCTGTGTCTTGTGACCCACTCTCATGTCTGTGTCTTGTGACCCACTCTCATGCCTGTGCCTTGTGACCCACTCTCGTGTCTGTGTCTTGTGATCCACTCTCATGCCTGTCTTGTGACCCACTCTCATGTCTGTGTCTTGTGACCCACTCTCTTGTCTGTGTCTTGTGACCCACTCTCTTGTCTTGTGACCCACTCTCATGCCTGTGCCTTGTGACCCATTCTCATGCCTGTGCTTTGTAACCCACTGTCATGTCTGTGCCTTGTGACCCACCCTCATGTCTGTATCTTGTGACCTCTCATGCCTGTGCCTTGTGACCCACTCTCATGTCTGTGTCTTGTGACCCACCCTCATGTCTGTATCTTGTGACCCACCTCATGTCTGTCTTGTGACCACACCTCATGTCTGTGTCTTGTGACCCACTCTCTTGTCTGTGTCTTGTGACCCACTCTCATGCCTGTGCCTTGTGACCCACTCTCATGCCTGTGTCTTGTGACCCACTCTCTTGTCTGTGTCTTGTGACCCACTCTCATGTCCGTGTCTTGTGACCCACTCTCTTGTCTGTGTCTTGTGACCCACTCTCTTGTCTGTGTCTTGTGACCCACTCTCATGCCTGTGTCTTGTGACCCACTCTCATGCCTGTGCCTTGTGACCCACTCTCGTGTCTGTCTTGTGACCCACTCTCATGCCTGTGCCTTGTGACCCACTCTCATGCCTGTGCCTTGTGACCCACTCTCGTGTCTGTGTCTTGTGACCCACTCTCTTGTCTGTGTCTTGTGACCACTCTCATGCCTGTGTCTTGTGACCCACTCTCATGCCTGTGCCTTGTGACCCACTCTCGTGTCTGTGTCTTGTGACCCACTCTCATGTCTGTGTCTTGTGACCCACTCTCTTGTCTGTGTCTTGTGACCCACTCTCATGCCTTGTGACCCACTCTCATGCCTGTGCCTTGTGACCCACCCTCATGTCTGTGTCTTGTGACCCACTCTCATGCCTGTGTCTTGTGACCCACTCTCATGCCTGTCTTGTGACCCATTCTCATGCCTGTGCCTTGTGACCCACTTCCATGTCTCTGTCTTGTGACCCACTCTCATGCCTGTGTCTTGTGACCCACTTCCATGTCTCTGTCTTGTGACCCACTCTCATGCCTGTGTCTTGTGATTTACACTCATGTCTGTCTTGTGACTCGCTCTCGTGCCTGTGTCCTGTGACCCACTTTCGTGTCTGTCCTGTGACCCACTCTCATGTCTGTGTCTTGTGATCCACTCTCATGTCTGTGTCTTGTGACCCACTCTCATGTCTGTGTCTTGTAACCCACTTTCGTGTCCGTGTCTTGTAACCTACTCTCATGTCTGTGTCCTGTGACCCACTCTCATGTCTGTGTCTTGTGACCCACTCTTGTCTGTGTCTTGTGACCCACTCTCTTGTCTGTGTCTTGTGACCCACTCTCATGCCTGTGTGTTGTGACCCACTCTCATGCCTGTGTGTTGTGACCACTCTCGTGTCTGTGTCTTGTGACCCACTTTCGTGTCTGTGTCTTGTGACCCACTCTCATGTCTGTGTCCTGTGACCCACTCTCATGTCTGTGTCTTGTGACCCACTCTCATGTCTGTGTCTTGTAACCCACTTTCGTGTCTGTGTCTTGTGACCCACTCCCGTGTCTGTGTCCTGTGACCCACTCTCATGTCTGTGTCTTGTGACCCACTCTCTTGTCTGTGTCTTGTAACCCACTCTGTCTCATTGTCTGTGTCTTGTGACCCACTCTCATGCCTGTGTGTTGTGGCCCACTCTCATGTCTGTCTTGTGACCCACTTTCATGTCTGTGTCTTGTGGCCCACTCTCATGCATGTGTGTTGTGGCCCACTCTCATGTCTGTCTTCTCTTGTGACCCACTTTCATGTCTGTGTCTTGTGACCCACTCTCATGCCTGTGTGTTGTGGCCCACACTCATGTCTGTCTTGTGACCCACTTTCATGTCTGTGTCTTGTGGCCCACTCTCATGTCTGTATCTTGTGGTCCACTCTCATGTCCATGCCCCTTTTCTGTCAATGTTACAGTACATTTTTGTCATTAATTTTAATCTGGCATTGACCTAATGAGATTTTTAACGCAGGGAGTGATATTAGCTGTCCTTTCTGTTTGTCTGCTTTGAAGGGTGTTTTGATATTTAGGCGATTTGGGGTTGGTTTTCTTTTTTTCTTCTTCTTTTTTCCCCCCCATTAACGTGTTTTGGATTCCCTTTTTATAGTGAAAAGCAAATCAAAAATCAGCCAGGATGTGAGAAATTAAGAATATTCATGCCCACTTCGAATTTGCATTTAAAAGATTTTTTTTAATGATATCTGTTGAAAGTTTCCGGCACAGATCATCAAAATACCAATTTTTCTGTTTTCTTGTTTGTAAGTTTGAATGATTGTTTACAATTGTAAAATGTAATGAGAAAAGTCTGAGCTGCTCATGATGTAGAAATAATAAAATTTGATATTTTACCTGTGTGATCGTATCTTCTTATTGAATTCAAAAGATAGAAAAACTAAGATTTCATAGTAATCCTCAGTTAATGGCAGAGGTAAATCTTTGATAAAGTATATGATTTCTGTATGAAAAGTTGCCACCTGGTAATATGAGAAATGAGTCCATTAGGGTTTTGTATACATGTTTTTTTGGTTTTTTTTTTTACTTGTGTCAGGTTTTTTTGTTTGTTTTTTTTAGAGAGGTATAGATAACATCACATGTATTTGGGTTAGACCATACATTGTGATGCTGTGATTGGTCGAAAAAATAAATAAATTTTTCAACTTAGTAACATTTCCTGATGTTTTTCTTGGATTTTTGTGTGTATGGTGCGCACGCACGCACACACACACACACACACACACACACACACACACACACACACACACACACACACACACACACATCCACACGCTCAAGGTCACACATAATTGGGAATGAAATGTGTTTTGAAGGTTTGAATGAAATTATTGTTTCCTATATTCTCTGGCCGAATAAGCACCAAAGTATGTGCTCTAGTGCACACTGCCTGCCATTGAAGCACTTGACATAAAAAAACAAAAATTCTGAAATCTTGTTATGCATATATATACATATGTAAATTCTCGATGTGAGTATGTGACATTGTGTGTACACAATGGGAGTTGCAGGCTGTATTTCTAATCTGTTTCTTCTCAAATCTTTTTCAATATATTAAGGTGTTTGCATTAAATGAACAATGTCATGTTTTGCAAAGAGAGAGCAATACTTTTTAGTGGATAATGGACAAGTAAGGCCCCTGAATAAAGGAGGCAAAAACAGGTAGGCAAATCACACACACACACACACACACACACACACACCTGGCATTGACTTCAAAAAGAAATTATGTTAACCTTCAACAGATGTCGCAAGTATAAAACAAAACCCACAGTCATGATTTTCACTTGATAACTTAAGTCAATTTTCATGCTGTCTCACAAAGTTGTATGTATTTGTTGATAAAGTATTGTCCCACATCAACACGTACACGCACACACATGCACGCACATGCACACACGCACATGCGTGCACACACACACACACCACACACACACACCAGACCTGACTACTGCTACGATTCGGCCGTAGCAACTACGTATTTGAGGGGTCTGCTACGGAGCTACGACGAGCGATAATTTTGCTACGTTTTTTTCAAAGTTAAAGTCGATCATGGCGTTTTAGTAGATTTTGCGCTTAGTGAGTAGAGCAGTTCCGTTAGACGCGAGTGTTGAGCGGACTCGGTTTTCCTGTTCCTATCGCGCATGCGTGCAAGTCATTCAGCTCTTCGAATCGATAATGGCGGCACCGGCGAGCGAAAGCGATTGTGAGAAGATTTCAACACCTCCACGACCTGGTGAAAGACGGTGTCTCGAGGGAAGTGAAAGCCGGCCGAGCAAATGTAAACGTAAAAGAGTTCGTGCGGCAGAGCAGACGTTTAGGCAAAGTTACACGGAAGAATGGCCATGCATAGTAGAGAACAGGAAAACACCGATTCTAACTCACCCTAGCCCTCACCTAGGTTCGGGCTAGGGCGACCTAGAATCGGTGTTTTCCTGTTCTCTGACAAGTAAGACTTCAATAACCAAAAAATAACGATTATCTACAAACAAACATACTGTGTAGGATTATCCGTTTTTAATACTAATTTACTAAATTTTTAGATTTTAGTTTTTGCTTAATCCTGTGTTTTTCTTGATCATTTTCAATAACATCATTTTCACGCAAACATTCATCAAATGCATCTCTGTCTTTCATGTGAAATAAAACTACAGTCTTTAACTGTTCTCTAAAGTCTTTTAAAACTGAGTTATATTTTTGGCATAAAATCCACACACTTATCCCAGCATGTCTCCACTGAAAGCTAGTTTCGACAAAGTGTTTCTCTTTTTAACTATGTCTCTTTCTGCTGAACAGTCATCTATAATAAATAGTGTCTGCGTTCCTTCAAACAATATAAAAAAGCGTTCTAGACACTCACTCAGTTTATTGCTAGGATTAACTAAAAATATGTTATCATCAGTCCATATAAACCTTCTATTATGATATGCTTTGTTCCATTTAAGTGTTGGGCAGAAAATCACAATATGATCAAAATTATAACGATAAACTGTTTGTAACAGGTCGAGGATAAATATTGTTTTTCCACAACCAGTTTGTCCACAAATTAATGAACAATGAGGGGTTTTTGTCATAAAGTTTAACTGCTCCATAGTTTTATAATAGAATTTAATCTAATCCAGTTATTGTTTTTATCATGCTCTCTGTCAAACTTGTTCAGTATAATAAAATCCTATAAGGCCTAAATGTGTAAGATTAATCCAATTTGTTCTGTAAGATTATTTCTATTTAGACTAATATTGATTTTGTTGCTTGTTGTTATGACCTTAATATCCTCACCATTGTAAAGAATGACGACGGTAACTTTAAGTTTTTCAACGTCTAAGTTTTGCCAGCTAATTAGAATTCCTTTTAGAAAGGACGTCACTAACGCCCACAACCCATCCCTCTTTACATCTTTTAAGACAGAAATTTCAAATATCATTGTGAACGTGTCTCTAATTTCATTTGTGGAATGAATTGTAATTTTGTAGAAGCATCTTTTAAACCGTTTCTCTTCTGTGGAGGATGTACTGTTTATTCCCATACGGCTTTATTTCAATCTCTTTCCGACTATTGTCATCTGGCATAAGACTTACATGTAAAGGGCCAGAGTTGAATGCTTTTCTGAAACTTTTTTGACGGCTAAAAAATGTAAATGGGCTTATGAATTCAAATTTTATTTCCCATTCTAAATATGGTTCTAAGTGCCATTTGAGGTCAGGTTTTCGAACTATTTTATATTCATACTGGCCAACATTATTTGCTTCTAGATTGCGCAGTTGTTCTAGTTTAGGAAACTTTTTGCTGTCGCCAACCTCTTTGCGTTTATAATCACCATCTTTAGTGTACTCAAACCATACAAAGTGCCTATCTCACCGTTCTGTTCAAAGTCCGCAACGTCTGCAAGGTCTTTTAATTCTAAGGTTATACACCTTACAGGTGCTAATGTAACTCCCGGTTCTTCTGGCCCCGCGACATTTTTTAGTACAGTTTATTATTTTATTTCCAAAACAATGTGTAGGTTATCACATTTCACGACTTTCCCTGTTTTGTCTGTGATCTTTATATTAAATGATCCGACCCTCCCACAAAACTAATCTTTTAAACTGTAAATTAGGGAATTGTATAATTTCATAATCGCAATAGCAGCTTTCCTGATGGAAGAGCTCTTAAAACAGTTGAGGGCCTTCATCATATATATAAGTTTTCATCAGTGCTTAGCTCATCTAAATGAACATAGAGTAATGAATGTAATGCAAGATTGAGCGGACTTTCCCCCTCAAAAGTAGTTTTGTTTGATGTAACACTAAAACTATGAGCGTCCTGACTGTTAGTTGCAAAGCCTAACATTTTTAGCTAGCATCTCTTATACAAAAAGCGAAAACTTGCCTGCTTCAGGCTTGAATGTTAACATTGTTTTTTCGATTTGCATTGTTAAGTTTGAGAGTAATGTCTAAGTTTACCTCTTTGCTTTCTTTTAGTGAGCAAAACCCTAATAACCACTGTATTGTTGCACTGCTACATTTCGTCCGCTTCCCCTTTCATATTTTTTAATCTTATTATTCCCCTTGGCTTCATTTTATATTAAAACATACAACATTGTAGAATTATTTTCATGGAGCCGCACCAATTTGGTTCCGAATCGTTATCAATAGCATGTTCTAAAAGTCGGAGAACTGTCTTGAGTTGTTATTGTTTACAACATTTTCTAAACAAAATAAAAATGAGTGCTTCAAATATACTAAGATGCAAAATACTGTTGAGGGGGGGGGCGGTCCGCCCAATCAATCTTAAAATATAGCAACTGGTACTCTTGACAATTGCTGGACCAACTGTCACTTTCATAAAAAGGTGAGTACTCCATTAAGCAAATAATCTTAACCCCCCTATTAATAAAGACTACCTCGTCAATTGTGTGAGTTTAGTAACGATGCATTTTTATCAGAACCAGTTTAAACTTTGCTGTGTTTGTGCAACAACTGGGTGTGGAGTATCTATGCTTAACATTTAAATCAATCTGATCCTTGTGGGGTCAGTGTACAGATTTCATTTTTATTACACCTTCAGGCGTATTTTGACTGACTGCGAGCGCAATTCCCGAAAGACAAACCGTTTAATTCCATATCAGCAACAGAATAGACATGGAAGCTTGTGAAGAACTAAACGAATTCAATATAATGTTAAGACAGACTTTAGACAAAGTCGGATCTTTAATCATGCTTAGGCACCCCCTTATAATGGGGCGTGCACAGAAAGTATAAACTATGACTGGAATCCTCCTTACACATCTTTCTCTTCAGTCACAGGTGTTCACTCTTGGTCCATAGAGCAAGAAGCATCAAACAGCATGGACAACATTTATCTTAGACCTATGCTGAGCCAAACTCAAGCAGAATAGAACGAATAACACTTCTATTCGTACTTACGTTGGTGTTTGCTAGGTGCCGCAAGCACAAGCGAGATCCGACCATCACTGATTTCTTCTACTGTAATGATGCACAAAAACAATACTTAGCAAATTTAGAGAACGCCATTAATTCTAAAGTGATTTACCTTCAAGTATAAAAAGGTACCAAAATGTTTTATCAATACGCAAGATTGAAAGTAGACTTTGCTGTTGCACTGGTTTAACATGCTGCTTCTGAACCTCAGACTCCAGATAGTAAAAATACAATAATAAACTAGCAATAAAGAAATTCTAATAGCAGGCAATGAACAGAAGGTTGGGGAAAAACACATAACTTCCTGGCCAGTAATACTACAAACAATAAAAAAAACAACGATGACCCCCCAAGATAAGTCATCAAACCCCGAGGCCCAAAGTCCAAAGAAACCGTTGAATAAAAAAAATGACCATGACTATTAACAGACAGCACTTGTTGTTGGATTAACTGCCCTAGGATTACATGTTCTCTATTTAACTAATAATAACCCAACTATTAAGAGAACTAACGCCATAAGTGCTCGGACCATAAAGCCAACTACTTCTTTGCATAGACAAAAGCCCGCTAACGATACTCCGAATATACCTGAGTAAAGAGTCTATAGCATTACCGGCTAATTTTTTTTAAGTAAACACGCTAGATGACAAGCTGTTTTTAAACCCCTGATTTTATCAGGAGAAGGCGATGGAGGCACTGAACCTTGGCCCTCCAACCACCGCCCGGAATAGCCTCACCAACGTACTTTGCAAATCCAAGGCAGTTAAAACGCTTGCTAAATGTGACACCTGCACTCTAAACAGTGTTCTAATTCGATCTGCTACGTTTGTTTTTCATATTAAAATTCTTTCGGATAGTTTTCCTCTTATTCCTGCTCACTGAGGTTCGGAATTGTTCTTGGGTAGTAACACTCATGATTTTTGCAGATCTTTGTGTACTTAAGCTCTTTTATATTTGTTTATTCTTTCTTTAACATCGCGCCCTAAGTTGGCGTCGTCAGCCTCAGCAGTTTTTTTCTCTTTTTCTATATGCTCCTTAGTTCATCCAGTTTCTGCTAAATATTTTTTTAATTCATCTCTGGTTTATTTTAAATCAGGATTAATGGCTGTTCTTCTTGTGCGGCGATCATCTATAGTTTTTAAAATGCTGTTTCTTTCATCTTTTCTTCAGTGATTTCTTTCTATTGTAATTTATTGTTCGTTCTACTGTTTACCAAAATCTTGAAGTTCTATATTTTTGGGGATTCAGTTGGGGAGTTTTTGTTGTATTTTTGAAGTTTAGCAACTGCTTCCACATCTAATTTGGTTCAGTAAAAGCCAAGGCTATTCGCTCGCTCGCACTGACTTGATTAAATTGTAACCATTTTTACAAACTTGAATTGGCCTCGTTTAAAACGTAAGCGAACACGTTCTCCCTTCTGTCGTTTATAAAATACAAATGTTTTATCCATTATTTAAAAATCATCAGGGTATATAGTTTCAGGAGTTCTAAGTTCTAAACTTTGGTAAATGAATCTACATTACTTTCTTCAGTTAATTCACGCCTTTGCGCCCCTTTCGGCTTATGTCCATCCTCCAATGAGAGCACCGAGACGATGCTGTTCAAAGAGTTCTTTCATCCATGTCGGGCGTCTCCAAGATCGCAAATATCATAATCTTCATCACCTCCAATTCCGCCATGTTTTTAAATAAATAACATTTTTATTTTGTTTTATAAAAAATGTCACAAGTATAGGCTCGATTTACTTGGACCCGCATAGAAGAGCGAAAGAAACCCGGGGCGTGAAGGGAATAAACGAATATTACTGTTTTCCAATAATTCCATCTAACAATTGATGCAGACAAATTCTTACTGTAAGGATTTCCAGACCTAGGAGCGATGATTTGATTGTGCCAGCTCTGCAACGGCTTACCTTTCAATAATAGAACTCGCTTCAACATCAGACTCAAACCAGAACAGTTGTCCAGAATTTGGGCGGCAATCGTTAAGAAATTTCATAAACTTGAGGGGCAAGAAGTATGTTTCTTTAAACAATGCAACATAAATTTTAACCTATTCTGAACTATGGCTACCGCGAATGAAGAGGGAAATCTTGCGTATTCAAGGAATCGGCAATGAAGAAGCACTAAAACTTAGAATAGGCGCCGAACTCGCTCAGGTGCTAAAAAGCAGCAAAAAGGCTTTAGCTGTATGTTATGCGTATGGAATCGCTTTTCCAACCCTTAGATTTTGAGTTGTTAAAAGCGCTGCGCATACTTTCGAAGGGCATTACAAGACAGAGTTGTCCATATACGAACTAACTTTTTATGAATACAAACGTGTTTACAGTCACCGAAAGCAATAGTACAAGCATTCTGACATCTCGATAGAGTTTGACGTTGGTAGCAACTCGAATTTCAAGCTGAGTGAGCACCATATAGTCACCTTTAGTATATATTCCGAAAACGGGCGTCATCATCAACATATCCTAAAAGCAGGCAGGACGCTATAGTGGAATTTAATCTTAGTGTCCGCAGTAAAATCGCTTAAAAGTATTTTTATTCTGGTGGAAGATGAAGAAACCATTCCCAAGAGCATGTAAAAGTTTTTTAATCCAAAAAAAACGAAAGAGTGCAAGTACAAATGATGGCAGTCCTTACCAAATCCTACGCTAGAGGGCTTAGAGCCATATCATCATTTTGACAAATAAGAAATTGTTTGGGTGAGGCAGAAGTCGCAACAGCAAGACCTTGCGTCTAAAGGATCACACTTCACAGTGTTAGGCTTGATGATTATATTTAACATCAAAATACGGTTTTATGGATGACCTAAGGTCAACAAGATAATCATTGCATGGAAAGGAAGAAACGTTAAAGACGTAAACATTCCAAATTGAGAAAGAAAAAGAAGCTGATAAACCGCTACTGTACATTTGTTTTTTATTAATTTGATGCCACACTGAATATTGAAAAGAAAAATTAAAAGATACAAGAATACAAATTATTTTTCATTTTTAAAAAAGCCATGTCTGTTCAAGTTTTATCCAAATTGCCTACACACACGAGGAGTCGCCAAGAGAAGAGATAGTAGAACCCGCCCGCATAAAAACCTGCAGATGAACCAACCTTACACAAATGCAATAAAAACTAGAGCCGGACCTTTCAAAATACATCAAAGCCAAACGAAGGGATTCTGCGCCTTAATGCCTGATACCTATGTTAATACTGGAGCATCAACTATACGTGCACTATCAGCCAGGGACAAGTGTAGGCCTCTAGCACGAAGCCAGGTGGCACGCTAGCTTTACCTCTAGGCGGTTTGTCTTAACAATCATGTGCCTGTGTTCATTAAGCCTGTAAGTGCTGCAAGCAAAAAATAAAAACTAAAACTACTCCAAAAGCACTCAGCTATGGGTCTTCAACTATAATACAGCTAAACATAGTTCCTCAAGCAGATAATAAATAAAGCACTAGCTACTCCAAACATCAGCGGATGAAAGAATTTAGTCGTTACAGGCCGATTTGATGACTTATAAAAACAAAAGTTGATCTTCAAAGAAAGGCGAGACAAGTTTTTCATCAACAGCCAGACCCCGAGCAGATAAAAAGAATGCATAAAAAAAGTAAACGAAACATTAATCTCTGTTCTAAACAGCTCACATTAACAACGCCAAAGGTGGTTATACATTAGTTTTGAGTCTAAAACACAAAAAGACCAATCGATATTGAGTAATTATTTTTATGATATTAAATAAATATTTGAGTTAGAAAAGAAACTCAGCCGGATAAAAATATGAAGTCCAACAATTGTTGAATCAATGCCAGAAATTAATCAAGAGCAACTGAATGATATTGGATTTAAAGTCATGATCCAGCAAAGCTACTGGCAAGTATGTTCTCATGCTTATTCTCGAAGTTCCGGGCAAACTAACAAAAACCCGCCAGTTAAAGTAATGTTAGCTGTTTAAATCGACTATAAAACAATAATTGAAGAAAACCAGAAGTTTGGGTCTCAACTAAACAGCATACAATTCTGTTCTCATAATGACTTAACACCCGTTGGGCAACCAGCGCTTACAACATTTGATTAGGCCGCAGAAGAAGTCCAAAATAGAGGCTCTGCTGTCAGAGGCGAATCTTAGAGATTAGAGTTAAACAGGCTAAGGCACCGTTGTAGCAGGTCTTACATTCCACACCTCACAGCAATTAGTTGCGAAAAAGAGGCAGTTCAACCAAAACATAAAGAATACAACGACAAAAGTTTTCATGTGGTGTGTTCTCGCAAGGCTGCAATCACGCCCGCAAAAACGCAGAGAGAGGTCTAACTATCACCCTTACATCAATGATCTTAACTTTAGAGGAATATCCTTTCCCGTAAGCGTGGACTACCAATTGATCCCCAGTTTTGAAGAACAAAACAAACCCAATAACTGTTAATATCTAACACATGGATGAGGCACAACAAATCAACAGCCTATACAGTTCCAAGACCATCCAACAATAGGCCGAGCCATACAAAATCTTGTTGACTCGACTAATGTTTTTCCAACCATACGGGTACCCATTACACATTGATACGCACAATGAGTAGATTATTGACTCATACTTCCAAAAATAGGCATAAACAAGAATCTGTAGAAAATGTTTAACACGAATGCCAACCGTTACCAGCCCGGCATCGCCTCTACACTTGCTTTGAACAAAAAAAACATTGTATCGCCCAGTTGACTGAAATACATAACTTCTAAATAACCCCCCGACCCGGATCTAAAGTTAGTTTTAAAGAACTGAAACGTATGCAAAATTCTCCATACATTGTTACGCAGACTTCGAGTCGCTTATTAGTTCCGGTATTAAGGCCTCGCCACAAAATCATTCGAAAAACAGTCGTTAATGAGTAATCACAGATTTGTTCAATTCCTTCATTATTTCAGTCGGAGCGCTCATTCAACTCCAGAATATACAGAGGACCAAATGCCTGCTAGGAAGATTTTTACAGCGTGCATGCAGCAATTGCGTACCGCCTGTTCTACAAATAATCTAAATTTACTGAATTCATGAGGACACCTAAAGACTCAACAACATTATGACACACAACACATTGCTGGATTTTGTTTAGGAACACTTGAAGAAGCCAATCCAAAAGTAAGAGACCATGATCTCATTAGTGGCAAGTTATCAGGAGGAGCAGCGCATACATGTAAATGCAATCTACAACTAAATTGAAACCAAAGACATGGAAGCTGCCCTGTATTTTTTCACAACTATGCGGGTACAGGACCTCATCTTATAATAAAGCAGTGGGCTATGCCGTCAGGGTGTCATATGCATTTGCACATTCATCGGAAAGTACATTTTTCACTTTAAATAACATGTCTTTTTATGACACTATGCAGCACATGATGGGTTCGTTAAGTCGCTGGCTATGTCCCCTTAAGTCCGCCCAATACCAGAAGAAATTTTGACGCCAACTCCGTTAGCAAGGGCGTTTACCCTGAATGGAATACATGCACAAGTTGGGAAAAGGTTTGACGAAGATACACTTCCCCCTAAAGCGCGTTTCTTTTCTAGTCACAGAGAAAGGACATCCGTATTCCCTGATTACACCATGCTCAAGATGCGTGGCAGAAGTTAGAGTGTAAATCGATGGGAGACTATCATGATTCATACTTGATGCTGGATACATGTTTGTGGCGAACGTCTTTGGAAAAATTATAAAAGACCTGCAGAACATTATAGCCTGATCCCGCGCATTTACAATTTCTGCGCACCGTGATGAGCTGGGACCCCATTCTTAAAGTTTACTGGAGTACAGATTGATTTAATTGGTCAGCTTTAACCCAATGATTCAGATGATTTCAAACGGATTGCGTGTGGAATTCGTAAGGGCGACGCATCTTTAATGTAAAGCAAACAACAAATACTTGACGACTATATCCAAGTAAAAGGATCTAACTATCTCAAGTATATATACCAAACAACTCTGTATGGATGGGCAATGTCGCAACCGCTACATTACGCAATTAACAGCTGTTAAAAATGTATCACAGACGACACCCCGAAAAAAATTCCATAAAGCATTAAAGTGGGTTGGGCCAGTTTGACGCCGGTCGCCAGCGCGTCTACTATTCTAGAAGTTGACTAGAAAATCCCCTGAACTCCATTCCTGCATAAAGACTATCCCTAAGTGCCGCAGAAAGCCTAAAGATAATCCAAGAGAGACGCCTAAAACTTGTGCCTAATCTTCGATGTAAAAAAAAATCTGTCTGTCAATACAGACTATCACAATTTTATTTAAAACAAGGTTTGAAAGTAGAAAGCAGTTGCATTGTAATAAAATATGCTTTTGATCAAGAACCGTTCATGAAACCATACCTCAATAAGAACACTGATCACAGAACTCAATCCCCAGAAATGCTTCAAAAAAGACTTTTTCAGCTGATGAACAACAGGCTGTATGTGGAAAGACAATGGAGCCTCCGCACAAGCGCAAAGATGTAAGATTGTCAACAGAGCGAACGAAGCAATTAAGCTGACGTCAACACCTAATATCAGGACTTCCGAAGATTTCATGATCAGCTTTTTGCATAATGCTGAAAAAAAAGAAAGTCAAATTGGATAACCTCGTTTTATGGGTTTACTGACTGTTTTAGAATTATCAAAGCTTTTGATGTTAGAGTTTCTTATGACTACTAAAACCCACGTATCCGAGACCAGAGTACTTAACACAGATACAGATAGTTGTGTTATAGATATCCCAACTGAAGACATCTATAAAGACATGGAAAGTAGAAGTAGCTAAAGGGCAGCGGGATGGTATGACACATCTGATTACCCTACAGATTCGCCTTGCATTCAATACTAACAAGAAGGGTTTAGGAAAGATAAGGAATAATTATCTGAAAGTGATCAAGGAGTTAGTGGTTTACGGTCGAAAAATGTACAGTATTGTTGAGCCAGGATAAAACTACAAAAAAGCAAAGGAAGTAACTCGCCGTGTATGAGCAGTCAAACATCTCGAATGACAACTACAAAAAGCAATGTTTAATAAACAAACTTGTCATCATGACAACAGAAAAACTAGATCAAATCTTCCATGAGGATCAACACAAAATGTTGTAAGCACCGAAGTCATTAGTAGTACAAACACAAAACGTGTGTTTGTTAATCGATAGTTTTCATATGCATATGGACATTGAAAAGACAGTAAAATTACATATTGTTCTCACACGAAGAGTAAAATTCGGTTCATATCTTTCCTGAAATTTATTTAGAAGATCAATCACATCATCTTCCAATTCATTCAAAATTTTTCTCATGTTTCTTGATGTGCTCGAATTTTTTTATATTTTCAAATATTCTTTCTCATCTTGATATCAAAATTTTGGGAATAGAGGGGCTGTAAAGTGCTCTGCCGCTGTGCCCTGTGCCAAAGGAATCCTCTAGCTGTTTCTCAACAGCAGAATACTTACATTTGATTTTTGCATTAAGCCGCCTAATAGCAGAACACTCCCTAAATGATTCTCGTAGTAATTCAAAGGTTCTCTTCCTTAAGCCTTCTTGCTTCCGTTCCATGTTCTTTTTCTTTTTGTTTGGGCATTCCATTTTAAACTAAATATATTATTTATGTAACTTAATTAAAGCGGAACTGTGTCCTGGTGGGATTATCGGCAGTTTCTTCTTTCAACAAAAGATCTTGAGGGAGCTGGTTGTTTTGTTGTGTCAGTTTCTCGTAAATAATACACGGGGCGGATTTCATCTTTACAATTCCTTTTATTTCGTATGGTCAACCACTCCAAACGGATCTGTACCTGAAGCGAGTGCCCCCTTCTGCTTCGCCCGGTAAATAAAGGTACCTTACTTTTAAAACCCAAAAACGGTAATAGTTTGCGGGGATGAACTGGAGTCTTCAGCAACATTTATTGTTTTTCTTTTGATTGCTTGGACTGGTTTTAGTCCTTTAAATTCTTCATTATTCATTGCGCGCAAAACTGAGGGCAAGTCTTCTAACCCATTCTGTTGTTGCGAGAATTGTCAATAAGCTCTCTGTGATACTGGTAAGAAAAAAGTTTTTTGGGCAAAACTGTTTGTTAAAGTTTTCGACTAAAGCCTGTGATCTATGAACTCCGGAATGCCTCTTTTAATGGTAACTCTATGTTTTAAAAAATAATTGATTCACTTGGCCTTTAATTTCTTTTCCATCATCGACTTGAATCATGCGAGGGTAAGTTAAAGGCCCTCGTTGGTATATCAGTTGTATAGCGACAGCAACAGCAGAGGCACTCTTTTGTGTTAATGGTTCTGCATCTTTGTATCTTGAAGCTATGTCAATGACTGTAAGTGCGTACTTAATTCTTTTTTCGTCTAATCGTATCAGAGGGTAAATATAGAAGGTCCATTTGATGGGTCGTTTGGAGTTGTATTGAAAATAGTGTGGTCTCTTTTATTCGTCTAGGCGCAGGTAAATAAATTTGCCAAATCGCTTGTTTAGATAACCATTCTTTTGCTGTTTTTTCACTGACCCCGCTGCTTGGCTTAAGTTTTTTAATTGCTGTGTTTCCCCTTCCAATATCCTTTTGGGAATAATAGTTTTTGTTCTTTTTTTTATTCAGCAATATTACCCGCAACAAAAAACAACAGTCATACCACGACAATAAACCCGATTTCTTGCATCTTTTGTTTTTCTGATGGTGATAAAATTTGCGGGAATTTTGGTGGGGGCAATGTCTGGTTGGTTTGCCCGTTACAAGATAATATTCTTTTTTTGCTTGATCAACATCTTTAAATGTGTAAGCTGCATGCCCTGTTTTTTCAGTGTGTTAATTAAAATTCTAACTGCTCAATTCTCTGCTTTTCATGGGATCTTGTGCTGCAGCTAGTTGCTCCACAGCTTTGTTATGTCTTTTTCTCTCGCCGTCATCCCGTAGTTTACTAAATGGTAATTACTTCCGCTAAAAGCAAGCGCATTTAACACGCACCCCCTATCATCATTTACGAGTGAAGCCATTTTTTATAAATGATTTTTTTTTTCCCTATTTATTTCTCTGGAATTATTCCTTGCTTAAAAAGAAAATCTTTCGTAGCAAATGAAGCTGTAAAAAAAGCATTAGTTTGCCAATCCTTCAAGTCTAGTTTGCCAAGATCTGCCGGTTTTATTTTTAACAGGCTTTTACCAAGCATTGAGTATCCTACACTTAGGCCCCCAATAACGGGAGAATGGTATACAAGGTTGGAAAGTTTTTTCGGTGCTCATTTAAAAAATAAAATAATTTATAATTAATAAAAAAAACATGAACAGCGATGTCTGCAGAGCTACAGAGCGGCCTACACTGTCTTGGACTTACAAAAGAAGAAGTTGATGACCAAGCTTTATGCCCCAAAAAGGAAAGGTTTGGATTCTTTGGCAGCATGTGGGAAACAAAACGTTCCTCGGAACTGAATTCAGCATAGAACAGATTCAACAGATGTCGCCGCAAGACATTATAAAGTTCAAACAGGTATGAAGCGCAGCTGGGGTCGAGAATGGTAAAAAGTGTGGACAAACGGTCTTAGTTTGTACACTAAATAGTCAGTAGATTTGCCCCATGATTCTGAACAAGATCTTACGTATGATTAACGCAAGATTTCCCGTTTTAACAAAGTCATTAGAGTCTCTAAGCTGTGATTTATATTACAGATTGGAACATTTTATCGCCGTTAATCATGGGATTAATTACTTTTAATCATATAGATTTTATTTCCCTTCCAAATGAACGAGTCGGAAAAAAAGCAGAAAAAGGAGAAAAACTGAATCAGAAAACACTGAATCAGGTTGAGAAAGGAGGATGAAAAGCTAAAGCATCCTGGGCGTGTTGCAGCAGGAAAAAGAGTAGCGAGTTAAACAAAAAAAAAATTAAAAATTTCAATCACAGAATATAACTCATAATGAAAACATAACCACCCCCAACGCCAACAGTGATCCAATGCCAGCTCCAAAACAAGAGCAAGTTAATTTAAGGGCACCAAAGTCTTCATGGAATATTGAACTTAAAACTGTTGCCATTTTTGGCCCATTGCTGCTGCTGGGGGCAGTTATTTCGGTTATTAAATATAAAAAAGAATGGCAACAAAAACAAAAGCAGCCCAAAAAAATCTGAACCCCTAAATACAGAAGAAGACAACAGCACGCCGCACCGCCAATAACAAAAAAAACATTTTGATCCATTTAAAATGCAATAATTATTTTAGAACTTAAATTTAAATTTTTTTGATAAAAATAAATGGCGGATTATTATTTGTTTAAAATATGAAATCAATAAATAAAGAATGGAAATCTATAAAAGACATTTCCATAGACCAGAATTGTAATCAATGCGGTTGCTTAGGATGTAAGAACTTCATTAAGATCTATGCTAACCAATCTCACGCCAAGGGCGTTAAGCAAGACATCCTCAACGATGACGCGTTTTTTGAGGCGTGGTGTGTACTATATTATGACATCTACTATTTAAGATTAAAAACATAAATTTTTTTTTTGATAATTATAAGATAACTTGAATAGAACTTAGTTGTACTTAAAGGACGCCCTTAATTACATCTTGAGGTAATTTAAATTTAGACTTAATTAAGAACTTAATCAAGAACTTATTAGAACTTGAAGTAACTTAATTAAGAAACTTAATTTTAAGAACTTAATTAAGAACTTAATTAGAACTTGAGGATGACTTGAAGGGGACTTGAGGCGACTTAAGTTAAGACTTAAAAGTAACTTAAGTGTGTGCATGCGTGGGGTGGGGGTGTGCATGCGGGGGGTGGGGGGTGTGCGTGCGTAGGGTGGGGGGTGGGGGGTGTGCTGCGTGGGGTGGGGACAAAACACACACACAAACAACAAACACAAACACAAACAAAACAACAAACAACAGGACAGTGCTTGTGGAAAAGTGAAGGGGCTTTTTGTTGGCGCCGCCCCAGTAGGTGGGGTAGAGGTGGGCTTTGTGGGTCAATCGGCAAACTCTGCGATTGGCCTAGTTTTGTTGGGTGCTGTAAAACTACCGCTGTGGAAGTGGCTCAATTACTCCTGCCTGCAGGTTCTAACCGTCATGTGTATCATGCCAGAATGCTTTAAAGTTGGGGTTGGATTGTATGTATTTCAGAATGAGTTTTCGTTTGCTGTAAACTCGTTTAAAGAAATCGCAAGTTTGTGAAATTTTTTGGGTAAGATAAAAACAAAATGACACTTCAATTAGTCTTCTTACATGAGTTGGCTCAACCAGCAAATTTCTTTCAGATAGGATCCAGTTTTTTTTTTTTTGACTGTTTCAAAATTGTCTTTGCTTTCTGAAGCCAATGCCTAAAAAAAGAGCCTGAGAAAGAGATTTCTTTTCACTATCTTTCATGAGTAACCCCGCCCGTGTAAGATGGGGGTCATTTTTGAACAGTTTCAAAGGTTTTGGTTTCATCAAATGGATCGGAAGGCGCTCACAAAGCTGTGTTTTCAAATATTTGTCAAGATCTTCACTGAGAGTTCCGTTTTTTGTTGAGGAAAACAAAAAAAGAAATGCTTCCTTTTTGGCTTTGGGGGAGGAGAACAAGCTCGCCACTCATTTCTTTGTCAAAACTTTGCCATGGCCTCATGATAAACAATGTATTTTTCCACAAGATCGGCCTTTGATCAGAAAGTTTTCCTTGCGAAAATAACAACATTTCATCCATTTCTTGAGTAATATTAGTTTTCACTTCCACACTGCAGAGGCATTGAAACATCACTTCCATGATCGCCATGTTTTTAACACACACAATTTCTAATGCTCGCCACCCAGCTACAACCGCACAGCCCGCCTGTCCAATGTAAAATGGCGGGGCTGTGTTATGGTGGCCCCAAAACAAATGTCACGTGATTTAAGCTCGGCACTTGATTGATAAGAGGCTTATGCGCAGTAAAAAATGACTAGAACTAGCAAGCCGTCTTTGTCATCGGGTGTGCGATGCCGCGTGGTCTCGCAGCAGTTCCCTGCCCGCACGAACCACTGTAACCTGATCGCCCTGCCACAATCCACGAACCCTGTAATTAGGCCTGCTGCAAGTGTCTCGGTCAAGCCATACATAATTTCTAAATTTAAGCAGGATTTTTTACTTTATGTTTGTTCAGTATGTTTGTTTGTAGATAATCGTTATTTTTTGGTTATTAAAGTCTTACTTGTTCAAAATCTGAAAAGTTTAGTAAATTAGATTGAAAACAGATAATCCTACACAGTATGTTTGTTTGTAGATAATCGTTTTTTTTTGGTTATTGAAGTCTTACTTGTCAGAGAACAGGAAACACCGATTCTAGGTCGCCCTAGCCCGAAACCCAGGTGAGGGCTAGGGTGAGTTAGAATCGGTGTTTTCCTGTTCTTCACCCACACCACACCAGATTGAACACTCAATCGAGTCCATGAACCGAGGGAGGTTCGCCGAGGAGAGGTGGATCCTGTAGAGGGGTGACGTTCTAGTGGGTGGTCTTCCAGTCCGAGGTGAAGTAGGTGTCCCAGTAAAGGAGACGAGGTTCACCCCCACCCGTCGCAGGTTTGAAAAAACGACTGGTGCCTGGACGCAGGGTGATGGGCTGCAGGGTCCGTGGTTTCTGGTCGTCGCCAGCCAAGACGGCTGCAGGAAAGAAAAGGGCGAAAATTCCCCCCC
>CM031595.1:174688046-174690546 GCA_018398815.1 Conus ventricosus
ACCATGGCCATCGTTAACCACCTCACGGGGTGAAGAGTGAAGGGTGAAGGGTGAAGGGCTGAAACATGAATAAGGTTCGTGTAAGTAACCTGCCTCCCAATACAACATATGAATTCCTTCTTTCTCTTTTCTTTTGGTTTTCCCCAACTATCTATGGCTCACCTGGTAATGACTGGTCAGCAGTGAGGACCAGCGTCCTGACAGGTTCTAGTCTCTAGGCCATCTGCTGGGCTAAAACTGATTCTTTCCTCCCTCCTCCAAGTGAGTGCATACTCAGTGTTCAAAACACATGACCAGCACCTTACCAGCCCTTATTAAACTATCTCTCAGTGGTCACTTTTACCCAATGACCATCCTTCTTTCATTTAATGAGTAAATCTCACAATTATTTGGGGACGCCCGCTACACTAGTCAAGCCACATAAATATTCTTTCTTTTTAGTTGTGGCATGGGGAAATGATTCATATCACTAAACTACATGTGATGGAGCGTCACATGCCTTGATGTGAGGCTACGTCACATGACAGAGGAAAATCGTGAGATTTTACAGAAAACGATCTCTGAAAACCTTCAATCACGGATAACTGTTTCTACCTTGAATCAGATTAATTCAGGCGTGATCGTGTCAGTTAATTAAGTTTCAACAGCAGACCCGATCTTCACGGAAATCTAAAGAGGATTCATTCTGTGATCGCTATGAGGACCACACATGGTTTCCTTTAGGTCCATGTTATTGCAAGGCGACATACACACAAACAAATACACACACAAACCCATGTGGGTTTCTGACTGCTATCAGTAGTGCAGTATCGTTCTGTCCATTTGAAGCCGCCTGGTATTCAGAACGTCTCAAGAAGACAAGCGTGTTTGTCAATTCATTGTCAGTTTTGTATTGTATGTGAATTCAATCAGCGTGATTTTCCGCCATGTTGTGTGTGTTTATTTGTAGTTTGCCTTGTTTTCAATCACACTGCACTTTCTTTCTTTCTTTCTGCGTACGCAGGCTGATACTCCTGCGGACACTCCCTGTATAGAAAGGCAGTGGAGTTTTGTGTGTAGGACCGTTTTATATCCCGCCATTAAGGCAGCCATACTCCATCTTCGGGGAAACACTGCAGTCTGTTTTAGTGTCTCATGCTAATGCAGCAGAGAGAGAGAGAGAGAGAGAGGAGAGAGAGAGAGAGGGGAGAGAGAGAGAGAGGGGAGAGAGAGAGAGAGAGGGTAGGTGGGATAGAGAGAGAGAGAGACAGACAGACAGACAGAGAGCGACAGAGAAAGGAGAGGGAGAGAGAACTCAGAACTTAGAAACATTTATTCGATCAAGAATTGAGAGAGAGAGAGAGAGAGAGAGAGAGAGAGAGAGAGAGAGAGAGAGAGAGAGAGAGAGAGAGAGAGAGAGAGAGAGAATACGAATACGAATACGGATAAGGATACGAATTTGAACATTTTTACATGAGGGTAAAATGGATAAGCTGATAGCTTTTTACACCATGCCCTCAAGAACAACAACAGCAACAAACAATATCAAAAAATGAACATATACATGATACACGAAAAGGAAACAATAACCAAGCTGTTAACGAGAGAGAGAGAGAGAGATTGAGAGAGAGAGAGAGAGAGAGAGAGAGAGAGAGATAGAGAGAGAGAGGAGAGAGAGAGAGAGAGAGAGAGACAGAGACACAGAGACACAGAGACACAGAGAGAGACAGACAGAGAGAGACAGACAGACAGATACAGAGACAGACAGAGAGAGAGAGAGAGAGAGAGAGAGAGAGGAGAGAGACAGACAGACAGACAGACAGACAGACAGACAGACAGAGACAAACAGACAGACAGACAGAGACTTGAAATACTAATGACAGAAACGAACAGAGCCAAGCCAGTCATGTCATGCTGGTCTCAGCAATGATGTGAACCATTGGAGAGACTGGGCAATGTGCAGCATTGATGCTATAGAATGATGTGAACCATTGGGAGAGACTGGGCAATGTGCAGCATTGATGCTATAGAATGATGTGGACCATTGGAGAGACTGGGCGATGTGTAACATTGATGCTTTAGAATGATGTGGACAATTGTTGCCAGTTCAGTGACAATGTGTCTGTGGATCAGTGTGTTGATGAAGACTGTGTCTCAGTGATGTGGACAATTGTTGCCAGTTCAGTGACAGTGTGTGTGTGGATGTTTGTGTTGATGAAGACTGTGTCTCAGTGACAGTGTGTGTGTGGATCAGTGTGTTGATGAAGACTGTGTCTCAGTGACAGTGTGTGTGTGGATCAGTGTGTTGATGAAGACTATGTCTCAGTGACAGTGTGTGTGTGTGTGGATCAGTGTGTTGATGAAGACTGTGTCTCAGTGACAGTGTGTGTGTGGATCAGTGTGTTGATGAAGACTGTGTCTCAGTGACAGTGTGTGTGTGTGTGGATCAGTGTGTTGATGAAGACTGTGTCTTAGTGACAGTGTGTGTGTGGATCAGTGTGTTGATGAAGACTGTCTCAGT
>CM031595.1:174713046-174770546 GCA_018398815.1 Conus ventricosus
TTTTATGTCTGTCTCTTTTGCCTTTTTAATGTGTAAACTTACTCTTTGTTTTCAGTCGGTCTGTTTAATCTTATGAATGTCTGTATCGAGGTGTGTGATTGGCTGAACTCTGTAAACAGTCTTGTGATTGGTGCCTGATAAGACTGCTATTCCCTTGATGCTGGTCCTGTCAGTGACGTGAAATGTGGTTCAAAAGTCAAGCCTGTCTGTCGTGTGTATTAAGGGAGCAACCCGAATTGACATCATCATCATCATCATCATCGTCATCATCATCATCATCATCATCATCATCATCATCGTCGTCGTCGTCGTCGTCGATCGTCATCATCATCATCATCATCATCATCATCATCACCATCACCATCACCATCATCATCACCATCATCATCGTAATTATCCTCCTCCTCCTCATCCCAATAGGTTGCTGATTTGCTGGACAGACAAGGAATCCAGGGCCGGATCAGCAACATGAGAGAGGGTGGGGTCCAAAGGGGGGCCTGGGGGGTCCTCCTTCAGTTGGAAAACATGCCCAGTAAAAGTGGAAGAGGGAGCGGGGGGTCCTCCTTCAGTTGGAAAACATGCCCAGTAAAAGTGGAAGAGGGAGCGGGGGGTCCTCCTTCAGTTGGAAAACATGCCCAGTAAAAGTGGAAGAGGGAGCGGGGGGTCCTCCTTCAGTTGGAAAACATGCCCAGTAAAAGCGGGAGAGGGAGCGGGGAGAGATGGGAGGAGGGAGGTCCTCTTCCAAAGGTTTTGAAAACACGGGTAGAGGGGGGAGGGGGGGGGGGGGCAGCGAGGGTGTTTTATCCTGCACGCGGGCAAAATTTTGTGAAGATGAGAACCATGTTTATCATTATTATCATTGTTATTATTATTACTATGAATACTTACATTGCGCCTATCCTCGGCTAGAGACCCAGTGCCGACTGAAGAGCTGCCAGCTGGCGCTTCATTCAGTCGTTTCCCGTGTCATCCAGTCAGTATCGTTCAATATCGATCACTCAATTTCCTTACTTCCTTCATTCTTTCCATTTCTCACGCAGGATGCATGCTATGTGTAACGTGTCATCCATACCAACGGCCAAACTGGCCTTCTCTTCCGAAAGTTGGTGATGGGATTTTACGTGTGTGCAGATGTTATGCGTGCGTTCACACACGGAACTTCGGTTTATAGTCTCATTCGAAGGACTGTATGGGAAATGGAGTCAGAACCAATGTTAACTCCGAGGGAAAAATCCCCCTGTACCGAAACGGCCCAGCGGAGATTCGAACCCGCAATCCCAGGATCATCAAGATTAATAGTCCGACGCTCTACCACTGAGCTATTCTGGCCCCAGCATGACTGTTTTCCGCATTACTGTCTGTCTGCTTCGTTTGTGTAACTCTCAGTGGATGAATGGAACACAGACGGGCGAAATTCCCAGCATTTCACGGAGGTAATGACACCAAATGTAGATGTGACTGAACTGTTGAAGTTTCTTGGTGTACAACAGTGAGTGGCCACGTTGATCAATACCAATGACGAGATAATTTACCTTCACTGGAATCAGGGAATGACGTAGGCAAACTAATACACTGAGACAGAAAGAGACCGAAAGGGGAATGGAGAGAGAGAGAGGAGAGAGAGAGAGAGAGAGAGAGAGAGAGAGAGAGAGAGAGATATTAAACCTAGTCTCTCAATCAGCTTTTTTTCGTTGATAATCAGTTTCCAGTACAAACAAAATACAAGTCTTCAAGGTAAGGAATAAAAAAAAATGAAGATCTTTTCTATGTATCGCTATCACCTTCACCCACCCAACCCCTCCCTCCACCCCTCCCACTTCCACCACAGTCCCCCCCAATCGCCATACGGGGGAGATCAATCTCAGCGCTAAAGCCTTATCTCTATTTGTACAGGGAATATTGTCAAACAGGACAGAGTACATGCCCGCGCCCCCGGACAGTCCGTTTGTCGTTTCACGACATCAAAGAGTCTTGGTTGTAAGTTTTTGCCCTGAATGTGGTTGCTCTGTAGCTATGGAATTGTTGCGTTGACCCAAAGCTCCCGGGTTCCCGATGAGATATTCCCATCCCATGTAACATCTCAGCATCTATCTATCTATCTATCTATCTAAGAAAAGTGAAAGAAAGAACGAAGACCCTGCACGTTTTGTAGTGGATAGCAACAACTCAGTAAAAATGTTTGCTTCTCTGTTTATAACAGTAGCCCTATAAACAGACAAAGCAAACAAAAATATATAAGTAAATAAACATCGTTTGCTCACACATTAAATCTAGGTTCATTCTTGTTTTAAAAAAAAAAAGTGATGTCCATTGTACACCTGAAGTATAGACGACTTTTTGGCCTCTCCAATATTTAATACGCAGCACGCACGCACGCACGCACGCACGCACGCACGCACACACACACACACACACACACACACACACACACACACACACACACACACACACACACACACACACACACACACACACACACACCGCGCACACACAATGACAGAGAGAAGGACAGGGAGAGATGGAGGGGGTAAGACGAAGAAATCAAGAGATGTTTGTAACACACGTTCAGTCATGGCATGGTGTCTTTAAGTGGTGTTTTGGCAGATGCATCACTGGTACTGCCATGGTTCAGGCTGCCTCGTGGTTTAGGCTGTCTCATGGTTCAGGCTGTCTCATGGTTCAGGTTGCCTCATGATTCAGGCTGTCTCATGGTTCAGGCTGTCTCATGGTTCAGGCTGTCTCATGGTTGAGGTTGCCTCATGATTCAGGCTGTTTCATGGTTCAGGCTGCTTCATGGTTCAGGCTGCATGGTTCAGGCTGCTTCATGGTTCAGGCTGCTTTATGGTTCAGGCTGTCTCATGGTTCAGGCTGCTTCATGGTTCAGGCTCCTTCATGGTTCAGGCTGCTTTATGGTTCAGGCTGTCTCATGGTTCAGGCTGTCTCATGGTTCAGGCTGCTTCATGGTTCAGGCTGCATGGTTCAGGTGCTTCATGGTTCAGGTGCCTCATGGTTCAGGTGCCTCATGGTTCAGGCTGCATGGTTCAGGTGCTTCATGGTTCAGGTGCTTCATGGTTCAGGCTGCATGGTTCAGATGCTTCATGGTTCAGGTGCCTCATGGTTCAGGATGTCTCATGGTTCAGGCTGCCTCATGGTTCAGGCTACCTCATGGTTCAGGCTGCCTCATGGTTCAGGTGCCTCATGGTTCAGGTGCCTCATGGTTCAGGCTGCCTCATGGTTCAGGTGCTTCATGGTTCAGGCTGTTTCATGGTTCAGGTGCTTCATGGTTCAAGCTGCCTCATGGTTCAGGTGCCTCATGGTTCAGGCTGCCTCATGGTTCAGGTGCCTCATGGTTCAGGTGCCTCATGGTTCAGGCTGCTTCATGGTTCAGGCTGCCTCATGGTTCAGGTGCCTCATGGTTCAGGTGTCTCATGGTTCAGGCGCCTCATGGTTCAGGCTGCCTCATGGTTCAGGCTGCCTCATGGTTCAGGCTGCCTCATGGTTCAGGTGTCTCATGGTTCAGGTGCCTCATGGTTCAGGTGCCTCATGGTTCAGGTGTCTCATGGTTCAGGCTACCTCATGGTTCAGGTGCCTCATGGTTCAGGTGCCTCATGGTTCAAGCTGCCTCATGGTTCAGGTGTCTCATGGTTCAGGTGCTTCATGGTTCAGGCTGCCTCATGGTTCAGGCTGCCTCATGGTTCAGGTGTCTCATGGTTCAGGTGCCTCATGGTTCAGGCTGTTTCATGGTTCAGGCTGACTCATGGTTCAGGTGTCTCATGGTTCAGGTGTCTCATGGTTCAGGTGACTCATGGTTCAGGTGCCACATGGTTCAGGTGCCTCATGGTTCAGGTGTCTCATGGTTCAGGCTGCCTCATGGTTGAGGCTGTTTCATGGTTCAGGTGTCTCATGGCTCAGGTGTCTCATGGCTCAGGTGTCTCATGGTTCAGGTGCCTCATGGTTCAGGCTGTTTCATGGTTCAGGCTGTCTCATGGTTCAGGTGCCTCATGGTTCAGGTGCTTCATGGTTCAGGCTGCCTCATGGTTCAGGCTGCCTCATGGTTCAGGCTGCCTCATGGTTCAGGTGCTTCATAGTTTAGGCTGCCTCATGGTTCAGGCTGTCTCATGGTTCAGGCTGCCTCAGACAGCTCCATTATGGCTTGCTATGGTTCTCTCCTCTTCCTCTCCCCGTTGGTATAAAGAATTTGGAAGATGAGATCCCTCCACGCCACACATCCCCAGCGCTTCCTTCCTCCTGATTTTTATTTTTAAGATTGGGAAGAACACACACACACACACACACACACACACACACACACACACACACACGCGCGCGCGCGCGCGTGCGTGCTCACCACACACACATAGTTTCTTCAGAAGTTGGAAGATGAGAGCCGTCCCCCCCTCCCCCCCCCCCCCCCCCCCCCCCCTCCTCACCTCTTCCCCCATTCCACCCCTACCCTTGTCTCCTCCACCCTTTCGAAAGAGGAATGTGACTACCACAATGGTGCTCACACAGACAAAAATCTCACGACTAGTGAGAGAACCGCAGACAACTTGCCGAGGGACAAAGAACACGAGGTATAAAAAAAAAAATAATAATAAAAAGAAAGAAAGAAAAAAAAAAAGAAAAAAAACGAACGAAAGAAAGAAAGACAGACAGACAGAAGGAAAAAGAGCAGGAGCTGACCCGAGCGTCAGGAAAGAGCGGTAGGTGGAAGCCAACTTGGTTTGCCTTTGACAATCGATTTGCACGCTGGTTGTCTGCTCACTGATAGTGCTCTCCGACCAACACACACACACACACACACACACACAGAAGATTTATGAAGGCTGAGACGCCACGTCCGGGTTCCTGCTATGGGCAGCGTCAGCGTGGAGAGGGGGAAAAAGCTACAGTCGAGAGTATAAATTTACAAGCTGTCATTTAGATGGCAGCTCTCTTCAGACGGCCGAAGATTTGGAGTGTGTGAATCACGCTCAGACCGACTACCCGGCAATCAGCGGACGTTATTTTATGGCGGATGGGAAACAAAGTGATGGTGGTACAAAACGAGAAAGATTTCATTTTGATCACTAGCAGTTAAGGACAACATTGGTATTGATTTAATCGGTTATTAACGAAACCACAACAACCTGAATCAGAGTCTGCTTAGGTTGCCTGAACTTACATATTATGTGCTTTAAGTTATAAGTATGTACCTCGCAGATGTACTGCGCAAAATTTCAAGTTTTTCGTTTCGTAATTGTTTGTTCAGCAGAAGTCTTCGAACTTCTTTTCTATTTATAAAGGAATATTCGTGTCCTCGAAGGGTAGCTAGGAGCTCTTTGGGTACGAATTGCTTTCTGGAAAGTTGGAGTGGGTAACTTTCTCTTTCTATTATTCTCTTTTATTTTCCTTTCTTTTTCCCTTTAATATCAACCACTTTTTTCCCCGGTTATTATAGTCCTGTTACCTCACTTTGTTCTAGAAAAGTCTGTACACTTTTCCTCTCTTGTTGTGGTTGATATTAACATGCCGGGCTTTTTGATGTGGTCTGGCGTCAACCTGAGGTGATGAAATCTCCTGTTGGTTCCACAGTCGGGAGATTCCATCAGATTCCACCACCTGGCCGCCAGTGTAGGTCCTGAGACAGCCCACGGTGTCCAGAGTGGACAGCAACTGTCCTTTCAGCAGTGTCTGTTCGCCACTATGGCCTTGGTGTAGCTGCGGCACCGTTCTGTTTGTCTTGTCTTTTTTTTTCCAAACTAGGAATGAAAAACAAAGCAGGCTGTGTGGCGGCCTCAACAAGGCGAAGTCCTATCTCTCGTAAGGATGTCAGTAGACTACACATCATGTTACGACTTTGTTGTAGGCTTGTAGATTATGTAACCTTCAGAGTAATATTGCTGGTTGTATTTTCAGGACAGAACTGGGGGGGGGGGGGGGGGGGGGGGGGGGGGGGGGTTCCGATGTGATGGCGGCTCTGAATAGGCCCTGCGTGGTAGGGGGGTGGGGGGGGGGGGGGGGGGCTACAATGACCTGGCACTGTGTATGTCTAGAGAGACATTATTACAGAAAGAAAAATCCAATACCACTCATCTAATTTTCGGCCACGTGGCCTTTTTCAAGAGAAAAAAACAAAAACAATGCAACTATGTAATGTCCATCTTTGGTGACTGGTCAGGGCAAAGAATTGACGTCATAAATATCTTACGCAATTTCTGACATCATAATGTGTGATGTCATCAACAGGGGAACAAAAAAAAAAAGGAAAAAAAAAAGGGGGTGGGGTGGGGGGGGAGGAAGGGGTGCAAGTTGTGTGTGTGTGTGTGCGTGTCTGTGTGTAGTTATACAGTAACCAATGTACTTCAAAAACTAACAATACGCTCCATAAATCACAATGAAACTGCAACCATAGAAAAATATGACCATAGTCCTGTCTGTGACTGTGCATGGCATACAAGAACTGTCACCTGAAAAAAATATATAAATTTCCTGCAATTCATCAATGTTGTTTACATGTTTACATGTTTACAGGTAAATCTGGATAGGGTTGTTACAAATTTGTCTTAACATTACATCCATTTGGCACCCTTGTATCCAATGTCCTTATCCATTTTTCTTCAGCAATAAGTCTGAAGCTTTTGCTTTCACTGTAAGCTTTTGCCAACACTGCAACAGCAAGGTCTCCCACTGAATGCTAAAGGAAATGTCGCATTATTGGCTTGATGATGGGTTTGGCATTTGGAATGGTGACCTTGACTCCCTTTTACGTTTCACAGATTATGCCAACACCATACATACCAACATAAAAATCACTCTACGATTAAGTAAAGAACAAATTGAATTCCTTGACACTCTGGTTAAGTTAGAGAATGGCCATGTCTACACAGATCTATTCAAGAAAGATAGTGATAAACAGTTATACCTCAGGCAGGATTCTTGTCATCCCCACATACAAAAAAATCTCTAGCATATGGTTTGGGTGTTAGGTTGAGAAGAATCTGTGAAAAGGATGAGGACTATCTAAAACACAGATCTGAACTTAAGAACCAGTTGCTCAAACGTGGCTATAGTAGCAAATTCATAGAAGGTCAGTTGAAAACAGTTGATAACATAGATAGGAACCAACTTCTTCAGAAAAAAAAGAAAGGAAACACTGAAAGAGTACCACTAGTGTTGACATTTTCAAGATTATTGCCAGATGTACAAGCTGTACTAAAGAGACATAGTGATACGCTCTATAAGTCAGAATACATGCGCAAAGTATTCCATAAACTACCAATGCCTGCATACAGACGGGATAAAAATTTATGTGATACGTTGGTTCACCAGAAAACTGAAAGAGCAGTGAAGGGAAAAGCAGAAACTTGTGATTGTGACACCTGTTCTTTACTAGTAATTTCAACAGTGTTGGACACAAAGCAGAAATCTTCGCACAATGTTATGAGTAACGTGACATGTGCGGATAGAAATTTGATATATGCTCTGTTGTGTAAACGGTGTAATAAGACAGTTTATGTTGGTGAAACCGGACGTTCATGAAAGAAAGAATAGCGGAACACAGACGTGACATCAAGTTCCAAAGAGAAAAGCCAATAATGCGACATTTCCTTCAGCATTCAGTGGGAGACCTTGCTGTTGCAGTGTTGGCAAAAGCTTACAGTGAAAGCAAAAGCTTCAGACTTATTGCTGAAGAAAAATGGATAAGGACATTGGATACAAGGGTGCCAAATGGATGTAATGTTAAGACAAATTTGTAACAACCCTGTCCAGATTTACCTGTAAACAACATTGATGAATTGCAGGAAATTTATATATATTTTTCAGGTGACAGTTCTTGTATGCCATGCACAGTCACAGACAGGACTATGGTCATATTATTCTATGGTTGCAGTTTCATTGTGATTTATGGAGCGTATTGTTATGTTTTTGAAGTACATTGGTTACTGTATAACTACACACAGACACACAGACACGCACACACACCACACACACACACACACACAACTTGCACCCCTTCCTCCCCCCACCCCACCCCCCTTTTTTTTTTTGTTCTTTTGTTGATGACATCACACATTATGATGTCAGAAATTGCGTAAGATATTTATGACGTCAATTCTTTGCCCTGACCAGTCACCAAAGATGGACATTACATAGTTGCATTGTTTTTGTTTTTTTCTCTTGAAAAAGGCCACGTGGCCGAAAATTAGATGAGTGGTATTGTGATTTTTCTATACTGTTTTCTTCCCTTTGGAGGACTATTGCTTTTGTATTACAGAAAAGCCTGCCCGATTTTCTCACGGCTGTGTATGTCAGACAGGTCGACTGCTGCTAGCAATCATGCATGCATGTTTTTTGGGGTTTTTTTCTGCTGAAGGACTATCAAATCAATAGTTCGTAGTGTACATTGAGAATGAGTTTTTAGAAGCCATAATCGTTCGAGAAACCTAACATAACTTTTTTTTGCGAATGTTTCGAGTAATTCATTATTTTGCTATTGCAGAAGATTATCGTGCAAAGTGGAGTAAGTTTAGGAGGTAAATTTTGTTTTTTTAAATTCTGTTTGCTCATTTGTTTTTAATGTGTTAGCAACTGCTGCTCCTACCAATAATCTATCCAGGTTTTTTTCTGTTTGTTGAAGCTGTTGTTGTTACTGTTTTTAAAAAAAAAATGTTTATTTGCCCTTCTAGCCATTGATTATATGGGTCATGGTTCAAGAGGACAAGGTTTGTTTTGTTTTTACTGTGTGCAGTTGGTCACCGGCCTCATGATTCAGGTGGTCAACGTTTAATATGACAAGTGTTTTTCGTTCTTTTTAAAATAGGGTTTTTTTAGTCTGCATGGATTTGCTAACCTAACATGTAATTCAGCTGGTCAAGGCTTAAGCTGACAAGGTCTGTGTTGTCTTCACTCTGTGTGCAGCTGGTGCCAGAACCCACGACAGAACGCGGCACTGCGGCCACCTCCAGTCTTCACCTAGCGCCCTGGCCAAGGGCACCAAACCCAACTCGGCCCTGTCCCTGCAGACCAAGCCCTACCGGCCCCCGCCACCCTGCCGGTCCACGCTGCCACCCCCAAGCTCTCCAAGACCCCGGACCACTCCAGACTCCACGCTGGCCGCTCCGCAACGTCTTCCGTGAAGAGCCGGGGAAAGTCCTCGGGATGCGCCCAGGACCGTCACCATGGCGGCGACAGAAGCCTGTCCGGGGTGAGCCCCCAGCATCTGCACACGGCCAAGAGCTTTGCTGAGGGTCAGCTGGAGGACCTCAACAGCAGCAAGCTGTCCACGTGGGACACCGTGGCCTTCACTGTGTCTCCTCACGTGGCTGCTGAGCACGTGACGTTCCCGGATGTCCTGACCCACAGTGAGGACCTCAACGACCTCAGTGAGCTCCCCAGACCTAAACGTATCCTACCAGGCGCGACCTCCCTTGGGTCTTCCGGTTCAAGGTCAAGAAAGAGATGAATGCTTTGTCCAAGATCATGGCTAGCAAACCCAATGCCGGCAATTCCGTCACGCCTGCCGGATCTACGTTGTGACTTGTGCTGACACACACACACACACACACACTGTTCATGTGCATGGTGTCCACGATCGGGCTTGGCATGGACCACCTGATCTGACCTCAGCTGGATATTTCAGCTTGAAACAGGATAGTGATCTTTGGGCCTGAGTGCAGCTGTGCATGTTATCATTGCCGGACCTCTGAACGTTCAGACACAGGCTTTGGTCTGGAAACCTTATGACTGCCGATGGATCTTTACCGTGCAGAAAAAGAAAAGAAAAGAAAAGAAAACGACTGATCATTGCCAACAGTGCCCACGAAAGGGAGTGGTCGGGTGGGAGATGGACGTGATTTGGGGGTGAGGGAAGTGGATGGGGGGAGGGGGGAGGGGGGGGGGAGGAATGCTTACAGTACCCACGGAAGGGATTGTCCGGGGAGGGAATGGGGATGGAGTGGAGGTTGGGGGTGGGGCAAAATCAGATTCTGTATAAGTTTAATAAGCAAGGGAAATACTTGTGTACATAAATGATACATTGTACAGAAACGTACGTGTTAGGTGCACATTGGTTCCTATCTGTACAAACAATTGGTGGCATCATTCCAGACTGCCTACAATCGCAGAGACTGAAGTTTCTTCTGTGAGATGTGACTGTCAACATGAGCCGGTATACAATCCTTCCCTCCTGGTCATAATGGAAATTAGCCTTGGATTAACATATCTGTCTGTATTTGAAAAAAAAAAAATGACATAGTTGATGATAGAATTATTATGATTATTACACTTTCGTGACAGAACTGACCTGATCACGGGGGATGTGCGTGTGTGTGTGTGTGTGTGTGTGCGTGCGTGCGTGCGTGCGAGAGAGAGAGAGAGAGAGAGAGAGAGAGAGAGAGGAGAGAGAGAGAGAGAGAGAGAGAGAGAGAGAGAGAGAGAGTAAGTAAGTTAAATTCAGTGCATGTCACTATGTCATAAGATTACAAATGACGTTCTCCATACAGCGTTGTGTTGTGAGGTTACATTATGTTGTGAGGTTACAAATGACATTCTCCATACAGCGCTATGTTGTGAGGTGACAAAGACATTCTCCATACAACGCTATATTGTGAGGTTACAAATGACGTTCTCCATACAACGCTATGTTGTGAGGTTACAAATGACGTTCTCCATACAGCGCTATGTTGTGAGGTGACAAAGACATTCTCCATACAACGCGATATGTTGTGAGGTGACAAATGACGTTCTACATGGAAGTTGCATCCGCTGTAGGAGGACCATACGGCCATCAGCTCCGTAGACAAGCGGTCTACCATTGACTACTGGCCCCTCTTAAGAGGACCTTACGCTCCTCCTCTCATTAAATATCCCAGAACTGGGTCTCACTTTTTTGCGGACAAATGCACGACCATACGTGGTACGTGTCACTGCCCAGTCCCTGGCTACCCTTGACAACACCAACACCCACCCAATGCCCCCGAGTTCACGTGATGGTAATCCCATGAAGCATGTGGGATGCTTGGAAGACTCATCCGAAAACTGGGTCGACGCCACCCACAACATTGCGTGGGCTTGTAGACGTTTTCCATGAGCAGTGGGCAGCCATTCCGTCCATCACCATCAACAGCTGTACCCAGTCCCTGCCCAGATGTCAGGCCGTTTGGGATGGCACGGGGGTGATGGGACATATGCTGATGACTTCGAGAGCCTCTCTGCCGCTGCCGTTGTTCAAAATTTTGTTGTTGTTAAGGGAAGTTTATACTTCCGATTTCTGCTGAACACAATCGTTTTGTTTGTTCATATAACATTGTGTATAATTTGGAATTAAAATCCCACAGCACAAAATGTGTGTGCGTGTGTGTGTGTGTGTGTGTGTGTGTGTGAATACCTACATAACTTTTACAGTTTGACAGCTGATCTATTGATATCCACAACCTTCGCCGTACGACATTTGCTCGTCATATGTAGCCAAGTGGGTCTTCAGGAACCCATGCCAGAGCATACTACATTAATGTAGTATGCTCTGCCCATGCTCTCTGTGAAGGAACAAAGCCTTGCCGTACATCGTGGGTCTCCTGGGACCTATATTTCGTTCCTGAAGAAATAAAGTTTTCGTTTAATTTACTCCATTTCTTGACAAAACAAATCATTTTTTTGTTGTTGTAAATGCGGAATCATTCTTTATTGACAAAGCTGTATAAGATTTTTGTGGAGATAGCTCAAAAACAGTTATCTTGTTAAGTCAGAACTGTGGGACATTTCACACCCATGACCTACAGAGAAGGTTAAGGCTGATGTAAGTAGGCTCTCCCAAACGCATTCCGTCATTTTGTTCAGTAACTCGTGCTTATGTCCGCATTATTACTTAAGGTATGCACGTGAAAACAGATGACAGCAACTGTTAAATCTTTTAGTTCTTGCATTTTCTTGCATGGGGTGGTCTGGGATGAAGTGTCATGTTGATATATTTTGACTCCATCCACTTTGAAAGTTTGCCGATGCGTTTTTATTGCATGCATGTGTACGTTAGGTTTTCCTTTCAAACGCAAGTAGGCTCTCCCAAACGCATTCCGTCATTTTGTTCAGTAACTTGTGCTTATGTCCGCATTATTACTTAAGGTATGCACGTGAAAACAGATGACAGTAACTGTTAAATCTTTTAGTTCTTGCATGGGGTGTGTCTGGGATGAAGTGTCATGTTGATATATTTTGACTCCATCCACTTTGAAAGTTTGCTGATGCGTTTTTATTGCATGCATGTGTACGTTAGGTTTTCCTTTCAAACGCAAGGACGTTATGAGTTCAAAGTTCGCTCTTTCGTAATTGTACAAATCCGAGATCTTGACAGGCCATTAATTTGCCCCTAGCGGTCGGCTGGCCGACACATAACGAAAACTGAACCTCACCACCACGGTTCCTTCGCTTCTACCCAGCAGGACTCTACATGCATGCTCAACCGTGTTCACAGTCACTCTTAAATGCAACAACAACGTCGTGAGGAGCAGGTTCGGGGTGAGGGTGCGACTAATGACAGACGAACAATTTCTTTTCATTTTTAGACGATGACCTAGCAAAACAAAAAACAAACAAAAAAAAAGTAAAGGAGGTGGGATGGGGGCGTCGGGGGAGGGCAAGGCCAAACCATATTTTATCATCAGTTTAAATGATTACAAATATAAGCAGAAATGAAATAATGACCTGGATATTGCTGAATGATCCACGTTTGTCCTACTTATACTCAAAATGTCACACAAAATGTTTTGATATGGACGTCACAGGTGACTTTCCACGGACATTGCGAGTTTCCGCTTAGGGTGTGGGATGGAGGGTGGGGGCAAGGCCAAACCATTTTATCATCAGTTTCAATGGTTATGTGATGTGTGGGATGGCGGGTGGGGGCAAGGCCAAACCATTTTATCATCAGTTTCAATGGTTATGTGATGTGTGGGATGGAAGGTGGGGTCTAGGCCAAACCATTTTATCATCAGTTTCAATGGTTATGTGATGTGTGGGATGGCGGGTGGGGGCAAGGCCAAACCATTTTATTTTATCATCAGTTTCAATGGTTATGTGATGTGTGGGATGGAAGGTGGGGGCTAGGCCAAACCATTTTATCATCAGTTTCAATGGTTATGTGATGTGTGGGATGGAAGGTGGGGGCAAGGCCAAACCATTTTATCATCAGTTTCAATGGTTATGTGATGTGTGGGATGGAGGGTGGGGGCAAGGCCAAACCATTTTATTTTATCATCAGTTTCAATGGTTATGTGATGTGTGGGATGGAAGGTGGGGGCAAGGCCAAACCATTCAGTTTCAATGGTTATAAAGGCAAGCAGAAACAGAAGGATGACCTGGATATTGCTGCTGATTAGCCTGTACCTGCATCAGTCAACTTTCCAGTAAACTTGGAGTATGTGAAATGAAAAAAGCTGCTGGACGACGTCGTCATGTATCATTTCCCCCCAACACATTTGCATCTTTTTGTGTAGAGGCATATATTTCAAATACCGATGGAATTGAAAATGACAATTCCTTTCAAACTGGGTCCGTCAGTACATGGAAATTTATCATCCGTCAAGTACAAGTAGCCAGAGAATCTTCAGGGGAAAAGAAAAGTCCAGAAATGAAAATGTAGAACAGGGTTACATACATTCAGATCCTTTTAAAGCCTTAAAAGGTTTGGCAGATACATGGTCATGAATCAAAACCACTTGTTAAATGTTTTTTCACTGAAGTTTAACAGTGCTAGGATTGACACAACATTCAACATCGACACTTTACTAACCGACTCCACGAAGACCTTGTTCTGTTGTGGGATGTTCCACTTTAATTTAGTTTCTTAAAGAGACAGACATTTTTCATTTAATCGAAGATTTTGTAGAAAAAACACCTAATTTTGTACTTCATATGCTAGAAACCATTGCCATCTTTATTTCTTTTAAAACCTAAAATATATATGGAATCGATTTTGACTCGCAACTGCCCTGATGCGACCCCTAGGGTTAGGAATTGATTTTGACCTGTGCCGACCTGGATATGATGCCTGGGCCATACACAAGAACTTAAAATGGTCCAACATCAAAGGAAGCCTGTACATTTTCATCACTTTTATTGTTTTCTGGTGGAGGCAACTGCCATCGTTGGTTGGCATAACTGCCAATGCGATACAGTTCTACTTTTCCAGCTTTTTTTCCTCCATGAAGTTTATTATTTCTGGCAAATATTGCTAGTCCAACAGTGGAATCTTTAAGTAATGCTTACTCTGCCTGCTGCATATGAAACTTGATCAACAGAACTTGCAAAGATCCCCAAGAACTGTATAGTGCGTTTTTTTACACAAAAAACCCTCCCCTCCACCACCACACCAATCACATGAGGTGCAACCACCCTGTCTGTGGACTGAACTCGGCCACTTGCTACCAGTTGCCACATACCTTTAGGCCCTGGATCCACCAGCTTGCAAGTTGATTGCTCAGCGACATGACGCAATCTTAATTTACCTCACTGAAGGCCAAAGTGTATTTGAAGAGTTCAACAGTATGGTGCCTTACTGGTCTGCATTACAGTAGCAGGTGTGTGTGTGTGTGTGTGTGTGTGTGTGACTGTCACTGTGCAATCTGTTTGGAATTCACATGTCGAAGACTGGAATGGGACAAAATATCCAGATCTCTCACATATGAAATTCATGTAAAATATGTGTGCAATTTACGTAAAATATGTGTGCTCATCTATAAACTAAACTGTAACTACACAGGTTCCTTGGAACATAGACAGCTATCTGTCTGTGTTAAACAGGCCTCAACTTCAATCGAACTCAAGTTCTAGCCTCCTAACCATTCTTTAATATCCCCCCCCCCCCCCCGCCCTGATTCCTTCCACACAAACATTTCATGGCTTTGTCCTGGGCCCATGATAAGATAAGATAATGTTGCTTATAGCCCAGCCGACCGCAAAGGGCCACATCAGGGCTGTCACCACGTTAAAATCAACTCACCAGTCATTAAAAAAAAACAAAAAAACTTTCACACATCTCTTTAAATGAAAAACGCAGAAATTTTACCAAAACTTGAAAAAAATCTTTTTTCCGAAAAATTTTTCCCAGTTTAAAAAATGTTCATCTCTTCAAAAACCAAGGATCCATCGGCGGACACCCGAACGGGGATCTTCAGGGATTTCCCCCGGTTTAAAAATGTTTGTGTCTCACATCGTGCAACCCCAACATTAAAAGAAAACAAGTTTTAATTGTGAGTGGCGCAGACAGGGAATGCACCACATTTTTTCACTTTTTTAAAAAGGTAGGCAGGGGGTTTTAAAATCAAAATTGGCCGGTGGCAGCCGGCACAGAACTTTTTCCCTCTTTCGACCTCCCCGCGGGGGGGGAGGGTTTTAAGGTTTGGCGGATCTCAAAGAGTTTTTTTATTCTTTTTTGTTCCAATCCCCTCCCAGAGGTCTCTACATAATCATTAATTTTGGGTTTCACATTAGCAGGGGAAAAAGTCATTTTTTGATTCTGGGATTTCAAAAAAGGGGCCCAAGCCCCCAGAACAAAAAGGGGGCCCCCGGGGGGGTTCTTGGGCAAAAAAGGGACCCCAAATTTTGCGAATTTTCAAAAAGCCACAAATTTACTTGGCTAAAGAAATGTAGTAAAAACAATAAAATTAAGTACGGGAAACCACGTAAAGGTAGAGGGCCTTTTTTCATAAAGATACTTAAAAAATTTTTTTTGAACACTTTTTTTCCCTTCTGCTCACTGTTTTGGGGTTTCTTCCTTTTCAATTTCCCGGGTTCTTCCATCAAGCGATGGTTTTCACTCGAAATCGAATTCGAATGATGCCTCAATTTTTTCAACCACCCCTTCTTCATCACCTAACTCATTCACGGGGAAAACCCTTCATTATAATTTGCCCCGAAGTACTGTGGACTGGGAAACCTTTTTTGTTTGTGAAAGCGAAGGAAAACGGGGGCTTGAAGCTTCTGGGGAAAGATTGTCTCCTTTAAAAACGAGGTCACGCGGCATGCAAAATTCACATTGGGGGGGGGAAAAACAATGGCGCTTCAAAAACTGTCATACAATTTTTTTTCGATTGGTTACTGGAACTAAAAAATTGTCAACCCAATGAGAATCTCGGCTTTTTACGGCTAGGCTTTGCAACTTTGCCAGAATTACCCCCCCTTTTGATGTTGCTTTTTTCAACACAACCAGACGAGACAGTGAGCCCACAGTGACGAAAGAGGCGGCCTTTTTCAATTTTTAGGGCTTCGAACGCATCGCTGGTTTTATGCGGCCAAACGAAAAAAAACGGCGGAAACCCCCGGGAAAACCGCCTCTAAAAACACAGAAAATTTTGGGAAATTTTCTCCTTTGGGGCTTCTTGGCAAACATCCCCCATTTCATTCCCGCCGTCCCAAAAATGCCCGGGAAACCCAAGCAAGAGTAATGTTTAACCGTCCCTTAAACTTGCTAAAAATTAAAAAAAAAAAGAAAAAAATTTTCGGATGTAAAGGGTTTTGCGGCCGTTTGGGCCCTTTTAAAGCTGACGCGAATCCGCAGAACCAGAAAGTCCCTCTTCAAAGAATGTAGATTACCCAAAAGCCAAAACAGAGCTTTAAGTTCACAAATAGCAAAGCATCTGAAAATTTTTCCAACAGTATTGGGGGAGGAGCGCCAGGGCATTTTTGGTCTGCACGGCCACTCCATCTTCAACTTGGAACCGTCTTAAAAAACTTTTTGACAGGATGGGAAT
Organism: Conus ventricosus; assembly: GCA_018398815.1. Lineage (NCBI taxonomy): Eukaryota > Metazoa > Mollusca > Gastropoda > Neogastropoda > Conidae > Conus > Conus ventricosus. The sequence goes on from CM031595.1 coordinate 174,729,771, forward strand.
TTGGAAACAGGCCACTTTTAAAGCCTTGTAGCCGAGAGCTGGTGACTCTTTGCGAAAAGTAAAGTCGAACAATCCTGGGTAAAAAAAGGTCCACGGAGGGTTTTGATGGGGAAATTTGGGAAAAAAAACCGACACAACTCCTGTCTGACCTTTTTCCGACGTGGGCGCAACGAAGCCAAACGGCGGGAATACTTTTGGGTTGTTTTCAACTTACTTTGGAACGGAGGGTCAAAGACACAGTCAAGGCAGGATCGCGGTTCGGGAAAAAACATCGGATTAAAATTTCAACGACATTTTCCCTCCCTTTTTTGGGACATGGGGTTTTCACCCGCCCTGCTTTCAGGTGTCACAGGGGAGGTGGGAAACCCCAAGCAGAGACAAACCCCCCGATGGTGGATAGGGAAAAAGATTTTGGGGAAAGACGATCTTGCGGAGCCTACCGCAAAAACCTAGCCCCATTTTGGGAAACGGACCAGGGCTTTAGGGTGCAGCAAAGTTTTTTTTTAATCAGGCCCCAGTCGGTGTGCGCTCGCCCCGAATATTAGGCTTTCTTGGAAGCAGTTTTGAGGTTTTTTGATGTGGTGAAAAGGGGGTAAATTTTTGGTCAAAAAAGACCCCAAAATTTGGCCTCTTTAACAGCGGGAAATGGGGGAATTTCCGGACTTAAAGTTAGGATCTGGGAAAAAAATGACGGAAATTAGGAAGGAATCACGGGGCCTTTTTTGGGAAAAAAGGGAAACTTTTTTTATCGCCCCCGAATGGATTTTTCTAGCAAAGCGGGGCCCCCTCGCGGACACTGGGGTACAGGCTTCCGTTGCCACAGCAAATCATCCACAAACAATAGCAGTTTTAAACCCTGTAAATTTGTTTCACATTTTTTTGTTTTAAACAAAGAGGGCGGGAGACAGATGCTCCCCTGTGGGAACACCCAACCCTGCTCGTGGGACATCGAGAGAGTGGGCCAACCGGACCGAAACTGTCGTTCTGCAAAAAAAAATTTTAATAAAAGGGGAAAGAAAACCTCAAAAAACCCAGATCGTGGAGACAGAAGTACCCCCGACTTCCAGGTGTACTTTTAGGCCTTTCTCCAATCAAAAAAATTTTGCCCTGCGTTTTTGTTCAAAAAGGCGTTCGAATTTGGAGTTTCCCCAGACAATTTTCAAATGGCAACTGAGCCGATTTTTTGCGGAAACCACACTGTTTTTTCGCCAAAAGGGCCCCATGGGTTTCGGTTTCCCATGAGCCTAGCATTAAAATTTTTTTTCCATCATTTTACAGATAAGTGGCCCCAAAGTTTTTGGGACGGTTTTTGAGGGGTTTTAAAAAAGATTTTTTCCAGGTTTGGGGGAATTTGGGGAATAATGGGGCTTTCCGCCAAAGGTGGAAAGAAACCAGTAGTCCACACATGGTTTTTACCTGAGCAGGATGTTCAACCCTTTTTGCGGAAGATTTTTCAAGATTTAAATGGATTTTCTAGCCTAGAGGAATCGCTGCAAAGAGTAAGGCAGATTTCAGCTCTTTAACGGGGAAAGGGAAGATTGTAGTCTTCATGTTGTCTGACGAAAGTTGCAGGGGGGGATTTTTCTTTAAGGGTTTTTGTTTTTGAAAAAAAAGTGGTGATTTTGTTAGAAGGGGGGAGGAATTTTTTTTCAAGGGTTTTAGAAGAAAATTAGCAACTGCTTTTTTTTTGTTATTAAAAAACCGAAAAATTTGGGAAATATTACAGGGAAGGTTTTTTTCCCTTTGATTCAAATGTTTTCCACACTTTTTTTTTTACAAGTTTTCGATGTCCCCTGGGCGAAGCTTCTCCGGACCGAGTTTACTGTTTTTTAAAAGTTTTGTCTTGATTTAATGGGTTTTGATGGGCCGGCGTTGGGGACCCGAGGTTTTGGAAAAAACCCCCGACCTGGCCGTTTAAAACTTTGAATTTTTTGGGCTTCTAATCAAACCGGGGTTTTGGCATTTGAATTTTATGGGAAGACACTGGAATACAAGCTTTAGCCCCCTTGTCATGGTTGTCAGTGATTCTGGGTCCGGACTTTTGAAAAAAAACGTGTCCGGGATTCCGAAAAAAATTGGCTGAAAAGAATTTCCCATTTGCTTTCTTTTAAATTTAGATTTTTGAGAGACGGGGAACGGTTCAGTTATTACGGGTTTGTAGAAGGCAGGGAAATGGCACTTCCGTGCAGATCGCAGGACAGCACTCTAGCCGGCCCAGTAGGGGTTTCAAAAACCCGACAAATCTAAACACGAAAGTAAACCCTGGGGAGAAGGGGAGGTTTAAGTTTGCAGATCTTTTAGACAACACAAACAAAATCCAAAGGCCTCCTAAATTTAGCAACCTCGGGATGAGTACTGACCACCCCAAGGGGGTTTGTGACCTTTTTAAGCACCCAAAAGCAAAAAAGGGGGGAAAGTTCTATCAACTGACAAGGTCCAGACAAACCGGGGACAGAAGGGGGGAGAAAAAAAAAACAGATTGTCACAGTTTTGGGAAGGATCTCGCAGCACAGCCTGAAGGGGGGGAAAGACAGACGCGGACTATCAACAAAGTTTGTGTGGGGAAAGGCAACAACCCCGACAGCCCCAAGGGGGGTTTTTGTGGGGTTTTTTAAAAGATTTTTTAAAACCCAGAAAGAGAAAAGGTCTTCGGTTTTAAATTTTTGAGTTTCCCTGAAGAGCCACGAGGGGAAGGGGTTTTATTATTGCCAGAATTCAGTCCTCAAAGGGGGATTTTAGCCAGGATTTTCCAAGGGAAATATTTTTATCCATGGCAGAGGCAAAAAGGGAGAGAGATCAGGTCATCTCCCCTAAAAGTCGCGTCCAATTTTGAAAATTTATTTTTTAGTTTACTGGATTGGTCTTCAGGCCTCTAGCAACTTGCCAACAGGTAAAGGGTGTCTGGTTTTGGGAAGGGGTGGAGGTTTCTTCCTCATCCCCACCATCTCCACACGGGGTTTGAACTCCCTTCCCTGCACGGGCACTGGACGAGGTTCGAGGGGGGATGAGGTTTTTTAATTTGCCCAGCGCAGATGTTGTAGACTGTGGGCAGTTGAGGTGTGGCGGGAGTTTTTGCCTCCACCGGGGGCATCCTTTGGGGTTGGGAAGGTGGGGACCGCTTCCACCCAAATTGACGTTCGTCCTGCAATGCTTGGAAAATTTTAATTTTTCCCTCTGACAGCAACTGACCGGTGGAACTTTTGGGGAATGTTTTACGGGCCCCAACATAAAAACTGCGGGTCTGACTGCCCACAACCGTTTTTGGGCTTCAAAAAAAAAAAATTTTTCTGTTTTGATGCGTTTTATAGCGGGGTTTCCTAATCCAAAGGGACAGTTTTCTGAAGGGAGGGATGGTCCCCACCGCGTTTGAACAATGTCCATCCCCTTCCCCCACATGGGTTTCCTTTTCGCAATTGACACCTCCTGCCCGAACAACGGTCTCTGACAGGCCAAATTTGGGCATCTAAGCCCTCAACGGGGGGACGGAAATAAACTGCCGGACATTTAGGTAGCCCACTTTTATGACCCGGGGGCAGCACAGGGGCGAAGTCAAAAAAGGGGGTTGGTGGCACTCTTTTTGCACCCTTTTTTACGTCACCCCGCCACCCCGCACACCTGGGAGCCCAGCTCGTTTGATCCCTGCTCTGAAACATGATAAATCCCCCCACAATCACTCCCTTTGATGAATTTAATGTTTGTGGGGAGTCACCCCTGACTCCCTGTCCACTAGTTTTGTTTTTCAGCAGTGTTCGATTGTTTTTTGTTTATTTTAATTTAATTAGAAAAAGGGCCCTTCCTCAACCCTTTTGGACCCGGGGTCACCCCTAACCCAAAAACCCTTTTGGATAGAAAAGGGCTCAGGCTGAAAGGGGTCTTTCTTGCTCCTTCCTTCCTAACAAACCGGGAAACCCGAAACTGTCCTGTCGTCCCCCTACCGAACCTGTCAGATCGAACTCCTGAAAAAAGGGGATGCTCCTTCCCTTTTTTGGGGGGGGGAAAGGTTTTGTAAAAGCCATATTTTTTTTTATTTTTCTGTCCCCTTACCCACCCACCTTGGGGCCAACTAAGGGGGGAGGGCCAAGAAACCAATGCTTTACCCCTTCCAGGGTTCGGAGAAATATACGAAAAACAGAAACTACCAAACCCCATCCCCCCTGCATGCCACTCCCCCCGGGGAAAAAGAGTGAGCACGCAGGGGTTTACTGGCCCGCAGGGGGACTGTTGTTTGACCCCGCCCCAAAAAGGGGACCGATTAGTTTAAAAACCGGGCCAAAGTGTCCCCTGTCTAGGAGAGGTCCGAGCCAAAGTGATGTTTTGAGAGTGTGGCCCTCCAATTCCCCGCCAAAGTGATTTGTTAGACGCGGGCTGGGCCCCCTCAAACACCCGGGCCTTTCCCCCCCGCAATCCACCGCACGGCCCAAAACGGCGGGGTCTTAAGGGGACCCAGAAAAAAGGGAGTGTGGAAAAGAAGACTTGAAAGGGGGGAACGAAGAAGAAAAGGGCCCAAATAAAAGGCAGGAAAAAACAAGAAAGGAGAAAAGGGGGGTTTTTCTTCAGGATCCTCACCTTAGCCCGACATGGGGAACCCCCACAGGGGGGGTCAAAATCCTTTCCCGTTACGCTTTGGCCAACGCATCTTGGCTTCTCGGATAGGAAGCAGTTTGAAAAAAACCGCCTATCCCGAGTATTTATGCCCTCGCCACAAAGCCCCAGGGATATGGACCCCCCGGGAAGCCCCCCGACCACGACAAGGTCGCAACCCCGGAGGGTCCCGGGCCCCCTGGATCTTTCCACCCAATTTTATAATCTGTTCGACAATTTTTGTTTTGTTAATTTTTTTCAGCCCTTTTTTTTATAATTTAAAAAAATTTTTTGTGTTTTTCCCTCAAATTTGTTCAACAATTTTTCATTCAAATTAAAAAACGCGTTTTGTTTTAATTTTAATTCTCTCGTTTTTTTTTTTTTTTTTTTTTTTTTCAAAATTCCTAAATACGATGTTTATTTGGGGGCAATCAATCCAATGTTATGAAATTTTTTTGATACCCCCTCTTCTCTTCTTCCCCCCTCGGTATTTTTTGGGCAATAGACACAGCTGCCCCAAAAACAAAAATCTCCAAATCTCATTCAACTGGAAAACAAAAACCAGAAATCTGTAACTGTAACTTGAAATTTTAAAGGCTAAATGGGCAAAAAAACATTGTTTCAAGACTTAACTCAAAAAATTTCTGTCTCAATTTTTAAACCCCTTTTACCTTCCATCTATACCTGTAAAAGCTAATAACTGATGCATGCAATTTCCTCATCCAAATGAGTAAGTGGAATTTTGGTTAAAAAAAATCCTTTAGGATTTAAAACCCAAAATTGACTTGATCATAAACACCATTTGCTAACCCCTCCCCCAAAACATACAGATTTACCAACCAGGGTCAATGAGTACCAAAGCCCCTTTTTTTATGCTGTAGAAAAACATGAATGAAAAAAAACAAAAACACTTTCACTCGTTTCAAAGTGAATAACAAAAGTTCGACTGTTCTGGGTTTAAATCACAAAAAAAATGAAAAAAAGTTTTTAGGGGAAAACACCCATCCCAACAGGATAACACACACAAACACTCCAGCCCTATAGTGGGGACAGTTTTGGGCCCCGCCCTTTAAAAAAAATTTTTTTAGTCTGCTATCAATTCAAAAGGAAGTCAAAAAAAAATTACAAACGTAAAAGGAAAAAGCACTTGAATTATTACTAGAAGAAAAAGGCAACCAAAACCCCTAACATTTACTCTCATTTCATTTCCCTCCATGAATAAATCAATCACGATAAAACGGATACTACCCGCAAGACCATTGAAACCAACCAAAAAAAAAAAAAAAAAAAACCCCACCTTTCCTTTCTAACCCTAAACCTTCACACAAATTTTTTGTTTTGTTTTGAATTTTTCTACTTTAAAACTACCTGGAAAAATATGGTCTTTAGAAACAAGGGGGCTTAAAATAGAAGGGACACCTTGTTAAAAAACCCCACACACAGGCAAACAATAGCTTTGGAAAATAAGATGCTTAATTCAGTGATCAAAAAATTTTTAAGCCCCAAACACAAGAACATTGGGGTTACTCAGACCGGAAATTTTGGGACAAAACTTGGGGGCCAAAATAGCGTTTATAAACCGTGTTTTTTGCTGGTAGTCACCCACCCTACCCCGGACCCCCAGGGCATGTACACCGCCTACCACGGGGGGCCTAGACTGATCCAAATGTGTTGGATGTTTTGATCACAGGAGGGACTGTTTTTTTTGGGGAAAAAATTTTTTCACACAAATTGGGAAATTTCCCAAAATTCGTTTTGTAATTTAGAAACAAATCCACATTTTTCATAAATCCTTTTTTTTGAATTTTTGGGGCTTCACACCATAATGGGTGAACTTTACAGAACACAGCCAGTTTGAACAGACTGAAAAGGGGAACGCTGGTAAGACATGACATCCTAGATTCAATCAAAGTTCTTTTCCATGGAAAAACAAGCAGTGGTGCTTGCATTTTTGATCTTCGGCCCCCCCCCCCCCCCCCCCCCCCCCCCCCCCCCCCCCCCAACCCGTTCCCCAATACAATGCTACCATCTCTCCCCTTGATTGGTCACTGCAAAAGGTTTTTTAAAAAAATACGTTTCAAGAAGAAAAGCAAGGGGGGGTTCAAACAGACCAATTTTGAGTCCGAACAGCCCAAATTTCCCTTTTTAAAAACAAGGGTCCTTTCAACTTGAGCAACTGGAAAAAAAAAACTGATAAAACTGGAACTCACCTTGAAGTTTTTAAACCACACTCAATTGACGCTGTTAATTTTCTGTTCAGCTTTTGTCCTAACTTTGCTCCCTACAGAAAAACTACACTACTTGCTTTCCAAAAAAATGTGAATGCGAGTAAAAATGCTCATTCCCGGGTTTTGCTGCAAAAACCAAAGGCGTTGCAACTGGAAAATTCTTTCAAAAACCTTACAAAACTGACCATGACTGAAGGCAATTTCATATTTTGGCTCAGTCTTTTTTCTTTGGGCCCAATTTTCCTTTTTCTTTTTTGTTTAAAAAATTTTAAACATGGAATCATTCCCCCTAAATTTAATTAAATGAGACAGATCAATCAAAAACCAATTTATGGAGGTGAGATTGCCCAAACTTTCCTTTAACTTGATAGCACCTGCAAAAAGGGTTTTAAACATTCATGCCCTGAACAATAGGTTTTGCCATTTTTTTTGCTTTTCTTTCTTGTAAAAAAAGACCTTTGGGACAAATCAAGATGAAAGGATAACACACCACACAGCAACACCGATTGGAAAATTCACAAAACACACACCGTTATGTTAACAACTATTTTGTTTACAGAAAATCTGTGTCAAGAAGAAAAGTCATGAGGTGAGATTTAAAAACTGGAGCATAGAACTCAATTGGGCCCCAATCCAGTATATAAAGATATACAAAGTTGTGTGATAAAGCAACACCATGTCTTCACCAGGCAACATACAACAATCAGGGCAAGCAACTCCCCCGGCTTAACCCTTTAAATTTTTTATAGTTTTTTCCAGCTACAGGCTGTATTTTCCCAGGGTTAACCCTTAAATTTTTTTATACTGTTCTTTTCCGCATCAGGCATGGATTCCAAATTAAAGGGAAAAAAAAAAATGTGTTTCACATTTTTCAAATTCTGCTTAACTACTGTAAATTCTATATGGTGGTGCAATGCAATCCAATGTTATGAATTCTTTTGATACCTCTCTCTCTCTCTCTCCCCCTCCGAGTATTTTGGTCAACTAGACACATGCTGACAATCAACCAAACATCTCCAACTCTCATTCAACCTGGAAAGCAAAAACCAGAAATCTGTAACTGTAACATTGAAATTTAATGGCTGAAATGGCAAAAAAACATTAGTTTCAAGACTTGAACATCAATGATTTCTGTCATCAATTGATCACGTCATTCTTACCTTCCATCTATACCTGTAAAAGCATAATCAACTGATGACATGCATTTCCTCATCCAAATGAGTACTGATGTTGAATTAGTGGCTTAAAAAAAAATCCGCATCAGTGATGCATCCACAATATGCACTTGATCATAAACACCCATTTGTCATAACCCCTCCCCCAAATCATACATGATTCTACCTACCAGGATCAATGAGTACCAAGCCGTACTTTGTATGCTGTAGAAAAAACATGACTATGAAAAAAAACAAAAAACACTTTCACTCTGTTACAAAGTGAATAACAAACAGTTCAAGACTGTTAGCTGGCATTTAACTCACAAAACTGTACAGAACAAGTTTTTAGGTAACACCCATCCACACACAGTGATAACACACACAAACACTCCATGCCCATGAATAAGTAGGGGACAGTTGTGCAACCATGCTTAAAATCTTTTTTCAGTCTGTCTATCAAATATCAAAGAGGCAAGTCTAAAAACGGATTTACAACCACTGTAACTGGATAAAGCAGCTCTGTAATTATTACTAGAAGAAATGGCAACCAAAACCATAACATTTACTCTCATTTCCATTTCCCTCCATGAATAAATCAAATCACGATAAACGGATACTACCATGCAAGACCATTGAAACCAACCAAAAAAACCACAAAAAAACCCCACCCATACCCTTGCTAGACTCCGTAACACCTGCACACATATATTTGTTTTGTTTTGTTTTGAATTTATCTACTTTAAAACTACAGCTGGAAAAATACTGGTCTTCAGACAACAAGGTGCTTAAAAGTAGAAGGTACTACCCTTGCTTAAACACACACACACAGGCAAACAATGAGCTTTGGAATATAAGATGCATTAACTTCAGTGCATACAAAAAAGTTATATGCCCCAAACACAAGAACATGTGGATGTGACTACAGACCGGAAATATGGCACAAGCTGGACCAACATATGCGTTTGATAATCCGTGTTTTGAGCTGTGTAGTCACCGACCCTGACCCTGACCGCAGGTCATGTACACACTGACCTACACAGCTGGGAGCCTAGACTGATCCAACCGTGTGTAGGATGTTTCTGATCACAGGCAGGACTGATCAGATTTGTGGCAGAACATTTTACCTCACATAATCTGGAAATTGCAGAAATTCTTGATCTGTAATCTTAGAAACAAATCCACATTTTTCATAAATCCATTATGATGAATTCTCTGTCTTCAACACCATAATGGCTGAACTTTACAGAACACAGCTCAGTTTGAACAGATCTGTAAAAGAGGAACTGCATGTCGTGAAGACATGACACTCCTAGATTCAAGTCAACGTATCTTCTGCCATGTGAATAGAGACAAGACAGTGGTGCCTTGCATTCTGATCTATCAGGCCCCCCCCCCCCCCCCTTCCCTACCTGTTCCCCATATCACAATGCTACCATCTCTCACCATTAGGATTGGTCACTGCAATCAGGTTAAACTACGATTGTCAAGAAGGAAAAGCAAGGCGGGCAACACAGACCAATATGAAGTCTGAAGCAGCCCAAATTTCCTTCTTCAAATCAAGGATCCATACAACTTGTAGCAACTGGAAAAAGCATGATAAAACTGGAACTCACCATACTGAAGTTTTAACACCACACTCGAATTGACAGCTGTCATAATCCTGCTGTGTCAGCTTTTGCTCACTAACTTTGCATCCAGTATTCAGAATCACAACTACACATACTTGCTTCCAAAAATATGTGAAGTGCGAGTCAAGGTGCTCATTCCTGGTTTCTGCTGCAGACCAATGGCTGTTGCAAGCTGGAAAATTCTTACATAAGACCTTACAAAACTGACCATGACTTGAAGGCAATTTTCATATTCTGGCTCAGTCTATTTTCTTGCAGCCCTAACTTTTCCTTATAGTGCTTTTTTGTTTAAATTTAATCATGGAACTCATTCCCAATAATCTAGTAATCTAAATGAGACAGATCAATCAAAAATCCAATGATGGAGGTGAGATTGCAATCTTACCGTCAGACTTGATATGCACCTGCATAAACCGGGTAAGCATTCATGCCCTGAACAGATCAGGCATGTGCCATTTTTCTTCTGCTTTTTCTTTCTTGTAAATAAAGATCCTTTGGCACAAGTCAAGATGAGTAAGAGATAACGACACACCACACAGCAACACCGACTGTCGGACTTCTACAAAACACACACCTGTTATGTTAACAACTATTTCTGTTTACAGAAAATCTGCTGTCAAAGACAGAATGATCATGAGTGTGAGATAAAGCATGGAGCATAGAACTACAATACTGGGCTCACTGGCCAGTATGAGTAAAGATATACAAAGTTGTGTAGATAAAGCAACACCATGTCTTCACCAGGCAACACTGACAACCAAGTCATGGGCACTGCAACTCCCAGGCTTAACCCTTAACTTTCATCTACTACTGTTCTTGTCCAGCTATCAGGCATGTGATTACTCCCAGGCTTAACCCTTAACTTTCATCTACTACTGTTCTTGTCCAGCTATCAGGCATGTGATTCCAAATTAATGAAAAAGGAGGAAAGTAAAGATATTGGTGCGCATGCTGCAGAACAGGGTCCAGGGGCAGGGCCCCTGATTGGAGTCAGTGGGCAAAATGTCATTAAACAGATGACTTTTCCTTTTTGCTTTTTATCCCATTGAAAAAACAGCAGCAGCAGCTACTACTTTACCTTCTGAGCACCACTCGCCAAAAAAGGTAGAACCTGCTTTGCACTACAGCGATACACAGCTGCTAACACTCCCAAATTTTTCTGGAATTTTCCTTATTTAGAAATTATTCCCACAAACCAAAATATAGTGAAGAAATCCAGAATTTCAAAATGATGCTGAAAAGGTGGGAACTGGGGGGTCAGTTGACAACAGAAATGACAAATTTTACTGAATAAAGCCCAAATAATTTTAAAATGTTAGTAATTGTATGTGCAGAATATGCACTTTTTAAATCCCATGAGTCAACTGAAACACAAGTGGTTTAAGAATGCTTTCAGTCAAATGCCGAACTGCCCCCTCTTCATTTCACCCCCCCCCCCCCCTCCTCTCTCTCTCTCTCCCCCCTTCCCTCCTCAAAATCCCACGAGTCAACTGAAACAAGCGGTCTAAAAACGCTTTCAGTCAAATGACGAACTGCCCCCTCTTCATTTCACCCCCCCTCTCTCTCTCCTCCTTCCCCTTGCCTCCTCAAAATCCCACGAGTCAACTGAAACACAAGCGGTTTAAAAACGCTTTCAGTCAAATGACGAACTGCCCCCTCTTCATTTCAACCCCCCCCCCCCCCCCCCCCCCTTTGCCTCCTCCTCCCCATCCCCCCCCCCTTTCATCCTCTGGTTCCCAAATTTTGACTCCAGAATGTTAGCAGCCACAGTAATACGTTTCTGTCCAATCATTCAGGCTCAGACTAATGCATGCACAAATTTGGGTGACTCCATTGTTACCGAAAGGGAGAAAAGCCTGGTCTCTTACATCAACATAGAGTTATCAATCTGCGAGAATCATGGTGGTTAATTCCAAACTGCTATGCCATCAGCTGAGCACCCTTACCTCTAATTTCTCCCCAGATTTGCAAGATCTCAGGAAAAGCTTCTGGGACTTTTCAAATGCTAGATTTCAGCTGAAAGGAAGAGAAGTCTCTAGCCTGAATTCGGTCAATAGTCTTGCCTGTTGAGGATACGAGGAGAAATGTGTTGCTTTGCCTTCACTTTGTCTTGCGTGTCCAGTTTTCTATTTCATTGTGCATAAAAATGGTGTCCCAACTTCACACGAAAACAAGAACAGACCTGTTTACCCTAAAACTGCTATTTCTTTTCCACAAAGTGTGTGTATAAAATTCCAAATTTTTGTAATAGCAGGGTAGGGGCATGTTTTATCTGGGAGACATTCATTTCATTTTCATTAGCCATCACATAGCAGGGGCTTCTACTTCCGAGTAGCACCACCCACCTTGCATCACCTACAGTCATAACAGGTTCTGCTAACACAAACTAGTTTCAAACCTGACTCATCAACATACTTTGGTGCAAAAGCAATTTCTCTCTCTCATTTTTTCTTTGTTTCAAGACATGTTGCTGAAGAAGCAGCCTGACCTGATTTCATGCATGAAAGTTAGCATGAGTTGTCCCTCTTTGGTCAAAACCCTCACCATGGTTACACTTTGCAAGAGCAATTACTACTCCAGAACTTCATCTTTAAATTTTCTTTTCAGCTTACTTTTTTCTTAGTTTATCGTATTTGTTGCCTATTCCCCAAACATGTACACAATGCGTTGAAACTGTACAGGTAAACAGGTCTGCAGGTAAAATGGTAAACAGGTCTGCAAGTAAAATAAACCACTTGACATATTTAACTTGATGAATCAATATTCCTACCAAACATTTGCCCATTCCACCAACCTCCAATACTGACAACTTGTGGGCCTGAAACTAATTATCAAGATAAGGACAAACACAAACATCTAAACTATACTCACACGACACGATCAAATAACCTACTACCAACAACACTAACATCTTTACGGTCATACATTTTTATAATTCTATAAATGCTTTAACATTGCCTACACTACACTAGCAAGAAAATGTAACCTGCCAGCAAGAAACCTACAGACCTTCACTCTTATGGTTTTATTATTCTTTAACATTGCCTGAATTTTACTCACAAGACAGTGTAATTTACCAGCAAGAAACTAACAGACCTATACAGTGATATGCTGTCATAATTCTCTAAAATTCCCTGATCTACACTCACAAGATAATGTAATTTACCAACAAGAAACTAAGAAACCTTTACAGTTGTATGCTAATAAAACTGCTTAAAATTACCTGTACTAACAAGATAATGTTATCAATCTCGCAACACGAAGTAACAAGACTTTAAGTCATAGCTATTTTAACTGTTTAAAACTGCCTGAGATATACTCACAAAATAACGCAATCTACCAACACAAAAATACCATACCTAGGTCACATGCTCTTATTTCTTCCAAACTGCCAGAATGATTCAAGTCTACTGCTAGGCACAGGATGAACAGATATTTAATCCACAATACACTCTTGCTCCGTTAAACATGTACTAGATTTTATAAGCTATGCTTGTTCTGAAATATCTAAACGAAAACTTTTTTCTTTTTTTCAAATACATAAAAATTTCCACATCTACATATTTTCTGTGAAGACCCCTAAAACACTTTGTTGGGCCCTGTACAACTCTGAACATTTATCTACATACCACCAAACTGTACAAATCACCTGATGCTGAAAATGCCTGGAGTTTTCTAATCCTGTGCATTTCCGAAAAACTGTCACAATCATCCAAGAACTGCTGCTGCTTATACTGTACAACAGAGCATAAGCTTAATCTAATAAATGCATAGCAAAATTGGGTTTTTATAGAAAATAAATTGATTATGGCATATACTCACAGTGGCAACAGCTTAAGATAGACAAGTCATCTGTGGTGACCAACATTCACATGAGTGAAGACCAAACTGGTAGGTCTTTTCAGCAATGCGCTCTCAGAATTCAGGCATTCAACAACAAGCATCCGCAGAACAGCTGAAATACAAGTAGATGATGAGCAGGCAGCATACCAAATGGCTGACGATGGTAGGCGTGGATTCACCTCGGAGTGTGACGTAGACTCTGGGCAAGGTGAGACGTAGACTCTGGGCACGGGTGATGTAGACTCTGGGCACGGGTGATGTAGACACTGGCTCAGGCAAGGGTGATGTAGACACTGGGCTCAGGCAACGGTGATGTAGACTCTGGGCCAGCATGATGTAGACTCTTGACCAGTGGGAAGAAGACTCCACACCAGTGTGAAGTTGACTCTGAGCTCGTGTGAAGTAGACTCGGGACCAGCGTGAAGACGACGGGAACAGGTGATAGCCAGTGCTGCACACCTAGAACTTGAAGACCATGATTTGCTGCTGCTTTCATGCGGGGAGGCAGGCTGCGTATCTTCACTGTGCCTAGGAAGCTGCTGCTGCTGACATCCCTCTTCCTGGGGGAAGACCAGGGCACTCACGACTTCAACAGCAAGTGCACAAAGGACTGAAGAGACATCGTGGCATCCAATCAACTGCAAGAGAAAATAATGAACACCACACAAAACACTGGGTTGGCAGGGGCAGGGGAAGGGCAATCCAAGGCCTGGAAGAGGAAGGGGGTGATAAGAATGGGGAGGGAACGGTGGGCTGGCGCTGATAGAGCTTCTAATCATCTGGGTGCATGACTGGGGCTGGGCTTGGCAGGAAAGGGATCAGGTCTGAAGAGGGCGTGCTGATGTGGGATTGAGCAGAACCAGGCCTGAACAGAGGGTGAAGAGGCCGAAAACCAAGCTTACAGTCATGGGATAACACACACTGGTGTTTGTGTAGGAAAGGGTAGGACAGCCTGGAACCGGGTAACTGCAACAGATCTAGATGTGGAAAGCATTTGGCTGTAGAACACACAGTCGAAGGGTGTAGCACCACTCTTTGAAGAATAACGGATTCCGATTCACTACACTGACACCATGCCTGTCCAGGAACTCATCTCAGCCTAGCAGTGATGTTTACAGCCAAACTAACCACCAAGACCATCCTCAAATCGGTCACAGCATCGGTATAATAAATTCCAAAATGCTGAATTCAGAGAGAGAGAAAAAAAAAAAATATATATATATATATAAACAACACTTATAAATAAGCAACAGCTGGAACGGATGAGAAGGAAAAAAGATAAAAGAAAATATAAAGTATGAAGTCCTCTAGAACCTTCCTTGCACTGGAAAAAAAAAAAAAAAAAAAAACCTCCCAAAGACAACTGGATTAACCAACGGACTGGAGAATGTTGCATGTTCTAATCCACTCCAATGCAAAAAACAAACAAAAACATTCTGGTGGTAGAATCCCTTTCACCTCGTGTCACAGAGACAAACTGCACAACTCTTCTGCTGATAAAATAAAGAAAATGATGGCAAGCATTTAAAATGGCACCTGGACTCTCCGTTTACTGACAAACAGCAACACCTTTTGGTTTTCAGCAGATTTTCAATGCAACCCTACACTTTTCCTAAGCTGCTGTCCAGGTGATCAGAACACTATCAACCGATAATGAAGAATGCTGTGACGAGTAACAGCTGGACTCTGGTGTCAGCGAGTGTTCATTCTTGTTCATGTCACCACAGTTAAAGATACTGTCCGCGAATCCTCTTTCACATCCAAGTCTCTGTCCAAGGGAATCCGAATGTCTGGAGCTTCACATTCATCACTGGAATCTAGCTTCTTTAACTCAGGCATAAACCGATCCTATCACATCTACGGTTGCTTTCATATCAATTAAGCTCACTTTCCAGGAGGGGAAGTGGAGGAAACCAGGGAATGGAACTAGCACATGAACGGGCAGGGTATGCCAGAAAAACAGCCAATGTCACATTCAAAGTCTGTATCCTGTGAGTAAGCACGGGGATCTAGTTGTCTGTCACACAACAAGCAGTGTCCATCCCTCTTCACCACAAGAACGCTTTCTGTGGGTAGCAACATTTCTCTGCCACTAGAAAGCATTCTTGTGGACTTCACAGATCTCCACACAAGCACATCAAGTCCTGAACGATTACAGTAATCTTGTCCTCCCTCTCTCTTTGATTCGACGTACTTCGGAACATACCGATCACTCAGCCTGATTAAAACTGATTATCACCATGAACGCTGTGGAAAACTTACGTGTAATGGAGAAGTCTTTTTTCAAAAGAGACGATATACACGATACCTTACCTATCTGTGCTTACTAAGTGTCTGTGAGATTTATTTGCCCAGAACTTCACAAGATGGCGATGCACTATGCTACAAAAAATTAAGTATTTCAGAAACTGGGCTTTCCAGAAATTTTTTTTCTTTAACACCACCGACAAAGAAAAAGGATGCTATCATGGGAGAAGAAAGGATGAAATTGCCTCCAGCACCTTGAAGAGCTATCAGAACGCCAGCAGGCCCCGCTAGGTCTCACTGCCGTGATCAGTGTAGATCATTCACACCTACTGTGATCAGTGTAGATCATTCACACCTACTGTGATCAGTGTAGATCATTCACATCACTCCTAACGAGTGACACTGAAATCAGCAACCAATACTCAACTGAATATAGAACAATAGCCCAGCAGGCCATCGCAAACACAGCTCACAATTTGGCTATTACTGCTGATGGGGTATTCCGCACATCCACTTTGCTTTTGTCTGCATTCAGCAAAAGTTCTTTCTCTTCCATGAATTTGATGCAGTCCTCTCGTTCGTTGAAGGCAAGTTCTCTTTGCAGGAAGTCAACAGTCACGGTGGGTTTGTGCCTACACATGGACAGGGCAGGAAGCAGAGGCCATTATGGAGCAGGGGTGCGCCAAACATCGGTGCGCACAAGTAATGAAAAAGAAACAAACAAAACAAAACATTAAAAGCTGAAACAGAGCAGATAAACACGATTAGAGCATCAAGAAATCTTTCACAGTAATAAACACTTCTGATCAATTGGCGTTTTATATGTACGTTTTTTTCATGCAAGATTCTGGCCACATTTTTCAGACTGTCCACTCTTTCTACTCACCTGCCCCCCAAAATACAGATACTTACCAGTTTGGTAACATGGTATTCATTTCACATCCTGTCTCCAACAGAACACACTATCATAATATGGCCATCTAAATTTGAACTAACACTTAAAAAGGAACATTTCCCACATCTATTCTTCCACTACAATACTAATATAATTCCTTTTATTCCCTAAAGAGATGCACCAAATGCATATATGTATACTGCAAGGGAGATACAAACAGCAAGTGTCTTTGTCACATATCCCTTATGATCATAACCATTCTCCATTCATCCTTCAAAACATTCGGCTATAAACCAAACATGGCCATCAATTATCATAAAGAATCAAATCTTAATTTCTCTATGTCCAAATACAACATTCAACTAGAATTAAACGTCTTCTAATTAATTTCTCTACGTCCCGATACAATACTGAACTGTCAGATGTCAATACATCACGTTTAAAGAGCAATGTTATGAGAGATCCTGTTTATCAGATATTTTAAGTTTTCTGGAGGAAGGAGGTATTGAGTGGGGGGGGGGGGGGGGGGGGGGGGGGGGGGGGGTTATACATTTTGAATACCAACAACTTAATCATATGAAAAGAATTTACAAAGGATTTATTGATACCAATAGTAAATAACACTAACACATACAAGATTATAGACCACCCAATCAAAGGGCCCAGCCTTAGTCAATAATAAACTGAATAAAGAACATTTGATTAACCAGAACACATATGTATGAAGCCCTATAACTGTGGCCCAGTCTTAGTCAATAATAAACTGAATAAAGAACATTTGATTAACCAGAACACATATGTACGAAGCCCTATAACTGTGGCCCAGTCTTAGTCAATAATAAACTGAATAAAGAACATTTGATTAACCAGAACACATATGTATGAAGCCCTATAACTGTGGCCCAGTCTTAGTCAATAATAAACTGAATAAAGAACATACTGGGGACGAACATTTGATTAACCAGAATTTGTATGTATGAAGCCCTATAACTGTGGCCCAGCCTTAGTCAATAATAAACTGAATAAAGAACATTTGATTAACCAGAACACATATGTATGAAGCCCTATAACTGTGGCCCAGCCTTAGTCAATAAAAAAACTGAATAAACATACTGGGGAGGAACATTTGATTAACCAGAACACATATGTATGAAGCCCTATAACTGTGGCCCAGTCTTAGTCAATAATAAACTGAATAAAGAACATACTGGGGAGGAACATTTGATTAACCAGAACATATATGTATGAAGCCCTATAACTGTGCATCTTACATAAAGGACTAAATAAGAGATTAGTTCCAATACAAAAGATAGACTGCATTATAACCCAGAGTTTCACGTACGATTTCAAGATGGCCCTGAGCGCACTCTTTCTGGTCTTCTCTGCAAACCAATCCATGAGATAACCTGACATTTTAGGAGCATTTGTATACAACTTGAAAAAGCAATGGTAATTGTTAAGAGCCCAGGCGGAGCGCACAGCCAGTGCATGCCTGATGCACTCGTCCTGACGAGTTTCAGGTGAAAGGCTGGCCATCACAGTCGTCATGTCTGGGAAAAGATGTAAGGAACATACTGATTACTTCAACAAAATTTAACCTGGATGATAAAAGAATTGAAAGAGGAAGATTCCCAGTACAAATATAACAGCTGCTAGAATGATGTAATGATCAAACACTTAGCCCACAAAACTGCATTGCTCAAAAGAATACATAACTGTTTACACAATCCTTACCTCTACTTTCATTGAAAATGCAAAAGCAGACATCATTTCCAGTGAAAGCAAATGAATCATGGAAGTGTAGCCTGAAAACCAGAACACACTTATCGCTTTTACAGCAAAAACATTATCATATGCACTGAAAACCCCCTATTTCTAGAAGATGGCAACATTTTAGCTGCTGAGAAATACCGACTAATAATCCATGCATCTTTTCCTTCTGTCACCAACTGATCTCCTCTACAACAGACTGAGTCAAGGATACCCAAAGTGTTGGAAGTGAAAATATAGTAGAGGATCCTGTAGGCTGTGAACTCCAGACGATTCCCTTTTGTTCCTTCATTATACAACAGTTTCAGCTGAGTCTGGCACTGGTTGAACTCTTCATGGTCGCCCTAGAACAGAAAGACAATGGCCAGTTTCCAACAAACTTGTTATCACCTACAAAATGTAACACAGGCAACAGAAAGGTTACCTTTCAATCGTAGAGTAGTTCACTTCAACATACTTATCTGGAAAACTCTTAAATGTCTCTTTTAATTTTATTTCTTTTTGGCCGAGGTCTCATTTTCAGTCTCCCCCTCCCACCAAATCACTCAATCCTGATCCCCTTGCCATTACTCTCCCCCTACCCCCCACAACGTAACCATTTTTTTTTTTTAAATGGATGGATGGACAGACCAGCCAAACTTCTACTGTTGCATTCAAGTCGTATCAGTAACCTTGCAATGCCACAGCATCCAAAGAACACCACTGTGGTTGACTGACCTGGCAAGACGTCCATCTTCAGTTGGGCATATCAGGTATAATGGTTATTACAGGTAAGAAAAAAAATAGAGAATACGCTTCAAAACTTACCTTCTCCATTGCTATCCTAGCATGCGTTTCGTACACCCGGACTGTGAACTCATCCCGCACACCCTGGACCTGGCAAAAATCGACGGCATCACATTAATTCACATACACTTTTAGGAATGTCCACGCAGAGGTGGCACAGAATTTAAGGAACACGCTGGAAAACTAATGAAAACCGGGACTCAAAATTGTCCACGCCTAAAACCCAATTAATTTCTACGCTTTTCAGGCCAGGAAAGTACAAGCCAGAGGAGGGGAGCAGGGTGGGGCATTCAAACAGGTGACTATGTGTGAGATGTTCTTTATCGAAAACTGTTCTTGATTCTTTTATCATTATACTCTTCAAGCCCAGACCACTTTGTTCTGTTTTTCATGTTCAGGCCAAGTGCCTGAATATCTTTCATTGTCACTGATTTCTCAACAGTGAATGCAGAGCTGAAATCATGAAAGCAATGATGGTGCTGATTATGCCTACGTTAAGTTTTCATTAACCCCTAAGGGAATCACTTTTTGCTGAGCACAAATCAATCAATTCTCCACCGTTTATCAGCCATGGAAATCTGGGCCTTCCAAAAGAAAGTTCATCCACTATCGGTGGCTACAGCAATTTTCATAATTATTTCATATGTGGGACTTCTGGGCTAAGTTTGAAAAGTGGCACCTACTGAGACAGAAAAGCTGGTGGGAATTTTTTGCAGGCCAGAATTAAAGAACACAAAATTTTGCAGGGTCTAGAGGCAATTTCCAGTTTTCAGTAACCCAGATTTCCTGTCTGAGCCTGAAAAGTGCTGCCCCTACCAATGAGGCTACAGATAACTTGAAAAAGGCACAAAAGAAACAACCAACTAGAAATTATACAAAATACTGTTGAAATCATGGAAATGTGTGTGTATGTGTGTGTGTTAGAAACTTACCCTGAAATACACAGCTACTGATTTCAATTAGAGCCATCACTGTACTTGACAGCATGCATACAATAATGCTGTTTGTGATGTGCACAGCTGGCAAGTAGACCGACACAGCCTACCTAGCAGAAGTTAACCATGACAAGTTGAGATGAAGAACAGGTAATGACAGGAGGTGATCAACAACGTGCTCAGAAAAACAAAAATCTCCTAATCAGTACAAAGTGTAAAATGAACATTCACAGACAACAGCCATCGCTAAGAACATACTGTGAGATCCTGTCGTATGGACTTCAGCTGTTCACACACATAGTGATAGTCTTGCTTGACTTTCCACTTCTCCTGAACCATGAGCAAAGACTTGCGCAAAGTCTCCACTGGTCGGATGGATTTGGCATCAGGAGCCTGAAATTATATACAATTGAGATTATCCATCAAATTTTTACAGTTTGAAAATCCAAATCAAAACAATGCCCACAAAGCAAGCAAGTGCTATAATTGTTTAACATGTCAAGCTTGATCAACCTGGGCAGGTCAGTTTCATCTCCTATCCACCATCATGTTGCGAGCACACATGAATGTGTGTGTGTGTGTGCGTGCGCGAATGTGTGTGCACATCTGTGAGAGAAAGACAGAAGGGGGAGGGGTGTGTGTGCTATAAATGGGGAGAGAAGAAAATTTCTCTTAGTAGTGGGGTAATGGAGGTGAACTGGGTGATGAAGTGTTGTTCCTTCACTGTTGCTGAGAGAGGGAGGCAGAGAGAGAGAGAGAGAGAGAGAGAGAGAGAGAGAGAGAGAGAGAGAGAGAGAGAGAGAGTGTGTGTGTGTGTGTGTGTGTGTGTGTGTGTGTGTCCATGTCCCTTAGAGTTAGAGATTAGGGAGGGCGTGGGGGCAAGGAGAGAGAGAGGCAGACAGAGGAAGAGGGGGAAGAGAAAAAGAGAGAGTGAGAGAGAGAGGGTGCATGCATGTGGTCAGAGATGATGCCAAGGAAAATGGAAGACAGTCTGACCACTCAGTCAAAATAAATAAGTTCAGATTTTGGCTTCCATCATTTTGTCCTGTCCAATGATTTAAGTTACGCTGAATGCATTTGTTCAGCAATCGGCTGAGTTGGAATGAGAGCCCTTAACCTTGCACATTTTACAGTCAATTGCATGGGCTTAAAACTATTTTTCTATTCAATTTATGCAGAGTTGCTCTGAAAAATGGTAGATCTATCAAAATGATGCATCAGCTTCAACAGTCTGAAAGATGGTAGATCTATTAAAATGATGCATCAGCTTCATCAGTTTTCTACACTGCTGAATTTTTGCGAGCCACAGGCCTTTTTTGCTGTGAAGTTCTTTCTTTTCTCCATTTGTTTTTGCAATTATTGATCCTACAAGATTCTTTTTCATCCTCAATAAACATCTTTATCTTTAGAGTGAATGCAGTGTCTACAACAGTAGACAGATCATAACACTTATATCAAATGTGCACTGGACCATGGATTGCGCTAGGTTTTTGTCGGTTGCGTACGTCATACGCATATGAAAAAATGCGTACGACTGGCCTGATTTTGCGTCCGCACAAAAGTCAGAGACATGTGAACTGAAAAAACAACAACAAAAAAACTCGATCTTGTCAAGGTCAAACAAGGTCTTTTTAACACTGTCTGATCTTTCCACCTCCGAAGATGAAATCGGATTAATCCCTGAATGCTCCACTTCTGCTGTAGACATGGAAGGTTCGACTTTTGAGGAAGGAGGAGTTGATGATTCTGAAACACTCTGATCCAGTGGCCTTTTCTGCGAAAAGAAACGTGAAAGGGATTGCTGCTTTTTCTCTGCCATTGTTTTCCATAAACTGGTGCAATGGCAGGAAAGAATGACGGCAGATTCGCGGGATCTAAACTGACGACACGCGTGAGGTCACAGCCTGCAGGTCCGACACTATCTATAGTCTATTTTATGATCGCTACAACGCATTATTAGCTATCGCAGTATCCATATTCTTCTTTGCCAGTGGGTGCAAAAACGCAAAAAACGAAACGGGACATAGTTAGGCAGGTGAGAGTCACTGCTTCAGACGCCCACGCTGGTTTCTTTATTTCGGTGCACTGCCTGTAGACCAAGGCTTTTTGCGTACGACTTACGCACTGCAAGTCAAAAATTGCGTACACAGGTCAGTGAAATGTGTGAAATACGTGTGATTTTTGCGTTGGCGCGATCCCTGACTGGACTGATCAAATTCAAAATGTTGGCAAAATTTCTTGTAAGCATATTGCAAAAGGTGGATTGAAACTGCAGTTTTTCATTCCACCTCTTTTCTTTTCATCTTCGCCCACACCTCCACCTCTCACCTTGTAATATCCAAACAAAATTTATTTCTTTAACAACAACAAAAAAGCTTAATTTTTCTTCGAAACACATTTTCATCCCAATACTGAAGGAAAACAATTCCCGCACACAGCTTAATCTAAATAAAGAAATGAACAAAACAGAGGAACAACTCACCGATGTAAGACGAAGATATGGTTTTTCCAGATCTCTACAGGTTCCCACCACTGTGAATTCCCCTAGGTCCATTTCATCATCTCCACCACTCTGCAAGACAGATGCAACCTTTTTTGTTTTAACCCCAGCCATACACTTCAAGAAATTTACACAGACTGCTGACTCAGGAATCAATTTAAGGAGTATCAAATATATTTGGGAAATATCTTTTCAGGCTTTTAAAACAAAAATTTTCCAGATTCACTGACGAAAACCCAGACAGGGGCATTAGTTCCATATGTTCTAAGAGAACCTTTTTTTTTTCTGTCTTGACTACAAGTGGCTTCATCAATGGCCCAAGTGTATTACCACGGCTACAACCCTACTGCCAATATATAATTCAAAATGGTTTACATCAAAGTCTAACCCCATAGTAACTCAAAATGGTTTATCATCTAACCTTGTATCCTCAAAATTTTACACTCAATTTCAGCAAGGACTTTAGAACCAACTAAAATCATCATATGGCTTGCTGATTTTCAGCATCTCCTTCTCCTTGAAAACATACTAAGCCAAAGAGTAGTGCTTTACTTCACATCAATCAATAGCTATTTTACTTTTCTTTTCTGGACTTTTTTCCCATCTTTTCTTTTTTTTTTCTTTCTCAGAATAAACCAATCTATTTCAATTGGTAAAAAGGCAGATACGGAATAATTTCATTCTGAACTCATCTAATAGCAAAGATCAGGCAGATATGGAATAATTTCATATTGGACCCATCTAATAGCAAGGATCAGGCAGATATGGAATAATTTCATGTTGGACCATCTAATAGCAAGGATCAGGCAGATATGGAATAATTTCATGCTGGACCCATCTAATAGTAAAGATCAGGCAGATATGGAATAACTTCATGTTGGACCCATCTAATAGCAAAGATCAGGCAGATCTGGAATAATTTCATGGTGGACCCATCTAATAGCAAAGATCAGGCAGATATGGAATAATTTCATGGTGGACCCATCTAATAGCAAAGATCAGGCAGATATGGAATAATTACATGTTGGACCCATCTAATAGTAAAGATCGAATATCAAGTGTGAGTAAAAGTTCTGGTGTTTTCCTATCACAGTTAGGCTGGAGTAAGAGGAGTATACCGTAATCAGATTGTTGATGGTGAGGGTCAGAGTCTGTTTCCTTTTGTTGTGGGGCTGCTCCAGGTGGTCCCCAAACCGAGCCGCCCTTTTGGCCATGCGGGCTGCTTTCAGAGGGTCATCATATTCAAATTTCAACCTGAAATGACAGCATGTCCATCACCAAATAAAATAAAACTCAAATTTCAATCTGAAATGACAATATATCAAACGTCAAATCAGTCCATGTCTTCAAACAAAAATAAATGCAAGTTTCAATCTTAAATGACAATATATCCATCAACAAATTAGTCCATACTTTTAAACAAAAACAAAAGCCAAGTTTCAATCTGAAATGACAATATATCCGCCATCAAATTAGTCCATACAATTAAATAAAAATAAACTCAAATTTCAATCTGAAATGACAATATACCTACCCATTACCAAATTAGTCCATACTTTGAACAAAAATAAACCATATACACATGCACATCAACTAAAACATATCCGCAATACTACTTTAAAACATGCCAGTAACCTCTTTAGCATTCTTTTACACAAGTGACCATAAACATATGACAAATTGATAATGAGATACAAATACAACATACCCCTTTTCAAGTGATAAAGTTTGTTTCAAAAAAAGTTTTGATGTTCAACATACTGCACAGCACAGTTGTTCAAAACAAAATACTTTTGGCAAAATGTGACAACTCCAAAACCAATCCATCTGTGTGTGCATACACTGAAGCATGCCCAAAACCTACTGTTTGTGTTGCTGGTTTTTCTTCCCCTTCCTGGCTGAGCTGGCACTCTGCCTGCCACCGTCATCTGGTCCATTGCCTTGATCCCTCCCTCGGCCTCGGCCTCTCCCGCGGCCCCTGCCTCTCTGCTTGCCTCGACCACCTCTGGTTGTGAGTGTTATTTCACGTTCTGGTGTGGGACTCAGAGAAGGGCTAAGGCTAGGAGTGCGACTTCTGCAATCAAAAACAATTCTTTACACAAGACTTTTACATCATTTCTTTTCAGTGATGATAAGCACTAAAAGCTATTGTTAATATTGCATGTTAAAGCAGCAATACTTTAATTTTTTTTTCTCTCAAAACTGAAAAAGTGCAGTACAAAAGTGAACTCCATTCTGGGATGTAGTCTTCAGGAGGACTCTTAATGAGGGAGCGAGGGATCGGGATTAAGAGAAATGAAACAAACCTCCTCCTCTGCAGTCTCTGGCGATATCGTGGGGGTGTTCTTGAACGAGATCTTGACCTTGACCGCGATCGTTCCCATGAACGAGGTGAGCGTGGAGAGCGTGACCTGGATCTTGACCGAGACGAGGATGATCGTGACCATGAACGACTGTAAGACCTCCGATAGGTGGGCACACGATTACGATTGTATGGTCGGCTTTGGGGTACAGGACCCGGACCCGATTTATTGGGCATTCCACGGTAAGGCATGCCCTGGTTGTGAGAAAAGGGTGGATTAGGACCTCGTTGCTGTTTTGATGGGTTACCATTCTGCGTGTCAAAGCGGCTGTTACGCTTGACACCCCTTCCCATACTATGACCAAGAGGGCCTGAAGGACCAGGGAAACGCATCTCATCCTGCATGTCATAGTATCTTGGCCCATCTGGTCTCGGAGGCTCGTTCACTCTGCAACACACACACAAACCCACACAAATATATTTATCTACATACATATTAAATAAGATTTTGGGGAAAGCAATTTGGCTGTCCGGGTAAAAAAAACAACACACAAATTCTGAAAGATGTAAATTTGTCAAAGATCCCATCACTCACCTGTTAATCTTATCAGACTATTTGTAGTAAGATGAAAAACCGGTCTACTTTTTCAAGTTATGTCATGTCGTAGAAACTTTCACTCTAAGGAACAGCTTAGAATTTCAAAATTGAATACATTTATTTCAGATGTTCTTATTTAAAGTATGAAATTCCCTCAAGCTTTAATTTTTTCAAAGGTAATCTGAATATGAGCTAACAGCTTTATCCTCTGTTTTTACTAAATTCAAGAAAGCCTTTTCATCTACAATACATCAGCAATCAAGGGAGGGGGGCGGAGGGGAGGAGGATACAGTAACACAATCTTGTGGCTCCAGAGACAACCTTTTCCAATTGCACTGCTGCCGAGTCACTTCGGTGATGTTCAGTGGTGCCTGTTCTGATCTAACATACGCAGGACACCACCACCTAAGCCCCCTACTGACGACAATAATTGCTTAGTCATGGAGCCGGCTTGAGTGAGCTCTCCCTCCGGAGGGCGCCACCACATCCGTCCAACGACAGCCCCCATGGACTCGCCAATACCGGTGACCCCGACGGAACCAAACCAAAGCCACAGACGTGGAGAGGACACCGAAACTGAGGTACCATGAGAGCAGGGCATGAAGGGTCACAGAATTTGAAACTTTTTTTTTTAATGCTGATTGATGAGGATGAGGATGATTAAGATGATGCTACGGATTTCCATTTCGGTCTGAGACTACATGACAGGGCTGTACTCTACGCTTCCTTTCATAATATATCCCGGCGTCAACCAGGCCCGAGAGATACAGGCACCTGTAGTGTTGGTCATGAAATTTGAGCAACTCTCAGAAACGCATCCATTAACCCTCTGCCTACCGCATGACTTTGTGCTATATGACTATGAGAATACCATGCCAAGAGAGGTAACTCCGCAACACATACACACTTGCCATAAAGAAACCTCAATAGAAAATTTGTTTTTAACTTATCTATTCTGTAAAAGTAATGAAAAAAATTCAAAGACATCACTCCATCCAAAACAGCCATTTCCCCCCACATATAGTGAACTGGTACACGAGGGAAAAAAAACAAACGAACAGACTAACTGTACTTTGGTATTCTCAGTGCTAAAACAATTTTCCCTAAATTCACTGTACCCACAGAACATCATGGATTAGGAGCACAGAGTGATTTTCCAAGTCTAAACAAAGTACTGAAACCTTCAGGAACAAAATAAAGTCATTCTGTATGGTATGCACACTAAATAATCAACTTTTATTGTGAAGCAAAAAACAACAACCCAAACTTCAACAATTTTGTTAAACTGAAGGCATCACATACAAGAAGATTTGTCTTCTAACTGCTGAGGGGAAAAAATAACAAGAACAGATTACTGAATACTGGGCTTTAGATTGTGATGGAATTCAACAAAAATGTGCTTTTGCACAAGTGCACTGAGCAACCCCCCCCCCCCCCCCCCCCAACACACACACACTGTGGTGATGATGTACCTCTTGTCCGGCTCCTCTTTGCTTTTTGATAAACAGGCAGTTTTTATTTCAGGCCAGAGTTTATGTTCATCCTTTTCTGCTTGCTTTTGTGCAGCAAATAAATTTGTTTCTCGTTAAAAGTCTGCCAAATTCTTCTGAAATCAAAAAGCTAAAGGTGATGCTCCTACAGGCAAATCGTGGACACACCCACTGACTGACCCGGTTTCCTGGCTATCAAAACAAGGGACACTTTTGGGGGGCTTCACTTCTTGTAGCCAACCACTCCAGTCAAGAATTAAAGAATCTCTAGCAAGTTTTGTTTTTCGAATTTTCTTTTTTGGGGGTCTGGGCCCAGCAGCAATGGGCTATTCGACATCGTCATTATCATCGCCTGAATCATTATTGATTCCGGCCTCAAAATCAGTCAGCAGTCGATCTTTATTCATAACTAGGTCAAGATTGACATCCGAATCGTCTTGCTTCAAATCTTCTTCAAGAGTGTAGCCCGCAAATACGCTCTCTTCATCAATATCACTTCAGAAAATGAATTCTGCAAGTTGCATAGTTACTTGATCCGCCATTTTCCCAGAAAATCTTCGCGAAAAAAAGCCGAACTTTGAAAATTCACAGCAGCGAAACTACTCCACCAAAACTCATGCAACAAAAACCAAAATGGCGTCCAGAAACGGAAGTACCGGAAGACTCTTCTGTCGCAATTGCATTCTGGGATATGCGATGGTGAAAGCGAAAGTCGTTGACCGAGTATTCAGCGGTCGATCTCGTCGATCCGGTATTCAGAAAGAGGAAATCTCGCGGTCGATCTCGGTCGATCCGGTAGGCATTGGGTTAAGTGGATGAAACTCGACTGTGTGGTCCCAGTCTTCCCAAATGAGTCCGCAGCAAACTCAACTCTGGGTAGGAGCCGGTCGGGCAGAAAACCCCACACGACTCTGATGGGATTCGAACCCACGACCTCCCAGCCGGGAGTCCGCGACGCTAACCACTTCGCCACGGCGGCTGGTTTTCCAATTTTTCTTATCCTAATTTCTTGCTTATTCCAGGACACCTGCAGCCATGTAAATATACCACTGAAAAGAAGAGAACCTTCCAAATCTCATCCATAGCATCAAGAAAATCTTCAATGCCTTCCAGAAATATTCTGCTGGGGTATGAAAACCCACTAAGAAAAGATCTACAGCACTGATAAATTTTTATTTTTTAAACACTACAACACATAGTAGTAAAACGAATAAACGAATGTGAGAGAAGAGATTCTGAGACATGATAGATAAAAGTAGAACCAAATAAAAAGCCAAGACAAAAATGCAAATGACAAAAAACAGTTTCAAGTATAAAGAAGAAAAGAACAAAAAAAGAAGAGAAGAACAAGGTATTTAAAATCTCATATACAAGAAACAAACAACTTTACATCCAACACATAAAGAAGTCTTCTTTTGAGCGATACAGAGTATCAAAGCACAAACATCAACACTCACAAAGGCAAAGGTTCTTGAGACCAGTTCTTTGTAAGCGCTGTGCCTTCATTGAAAGCTTGCTCAATCTTCTCCTTCAGCACTGCTTCAACTCGGTCTTTTTCCATCTCATTGTTCACTGATGCAAATGCTCGCTGCACATACTCTCTGTAAACAGAAATTCTATTAATTTATTATTAGAGATACATGTACATACACATATACATACAGAGAGAGACAGACAGACAGAGACAGAGAGAGAGGGAGAGAGAGAGAGAGGGAGAGAGAGATCTGACACTGTGGCCTTTTCCACATGCAAACCTTAACTTATTTTATTCAATTCACAGTCAACGGTCCTAAATAATATTTCATAATCAGCGTTCAAGCTAAGAGCGCTACTTCAGCAAGCAATCTGTTCCACTATAGCCAAATACAACCACATCAAATCAGGAATGTTAATTTAAATTATTCAACTTTAAAAAAAAGAATCGATACCATACTGAAAAATTATACCATACTGAAAAAGGAAAGGAAACATTTAAAACGGCAGTAATCACTCTTGTCTTTTCTACAACCGTTCTTTTTCAAAGCATGGTGATCAAGATGGATAGTACGGGTGGGGAAGCCTTCACTTCTCAGATTTCCCAGTATCATCTCACAACCATGTAAGCTCTGGGCATTTCCACACTGTCTGCAGACCTATTTACCCTAAAATTACTATCTGTGTAGTTTTCAACTACCTTGACCATGTTTTCTACAAATCTTTCATTGTTTTGTGAAAGTGGGAAAGGTGGAGCATGGGTTGATGCTCCATGTTCCAAATGTTTGTTAAAAAAAACGAGGGGGTGGGTGGCGGGAGCTGTTCACATCTGCCGTCATGCAGCAGAGGGTAGAGGAATACCTGGTCTTATGGTGCCAGCAAAAATATGTTGATTCCAACACAATTACTCTCAAGCCTTATTCAAAGCAAACTTTGGCACAAATTCATGCCTTCCCATCGACTGCCTTTGTTCCCCAATATTTCAGGGCCCATAGTCACCACAATGATTCCTACATATCGGCATATTGTTGAAAAAAGTAAACACAACCCGTGCGCAAAAGCAAGCAAGAATTCCATTCTTTGGTCAAAATATGCTGCTCATCATGCTTGAACACTACATGTTCAATTACTGCTCAAAAACTTTAGTCTCTACATTTTTTCCTACAAACTTTTCTTCTTTTCAAATTTGTCATACTTGTCATGTACAAATTACGGTGAAACTGTAATGGTAAAAAGGTCTATATCTAATGCTGTCACCAAGTCTAGTTTTTCATCTTCTAACATTCACGCTGCCAACTGTCCTGCTGGCAAATAAAAAGTATTTTCTAAAGACTTTCGGTTATAATTTGACTTCATGACACCTGCATGTGTAAAACATTAAATCTGAAATGATGAATGGTAAAAAGCAACCAAGAAAAAAAAAAGTTGCCAATCATCATAGTCAAAATCAGTATGAGAATATTATACAACCAGAAACGCCAGTAGTTGTTCAATTTTTCAATATTAAACCATCGACATAGCCAACCCACTTTCACACATGGATCTCTGGATAATGATGCATTTTTTGGCCTTCACCTGACTGTTCATGCTTATAGAAAACCCGTTATCCAAAAGTGAATAAAATCCTAGCCTTTCATGGCTTCAGCCAGTGTCTGAAATGCCTTCACTACTCGTTTAATTTTGGTCTGTCTGACTTCAGGAAATCATTCTTTATATTTTCACTGCTCATATTGAACCTGAATTTTCAAAAATTCACCCTATAATGTTGGAAGTGAAGCTGAAAATACCCCTGATATTACCCTCTGAAATATCAGGGGTGAAGATGCACTATTCACCAGCAGTCAAATGAAGGTCTGATAGTACTCGGAAGGAATTATGATTCAGAACTTACTTCAGTGATGGAGGCCACTCTCCAGATGCTTTGTTCTCGGGTCTGAAAAGAATAGTGAAATCTATGTCAAAAAAGAAATTAATGTCCAGAATGCTGGAACATCTGATGAGAAAGAACAAAGTCAGCTATCAGCTTTACTCTTTCACTGACTGAAAGGCACCTGCCATTTTTTTTTTCTTTTTTTCTCTTTTGCTGTCCCATCTTCTGTGCTACCTCATTAGCAGTGCACCCACACCGCTCATTCCAGCACCCTGTCCATACCCATGGCCCAGTCCAGCCTACTGCAGCCCCAGCAATCCACAAAGAGCAATCAATGTCAACTCTTCAAGAGGCAACCCTCCGGAGGAGACACTGCACTACTGCCAAGTCACTTCAGTGGTGTTCAGTGGCACCTGTTCTGATCCAACATATGCAGGACACCACCTACTAAGCCCCCTAATGACTACAATAATTTCTTAGTCGCGGAGTCGGCATGAGCAAGCTCTCCCCCCGGAGGGCGCCATCACATTCGCCCAACAACCCCCATGGACTCACCGATACTGGTAACCCCGACGGAATCAGCCCATGGCCACAGACATGGAGAGGATATCAAAACTGTGGTCACCATGAGAATAGGGCATGAGAGGCTACAGAGTTCGAGACTTTTTCCCCCATGCTGATCGATGAGAATGATGATGAAGATACAGATTTCCATTCTGGTCTGAGACTACATGACAGGCTGTACTCTATGCTTACTTTTATAACATATCCTGGCGTCGACCAGGCCCGACAGATACACACACCTGCAGTATTGGTCAAGAAATTTGAGCAACACTCTCAGCAAAGCATCCATGAATTGGAGGAAACTGTGTGGTCCCAGTCTTCCCAACTGAGCCCGTAGCAAACTCAACTCCAGGTAGGAGCCGGTCAGGGCAGAAAAATCCCACATTGCTTCGATGGGAATCGAACCCACGACCTCCCAGCCGGGTGTCCACAATGCTAACCACTGCAGCACAACGGATACTTGCTGTCTAATTTGAACATTGTCAGCACATGGAAAGTTAGGCATAAATCAGATATATCTAATTTCACATATATTTAGAAGTGGCCGCAGCATACAGTCTGAATAAAATGTTAATGACGCAGGATAAATGATATTTTAATGTGTGCAAATCTGCCAAGCGAATGCACCTCATTAAGCTGTACACCAGTTTCAATCCAAAGAGAAAGGTAAATCACAGAATATGCTTGAGATTTAGATGACCGCACAAGACTAAACCTCACCTGTCATTTGGATGAGCAGATCCACTGCCACTATTTGGTGTTGCTTCCTTTTCCTTCTTTGGAGTGTCAGGAGACCCGGGACGCTTTCCTCCAAGGGCCTATTTGTGTTGCCAGAGATGCTATGGATGTTCGCCCTCTACCTTTACCGTTGTTGGCATTTGACTCAATGCGGGGCCCTGGTTCAGGTTCTTGTTTCTCTTGGGTATGTTAAAACGGATACCACCCGAATTGGGACCGTGATAGGACAGGAGAACAGGCTGGATAATCACTTCAGTTCACTCTGTACCGACGCATCTCAATCATGCGACACGCACTTCGTACAGTCCCGCACCATCCACCATACAGCCAACCCCAAACTAAAGAAGATGTTAATGCAAATGTCCCTTCTGTATGTATTTTTTGCTGATAAACAGTATCTCAAAACAAAACAACTTTTTATAACTATCCAATACACAATATCTTAACACAAAACAAACTTTTTATAAACTATCATTCTGCCTCTTACTATTGATCTGCCATGCTCCAGGTTATTTTAAAAATAGCTATTGCAGAACTGGCCACCATTCTAAATCACTTTAATTCAGGCCTTTTTTCTTGGCCTTTAAAACAAAATATAAACCTATATTGGGTTACAGCGTGACAACGAGTGACACTGATAAACTGTCAAACTGAGTCAAGAGTCCAATTTTTTTAGTACAGTGTATCAGATCAAACTCTAAGCAAATTCATATATTTTCTTGGAAATCTAGGGTCATAATTCATCCAGCAACAATTTCCAGGGGTCAAAATTAAACTCAAATCTTTTTCACATGCTGGAAGTTTTGCTTGCCTCGCCATCATGGAAACCTGTCACCCATTCAATGTGACTGAAACAATTTGGACATCTAACGAAAGATGTACTCTCAAAAGACTGGACTAAATCATTTAGTGCAAATGAGCCAAAGCCAAACCGTTTTCACTGACAGACTTCTCATCATTATTCATAACACACGGACAATTTTGTGGCTCATGGCAAAACAAAAAAAATAAAACAAAAAAAGCAACATCAGCAAAGATAATCAGCTGGCAAAAATGCTAATAATCTTTAAAAAAAAAAAAAAAAAAAAAAAGAGTAAACTACATTGAATAAAATCTTGCAGTCTGGTTCAATCTGCACACCTCCACATACCAATTATCAGTATATGAGATAAAGCAATAATACATTCTTACACTTATGCACTTTTCTTCTACCAATTCTTTGCTTCAAGGGCCACTAAACCCCCATTCTTCACGATTTAAAATGCTGGGGACGATTTCATTGTCAAAATGAAGTCAACTAACTACATAAGTCAGATTACAAATATCAACAACACACAAATATATGCACAGCAAACTAAACCCCGTCACTAAATCTGTAAACAAAACGTGCGAGATTTGGATCCAAGAATTCAAGCAAGACGATTTTCCACAAACAAAGAAAAAAGAAAAAAAGAAAAGAAAAAAGGCAGCATATCAACAAACGCTTAGGTTTATTTCTCGCTCTATAAAGTTATTTTCGTAGTTCCCTGGAAATCATGTTTGAAAAAAAATAATACAAGGCACCAGTAGCTGAAGAGTTAAAGACACTCTGACATCTTGAGCAGAAACAGTAAGAGACCTTTTTTATGTTGTTTTTATTTTGGGCGATGTTGACAAAAATGCTAATAATCTTAAAAGCCGTCTCAATAGTAACAAAGAATGATAAAAGAAAAGAAGAAAACATGGAGAGATGAGGCAGGCGGGTTGCGGTTTTCACAGAGGCAGATATTCTATGTTACCTACATACACCCCAAAAAGAGAAAACAAAGCCCGGAATCTTCCAATATTTTTAACAGAATAGGCCTTTCCTCCAGACTTACTAGGTCCAAAGCGATTACCAAAGAACTGGTTGCCTCTAGATGGTTCAGGATGGGTGGTCCACCCAATTGGATCCATCCATAGCACCAAGCTGGTCAGGCCTCATTCCATCATAGCTGGGGGGCATCTCTGGTCTCATTGGAGGTGGACCATACCCCGCTGTAAATAATATCAACAGATGTACACTTAAAGCACATTATTCAGGTAGTCTGCTACTTTACAAAAGAAACAACTAAAATCAGCTCTCCTCAAATCACCCACTCCAGTCCCTAACCCTGTTATCAACACATGGCGGGCGCAGACAGACACAAATACACCGACTGCAAACTTGTACACATGGAAATGTATTTCATGATAGACAGATGGACATTTTAGACTTGCAGAAACAGGAAAGCTTTTAAAGGAATTTACTGTATCAAAATGTTGCAAAACTGTTGGCAGTTTGCTCCATAATAAAGGATCCTCATAAGAAAAAAGACCTGCCTGTTTGTTTTTGTCTTAACCTCTGGGATTTATAACTGTCAACTGTCAGATGCAGAACAAGGCGAGGCGCTGGAGTGCACATTGAAGAGCTCCCGACAGTAAGAATGGTTCTGGAAACATGTTCTTAAAATGCCCATACAATACCGACATCGAAGAAAGATGACAGAATGACACTTTCAAAGAGAGAATAAAATCAAGTACAACTGAATAAAGTATGTAATTCAAAATAAGTACACTTAAAGTAAGAACGTTATCATAATTCATAATCTGATCTTATTCCTTTTCAAAAATTATATTCAACGAATCACACACACACACAAACTCAGGAACAGTGGAATTTCACTTTCATTAAGTAGACATCACTCACCCTATTGTCAAAGGGCGCATGTACGGGTTTGGGCCAGGTCCCGGTCCCATTGCATAGTCTTGCTGGTATCCATAGCTGAACCTGACAACAAAAAAAGAAAAAAAAAAAGAAAAAATCAACATTCAACTATTCAAGGTCTGGACTGGCCTTTGTTCTTTTGACCATTACACATGGAGAAATAGTATCTGTCACATGTCCTCTGTCTAGGTTTGCTCTCAAGAAGCCAACAACACTAATCAATGTTACTCCATATTTAGTAATCAGTCTACAGATCTGAAAGACCCTACCGTTTTAATCGAATTAGTCCCAACGAAAATGGAAAACGGGGTGAAAAAAAAGACGTTTAGTGCTTGCAAGGGCTTCCTCATGCAAGGGCTACTGTCCATGTAATTAGTTCTACTCTGTAACAGAGAGACAAAGATGGACAGATCAACAGACTGACAAACGCACCCACACACACAGAAGCAGCGGAAGGGCAGGGCAAATGTCTGTCAAAAGTTTCATCACATAAACATAATAATGTCTATTCTGTATTCAATGACAAAACACTACCATGAAAGATTAAAGCTTGCAAAATGTGGCTCTAACACAAACATGTAGTGTACATTTTATTTAGTACAGAATCAAAATGAAGAAACATATATGAAATATGTAAAGTTAACATGAGTGCTAGCACATATTTATATGCAGAGAGTCAAATGCATCATGCAAGGGGTTAAATAGAGTAAATAGCGAACTATCAAAGAGAGACAGACACTGAGACAGACAGAGAGAGAAAGACTAAAGAGAGAGAGCAAGAGCAAACGCCAATAACATGTATCAGCAGTTTTCAACTCAATAACCCAACATAGCAAATCATCATCATGTTGGCTGACAGCTTATATAAAATCTAGTTAATAACACCACAAGGGGGAAAAAAAACATGCACATAACTGAAGCTTTACTTAGTAAAGAGACCAAAAACTTAAAATGCTTACGGATAACCATATCGTTTTACACGTCATGTGAGTGTGAGGCATTGAATAGAAACCAGGGGGATACATTCCTGCTCCAGCATGGTCTGGTGGAGGCGGAGGCGGAGGTCCAGGGGTGGAGGTGGTCCAGGTGGGGGTGAGGCGGCGGAGGAGGCCCTGCTGGCAAATCACTGTTAGTGTTGTACTGTGCTTTCTTCTTCAATGCCTTCCCGCCAGAACTGCTCTGCACAGCCTCTAAATGCTTTTCTGGCTTTTTTCCCACTCCGGCTTCTCTTCCACTGAACTAGGCATTGCCATGCTGTCTGGTGGCAAAGGCCTAAAATAGGAAAAATCATTTGAAACATTCATTCAAAAGTGGGGAGAAGAGAGAGAGAGAGAGAGAGTAGAGAGAGAGAGGAGAGAGAGAGAGAGAGAGAGAGAGAGAAAGAGAGGAGAGGGAGAGAGAGAAAATCATCCTAACTCTTCAATTTTACACTACATAATTTACCAAAAAGCAACCAAAAATATATTGATGAATTTGAAATGTTTTCAGAATGCACACCGATTTTTTTTTCTTCAAATGTATCACGCTGCTATGTTCAATTGACCCATATTTTTTCCAATATATTAAGAAAAACACAAACACCAGGCTACTCCCCCCCCCCCCCCCCCCCCCCCCCCCCCCCACACACACATACTTTCCCCATGATACACTTAACGCTAGGTACACACATACCTCTTAACATTTCTAGCAACAAAATCATTGAAAGTTCAATGCTGAAGCATATGTAACTGTACGCTGGCATTGTGGTTGTACACAAGGAAAAATGAACGAAAGTAAACCTAAGACTGGTTCTCTTAATGATTAGGTCCGCTGTTACAATTTCATATCCCAAGCAATTCCGCCCGATTCACCTGGTTAGTCGTATTAAAACCAATCTCTCTTCCTCCTTAAAAAATGGATCTATCCAGCCTGATATATCAAACAAGAAGTAGAACTAGTAATGATGAAAATAATGTATCTCTGCAAACACCTGTCAAATATGTCCATAAATGAGAAAAAATCATGACCAATTACGACAGCCCACTACCGATTCACATCAAGATCTGTGTAACATTTTCGTTCAGAAGAAATCAATAATCTGCTTTAAAAGTTTTTGATAAAGCTTTTTTCTCGAGTAGAAGCCTGGTTATGTAAAAAATTCTTGCATTTGTCATTAACATTTATAATTAATAACTTTGTTTATAACTTTGTATTAAAGGGAATCTTATAGATTAACATATTTTTGGGGGCGAAATTGCTTGGCATGAAAAAATATACTCTATGCAAATTGCTCATACTCTTAAAGGCATAGATGAACAGGATGAGTCTAGCCGTTGATTCATATATCCGTTGATTAAAGTAACTACAGCATTTAAATGCATGTGTTACTGCGAGTGCGTGTACAGCCACAGACATACATGCGAGTGTGAGTGTACCGTATGTAAGGATATGTACGTTGTACTCTAATTTCTATCTCGACTCGAAATAGTCTAAATCACCTTCCTATTGTTTCTTTTAGGCTAAAAATACCTCACACATGACAAAAATCTGCCAGGAATAAGTAATAATCTTCATACATGCATTTGCTGCTCTTTGCCTTTGGACAACAATCCATTTTCATCATGACGAAATTGTAATGGGGGTTGGACAAAATTTTTCACAGCCACACATGCACTGGTTTTAGGTCATATCTAATGAATATCACAATTCGCACCACATGATAGTCTTATCTCTTCAGTCATTGGTCACTTGATACAGCTTGTAAAAGTAGTTGGCTGGCTGTGTGTCTGCTGGCCGAATAGTTGTTAAGTAGAGACTCTGTCTAATTTGAGACGAAATTGTAACAGAGGTCCCCTAATACTGGTTCATTTTGTTCTGTTTTAACACAGTTTCCCTAAGTTTTTCCAAGTAAAAATTCAAGGAATTTTCCAGGATTTGGCTACATTTTGAGACTGAAAATAGAGTAACAATCAACATTCCTAACAACATTTACCCATACGTTCGCATTGAAATACACTTGCAGTTAGCTTAGCATTCTGAGCAATCTAACGATGGAAGCAACCAGTCTTTGTGCCTTTCTTTTGTAACCAACTATCCTTGAAAACACTGTCGCTATTTGCAATCTTCACAAAGCACATCCTTTTTTTTTTTTTTAACATTTAACTAGAAAATATGGAAGTAACATTTTAGACATGCGCATAAAAAGAAATAATTAAAGGGAAATGAAAACAAAATTTAAAGCAAAAATTACTGTGCCACCAGACAAAAGAATAAATAAATTACAACACAAACATGAATTTGGACCTTTCATGTCTTCTTTAGATGAGACAAACAACATTCAAGACAATGAAAAAAAAAGCACAAACACACAATGAAAACAAAACACACACAATGAAAACAAAACACCAATCAACAATCACATCTCAAATCAGATGCAGGTTTTCATTCCATTTTCATTTTGCATCCAATTTGTGGAGATAAGTGACTGTCAGTTTGTGCTTTGTTTTCATTGTCTTGAATGTTGTCCGTCTTGCCTGAAGAAGACCAAAGTTTAATGTTTGTTTCGTAATCTGTCTTTCCCCTGGGGCCAGAATAGCTCAGTGGTAGAGCGCGGGTTCGAATCTCCGCCGGCCATTTCGGTACGGGGGATTTTTCCCTCGGAGTTAACATTGGTTCTGACTACATTCCCCATACAGTCCTTCGAATGAGACTATAAACCGAGGTTCCCTGTATGAACGCAAGCACAACACCTTGCACACACTTAAAATCTCATCACCAACTTTCAGAAGAGAAGGCCAGTTTGGCCGTTGGTATGGATGACACGTTAGACATAGCATGCTCCTTCCCCGAAGTTGCCTTAATGGTGGGATAAAAAAAACTATCATACACACGCAAGTGTCAGAGTAATCAACTTGATGATTGTGGACACTCTATGGAAAGAATGAAAGTACAGGAATTTTTCTTTTAATTTTGTTTCAGCTTTCATCAACACAGTCAGTCTTGCCCATTGGGCATTTGGGCCATATGGTTTCAAATGATGCTAAGCACACTAGCCAGTACAGCACGACCATTGGCCAGGATATGCACACCTGCCTCTACACCAAGACCATCATCAGTTTGAGGAACTGTTTAGGTGTTAGATACAACTGCAGGAGTAAAATTTTAAGTTTCCGTAATGACAGTCTTGCTGCAGTGGTACATGTATGTGTTTAGCCTGACCTACTCGTGCGCTGGTGACCTACTCGTTTTTGAGTGAACCGGTGTTGTAGGAAGAAGAAGAAGGACCTATGGTCATGTCGCTCTGGCCAGTACGAGTAGCGTCAGCCAGCCAAAACAACAGATGAAAGTTGCGTCAGCGCTTTTTTTAATCCCAAGACAAACTGAACTTTGCAGTGATATGCTAGCAATTATTAAAGTAACAACAGTGGAATGTTTTCAGTATGGGTCTAAATGCCTTAGTGAGGAATTAACAGACACTGTAGAATAGCCCCCATCACTGGTCCACTGACTACCCGATTCAGTGATTCGAGACTCTGATCTACGTAGGTTAGTTAGACTAGCGTCAAAAGACCATTAGTCAGCCATTGTGAAAATTATGCAAAAACTGAATTCCATGTACTAGGAATGCGTCTTGGATGGATGAGACAACATGAAGACGTTGTTGACAGACCGGTACGCCAGTAGTATGTCATGTGTACGGTACTACCGTCACTAGGTTTCTTGAAATTTCAATTCCTATTCTCTTCCGCCACGATTCGGAGATCAGCGAAGGTACGATCTTTACATTTGAAGCCGTTTTTTCATGACTATACATATTCCAAGTAACCCTTTAACTTAATGTTTTTGTTTAGGGCTTACCACGAGGAAATTTCTGGAGCTGCAGCCATGCCAATTTTCCTTAAATTTGAGTGAAATCGGTAGAAATGACGATGGCGACGTTTCGCTTATTCACAAGTCTGTGACGTCACTGGTACTGCGCTGCCCCCTTCTTGCTAAGGTAGACAACTCTCATTCCAAAAGCTTCCGGCTGCCGGAACTCCCCCCCCCCCCCCTTTTTTTTTTTTTTTTTTCCCTTCGTCCTTCTACTCCCCTCCTCCTCCCCCCTCTCTTTCACTCTTTGTATTCCCACAACCTCTCTTCCTCGACTTCCCACCGTTCAGGGAAGTATCATGGGCCCAGTGCTTTTTACGATTTTTATAAATGATCTCCCGGATGACATACTGAGTACATGCAAGATATTTGCAGATGATACTAAAGTGTATAATCGTTCCCAGAATTCAGATACACTGCAAAATTATATAAACAAACTCATACAATGGTCAGAGAAGTGGAATCTATACTTTAATGCAGGGAAATGCAAGGTCACATACAGGGTATGATAATCCAAACAAAGGATATGAAATAACTCATGGGTCATCTAAGCATGTTTGAGATATCTGTACAGAGGAAAAGGATTTAGGAGTGATATTTGATTCAAAACTCAAATTTGACAAGCATATTACAGCAGCAATAAATAAAGCCAATGGGATGCTGGGCTTGATTAAAAGGAGTTTTAAAACTTTAGATAAAGAGGTGTTCATAAATCTATACACTTGTTTGGTACGGCCACATCTTGAGTATGGAAACATAATTTGGAATCTTTTTCTTAAACGACAGTCTAGTGCAATCGAAAGAGTACAGAGGAGAGCAACTAAAATGTTAAAATCTTTAAAAAATAAAAAAATAAAAAAAAGATTGCGAGGACAGGCTACGAAAATTAGACTTGCCATCCTTAAAATATAGAAGATTAAGGGATTTTTGATACATGTTTACAAGATTTTTCAAAATACTGACAATACTAACAAAAGTTTGTTTCACTTTTCTAACGAAATAAGAACTCGTAACAGTGATCTTAAAATTCTAACCATGTGTAGCAGAAATAATATTAGGAAAACCTTTTTCTCTAACAGAGTCACCGAACATTGGAACAATCTTCCTGCACAAACTAAATTGGCCTCAGATACTAATAAATTCAAAAACCTCCTAGACAGTGATACTAAAATAGCTCAGTTAAAGTATCTGTATGATTAGTGCATCAAAAGGGATGCTTATATCATCACAGTAATTGTTAAGTTAACCCAAAAGAAGGACACGTTATGAGGCCGCGAGGCCGGTCGTCCGATTGCCTGACCTGACCTGACCTGACCTGACCTTCTTTTACTCTGTCTTTCCATTTTCATCTCCACCTTTCTCCGTTTCCATGGTCATTTTTCTGAATGCTACCCTCCATTGTTTTGTAAACCTTTCGCATTATCGCTTCGTTTTCATTGTCTTGAATGTTGTTTGTCTTGCCACGTCAAAATGCGTCGTGTTTGCCTTGTAATTTGTTTGTTTCTTTCGTTCGCCGGCAGAGTACATTTTCTTTTAAGTCATTTTTCTGCGTTCATGAACATGTTTTCTGGAAAACACGAGTCTTTCGCGGCGTATCC
>CM031595.1:174773046-174778046 GCA_018398815.1 Conus ventricosus
TCTACAGTATGCGCTGAGGGTCCTGAGAGATCAAAGTCTTATCTCAGTTGACATGTGTTTGATCATTTGTGTCCGTTATTGGAAAGGCCCAGTACGAGTTTGGCCCAATTTCTAGGAGTCTTCGCAGTGTTGGCCTTGAGATTATTCCAATGTTTGTTTGGTTGGTGATGTTTCTTGCTCTTCCCTTAAGTCTGGATGTGCAGCCACTTCCTCTCTTGATGTTCAGATCTGAAAGATGGTCCATGGTATAGTGGCTTTGCTCTTGTTTGTTTAAGTGATTCTGCAGATTTCTTATCACATCAGATCGGCCAAGCTGTAATCCAGTTCTTATCGTTGCCTTGCCGGCCAGTGTGTCTGCTCTCTCGTTTCCTTTAACTCCAGCATGTCCAGGGCAGTACATCCATATGAGTCTCTCCAATGGTAGGCTGTGCATTAGTTCATTCCAAGCAGGGCTTCCCATGCCACTTCTCACTTTCTGAGGTAGGTTCATGGAGTCAGTCAGTATCATGGCTTGTTGGGCTTGAAAGTGGCTTGTGGTTGAAAGCCAGTTGAGTGCTTGTGTCACTGCTTCTGTCTTCCTGGATAGTTCGGCCATTTTGCTTCACTGTATCCCCAGGCTGACTTACTTTTGGTGACAGAACTGTCAGTGTATATTACAATATCATCTTTTGTGCAAAGGTCTTCTACCTGCATCTGAATTTCTGCGTTGGTTTTGCCTTCTGGCCATTCACGACAATGTCTTCCAAGTTCTGGAGCGATGGCAATTTGGTAGAGGTGTTTCAAGTGGTCTGGATATTTCTCCCATTCCTTGGTTTCTTTTACTTCTGCTGACTGGCACACAAGCTATATACTGTCTTCTGCCTGTCCCATCCATGATTTTCCACGTCCCATCCGAGTGTCTTTTGTTTCCTTGACCGCCCATGAAGTGTGTTTGGGGGATTTTCAAGTGATCTGAAATATGTCTTCACCTGTTCTAGCTTGTGTCTTGTCTGCATTGAAGGATGGTCGAGCAGGTATTGCATAGTTTCAACTGGTGTATCCTTTGTGGTTTCCAGGATCAATCTCATTGCTTCATTTTGAATTCTTTCTAATTTGAGAAGGTTGCTGTTGGACAGTGTTGTAAGCCCTAATCCATAATCAATCACACTGAGTACAAGTGCGTGATACAGTCGGTAGAGATGGCGCTGTTGAATGCCTTTAGCCGCCATTGCTTTCATGGCAGATAAGCCTTT
The DNA here is from genome assembly GCA_018398815.1 of Conus ventricosus. Classification (NCBI taxonomy): domain Eukaryota; kingdom Metazoa; phylum Mollusca; class Gastropoda; order Neogastropoda; family Conidae; genus Conus; species Conus ventricosus. The sequence continues at coordinate 174,774,279 of CM031595.1, forward strand.
TTTACATTTAAGAACACTATTCTCAACTTGCTTTCTAAAGGTTAGCATTCTGTCAAAGCCTACACCCAAATAGCGTAGGTTGTTAGTTGATTCAATTGGTATTCCATTGAAGGAAACTGGTGAGGGTATTTGTCCTGATGTCTTGTTGTTGAGGGTGCAGACTAATGTCTGGGCTTTTGTAGGGTTGATGGACGATCCATTTTCTTGACACCACTGAGCAATGTTGTTCAACTGTTGCTGAACTGCTTTCGTTCTTTCTTGAGCATTCTTTGATGTTTTGTAGATCAGGCCGTCATCTGCTAGTGTCAACACTCGAGCAGTTCCGTTACTGTTGAGGTCTGCAAGGCCTTTAGTGTAAATATTGTACAAAGCACGGGAAATAGGAGAACCTTGAGGTAATCCCATAGAAAGTTTATGAGGCTCAGACGTCCAATCTCCAAATCGTAGGATGACGGTTCGCTCCTGAAGCGCTGCTGCTATCCATCGTGTAAGTGTCTTGCTGACTCCATAGTCAAGGAGCAGCTCCATGAGAAGCGAGAACTGGACTTTGCTGTATGCATATTCCAGATCTATTGCAACAGCTAGTGTTTCTTCCTTTCTATGAAATCATTCGTATACTTCATAGGCAAAAGCGGTCGCATTTTCTCATGTACTTTTACCTGTTCTGTAGCGTCCTTGATTTGATGGGAGGATTTGTCAACTTTCAAGATCTCTTGCGAGTTTTCTTACTATGATTCGTTCCATGAGTTTTCCTGCTATATTTTGCATAGTGAGTATGCGGCAGCCATTTAGCCGATGATGATCTTTTCCTGGTTTTGGTAAAGCTTTCAGGTAGCTGTGTGTTCAGTGCACCGTTGAACGCCACCAAAGTGATTAGGCAGTGTCTCCTCTGGTGGGTTGCCTCTGATAACATGACATTGATTGTCGGTGCCGGGGCTGTGGGTATGGACGGAGGGGCCAGAATGAGCAGCGTGTGTGCAATGCAACTGAAGTAGGATGGTTGATGATATTGGGGGGAAAAAGTCAGTAAGCAGATCGGTGCTGGTAGTGTATGGACATTTTCTTGCGCGGGGAAGAAAAAGGCCACCACCACCACTGACAACCACCACCACCACCACCACCACTTAATGATGTGTGTGGGTTGCCGATACTGACGGGGAATGTTCTGTTAAACTCCCCCCCCCCCCCCCCACACACACACGCACACACACGCCAATTTAGAACAAAGGCAGCTGGACATCAGACGAGGAAAAAGAAAGAAGAAAGAAACTAACATTTTCGTTGGCACACATGGGCTCAGACTCGAGGCGTGGGGTGTGGGTGGGGTGGGGGGGGGGGGGGGGGGCGGGGAGTACAAAAAGGGATGGTGTACAGGATGAAAGGAGTGTGTGGGGGGGGGGGAGGGGGGGGGGGCAAGATGAGGGTCCAAGACTTCCTTTGCCTTCCCTTCCAAGCCCAGCTTGGAAGAAAAACAAAATCTGGGAAAAACAAATCAAAATGAAACCCAAAGCGCCCGACTGCACGTCCCTTCCTCCTCTCCTTACCCCCTCCCCCCTCCCCTTCCCTCTCCCCCTCCGCTTTTTCCCGCCCATCTCCTCAAAAAAAAAAAAAAAAAACCCACCGCCACCCCCATCAGCAACCTGACAACTTCAGTTTAGTCAGATTATATTTGGTTTCGGAACTGAACGAGAAGTTCTGCAGCTTTCGTGTCATTTGGGCGATGCCAGAAGACATGCTTCAAACCCTATCCATTGTCTAGAAAATCATGTCCGTAAAGAAACGTTTCTTTTTCTTCTGCCGAATACTGGATAGGGTTCGATGAACATTAGTATCCAATGAATGAGTGATGGTTTAGAGCTGGCTCCCTATTTAGGGTTTTTTAGTGGTGACCCATTGGCTCTAAGAGTTTAAAACTATGTTAAAACTATGTACAATGCTGCCTTGGTGGATTATGGCAGAAGACCTAGGCTTGTAGAACAGCCTAGGCCTTGCTTGAATCTCTCCAGTGAAGGAGAGTCAGTGAGGCTGGCAGGAAGGTTGTTCCGTCAGCTAAAAGTGAGAATCAAAGTCGGTAGTCCAGACTGCTGTCCTTGAAATAAATAAAACGACCATGATGTTTGGTGGGGGGGGGGGGGGGGGGGGGGGATGATCTGCTGTATATACTATACAACGATTATTACCATAACTATCTGTACATATTTTGACATTAGTAGCACTGAGAATCAGGCGAAAAGAAGCCTTTCTGATTTGAATGTAATCACACACACACACACACACGCACGCACGCACGCACGCAACAATATGGACAACTGTATATTTTCACCCGTCATTCCACTGACCTGAAGCACTATTCTTTAAATTTATATTGCGAAGATATACACAGTCTTTATTTTTTTTTTCAACGAAGTCTATACTTTACCTCTCTCCCTCTTGGTCTCTGTATATCTTTGTATATCTCCCCGCCCCTCCCTCTAATCCAGTCTCTTGACAGCTATATGACAACGTAATGGTTCTGTTTATATTCTTTCTGTCATAAAGTCTCACGTACCCCTTGGGTCCAAGTTCTGTGAAAAGCTAATGCCAAAAAGTCTGTCAGTTTGACATTCTCTCTCTCTCTCTCTCTCTCCTCTCTCTCTCTCTCTCTCTCTCTCTCTCTCTCTCTCTCTCTCTCTCTGGGTGTGTGCGTGCGTATGCGCGCGCGCGTGAGCGCGCGCGCGCGTGTGTGTGTTTGCACGCTCGCGAGCGCGCGTGTATGTATGTGTCCAGTGTGTGTGTGTGGTGTGTGTGTGTGTGTGTGTGTGTGTGTGTGTGTGTGTGTGTGTGTGTGTGTGTGTGTGTGTGTGTACGCGTGCGCATGCGGGTGTGTGTGTTTCTGCTTGTGCGAATGTGTGTGTGTGTGTGTGTGTGTGTGTGTGTGTGTGTGTGTGTGTTGTGCGCGCGCGCGCGTGCGTGCATATGTGAATGTGTGTGTATCTCTGAGTGTGTGTGTGTGTGTGTGTGTGTGTGTGTGTGTGTGTGTGTGTGTGTGTGTGTGTGTGTGTGTGTGTGTGTGTGTCAGATTGAATGAAAATGTGTCTGCATGCGCGCGTGTGCGCGCGCGCACGCGTGTGTGTGTGAGCATGCATGTTTAAATGAGCATGGGTATGTGATCGAGGACCACAGTGAATTTGAGAGAGAGAGAGAGAGAGAGAGAGAGAGAGAGAGAGAGAGAGAGAGAGAGAGAGAGAGAGAGAGAGAGAGAGAGGGGAGGGGGGAGGGAGGAGCGCATGCATGATTATTGTTGGAAAGTGTGCATTAAAAGACCTCCGTCATTTTCACCGGAGAAGACCGTATCAGCAACAGGGAGGATCGCGGATGTGCTGATATTTCTTTGCAACGTTAACGCAAATGAGCTGTTTTTTGTTGTTGTGTGACATAGGCCCTTGTGTAGGCCTGACACCGCCTGGCTTACTAATGGCATCATTTTCTCCCCCCCCCCCCCCCCCCCAAAAAAAAAAAAAAAAAAAGAAAAAAAAAAGAAGAAAAAAAAGAAAAAGAAAACCAAACCAAAACAAAACCAAAACAACAACAAATCCCCCCAAGAACAACGACTTATGACTTCTAATCTTTATAATAATTAGTTGTATGAACAATATTTACAACGTAAGCTGGCTTATTTAATCGTATAAAATCACACTGCCGGCCTAGTTAATAACTTCAAAGTCATACTGCTGCTCATATACATCAAAACAAAAACAAAAAAAGAAAACAGAAAAAAAAGTTGTGGTC
>CM031595.1:174803046-174805546 GCA_018398815.1 Conus ventricosus
ATTGATGTCGAGTTGTTTCATTCAGACTTTAATATTTGTACGTTCAGACTGTTTAGTGTCTGTCTTGGTTGTCTGACATGTGATTGCTCGTTCATTTTCGTTGTCTTGAGTGTTGTGTCTTGCCTGAAGAAGTACCTACGACGTCGAAACGCGTCGTGTTTGGTCTTGTGATTCGTTTGTCAACGTTTTTCGGTGGAGTTTTATCAGTAATTTTTCAAAATGATGATGATGATCATTTTTTTTTTCTCATCTTTCGAGACATCCCTCCCCCTGTCCCCCTCCCCCTCCCCCCCTCCCCCCCCGCTCCCCCCCCCCCCCCCCCCCCCCCTTCTCTTTCCCATGGCATAACGTCTGTGAGCTGATTCCGGTTATACGCACACGCACACACACAGAGACACACACAGTCAGACACACAGACAGACAGACACACACACACACACACACACACACACACACACACACACACACACACACACACACACACACACACACACACACACACACACTCAATCAATCAATCAATCAATCAAGGTACAATAGTGCACTTTACATGATGGGGAAAGGTGGTAATTACCGTCAGGTTGAAATGATGGTGCTTCACAGGGAGAGGGTGATGGTAAATATCGTCAGGTTGAAATGATGGTGCTTCACAGGGAGAGGGTGATGGTAAATATTGTCACGTTGAACTGATGGTGCTTCACAGGGAGAGGGTGATGGTAAATACCGTCAGGTTGAACTGATGGTGCTTCACAGGGAGAGGGTGATGGTAAATACCGTCAGGTTGAAATGATGGTGCTTCACAGGGAGAGGGTGATGGTAAATATTGTCAGGTTGAAATGATTGTGCTTCACAGGGAGAGGGTGATGGTAAATATTGTCAGGTTGAAATGATGGTGCTTCACAGGGAGAGGGTGATGGTAAATATCGTCAGGTTGAAATGATGGTGCTTCACAGGGAGAGGGTGATGGTAAATATTGTCAGGTTGAAATGATGGTGCTTCACAGGAGAGGGTGATGGTAAATATCGTCAGGTTGAAATGATGGTGCTTCACAGGGAGAGGGTGATGGTAAATATCGTCAGGTTGAAATGATGGTGCTTCACAGGGAGAGGGTGATGGTAAATACCGTCAGGTTGAACTGATGGTGCTTCACAGGGAGAGGGTGATGGTAAATATCGTCAGGTTGAACTGATGGTGCTTCACAGGGAGAGGGTGATGGTAAATATCGTCACGTTGAAATGATGGTGCTTCACAGGGAGAGGGTGATGGTAAATACCGTCAGGTTGAAATGATGGTGCTTCACAGGGAGAGGGTGATGGTGAATACGGACAGGTTGAAACAGAGCAACAGAGACCAGGGGCCGTAGTTACATGTCGTCGGCAAACTTACTTCTACAACGAGATGACCTCCTGGGTACAAACCGTGTGGGTTCAGCGCAATCTACTTTCGTATCTATATTCTCTGGGTTTTGTCTCGGTTTCTACCAACGAAGTGTCCAGAAATCAAAGGGTGAAGGTCAGATGAAAAAGAGGGATTCCCTCCTTCTGCGCATGTCTGGAATAACCCCCAACCTTCTGCGCATGCCCGCAAACACGCTGACACAGACACACACAAAGACTGAAAAAAGCAGCTGAACTGAAACAAGTTTGGTAAAACTATTAAAAGGCCATAAACGAGACTGAAAAAGCAGCTGAACTGAAACAAGTTTGGTAAAACTATTAAAAGGCCATAAACATGATGAAGTCACGCTCACACGCACACACACACATACACACACTGACACAAAAGTAACAGTGACACACAAAGGCACGAAGACTGATTTAACCTACACACACACACACACACACCAAGAGCTAAGCCAGCTATCGTAGCAGACGAACTTGGGAGCTACAGACACACTTGTAGAGCAGGAGGCCGAGTTCCGTGTCTCAGTCTGTGCAAATCAAATTCAATGTTTTCTTGGAGAGTGTCTGTCAGCTGGAAGATGTTGTGACGACGAAATCTTAACTTTGCGTGAAGTTCGTGATCATTGAACGTGTCCAATGGCTTTGTTCTGATCTAACCCAGGCGAACTCATGCCCTGTCCTCGTTGTACGTTACCCACCCCTCACCCACTGCGAAACACGAAGTTAAAGGTTACTCCCGAAATATGGATCCCCAAGTAACGGCCCTTCGAGCTTACAACGAGGTACGGAGGTCACTTCCCCGTCACCCACGATATGTATGTACGGCCCCAGGGAAGGCACAGTGGTGCTGATTCTGTCAGAGGGGCAGGCTGTAAATGCTGACAGGTTGAAACAGAGCAACAGAGACCAGGGAAGGCACAGTGGTGCTGATTCTGTCAGAGGGGCAGGCTGTAAATGCTGACAGGTTGAAACAGAGCAACAGAGATCAGGGAAGGCACAGTGGTGCTGATTCTGTCAGAGGGGCAGGCTGTAAATGCTGACAGGTTGAAACAGAGCAACAGAGACCAGGGAAGGCACAGTGGTGCTGATTCTGTCAG
>CM031595.1:174818046-174820546 GCA_018398815.1 Conus ventricosus
AGAAGGACATTGAATGTGAGACTACAGAGAAGGACGTTGAGTATGAGACTACAGAGAAAGACATTGAGTGTGGGACTACAGAGAAAGACATTGCGTGTGACTACAGAGAAGGACATTGAATGTGAGACTACAGAGAAGGACATTGAATGTGAGACTACAGAGAAGGACATTGATGAAATCAATCATCATCATTGAATGTGAGACTACAGAGAAGGAAATTGAGTATGAGACTACAGAGAAGGACATTGAGTGTGAGACTACAGAGAAGGACACTGAGTGTGAGACTACAGAGAAGGACATTGAATGTGAGACTACAGAGAAGGACATTGAGTATGAGACTACAGAGAAGGACATTGAGTGTGAGACTACAGAGAAGGACATTGAATGTGAGACTACAGAGAAGGACGTTGAGTGAGACTACAGAGAAGGACACTGAGTGTGAGACTACAGAGAAGGACATTGAATGTGAGACTACAGAGAAGGACGTTGAGTGAGACTACAGAGAAGGACGTTGAGTGAGACTACAGAGGATATTGAGTGTGAGACAACAGAGGACACTGAGTGTGAGACTACAGATGAGGACACTGAATTGAGACTACTGAGAAAGACACTGAGCATAATATCATAGAAAGGACAGTGAGGATTAGTGAGGACAGTGAGGATTAGTGAGGACAGTGAGGATTAGTGAGGACAGTGAGGATGGATTAGTGAGGACAACATTTAGAAAGTACTAGTACTTTTTTATGTCACAAATATAACCACCACCACCAACGGAGTTTTTATATGTACTTTTGAGATCTTAACAACAGCAACAACAAACGGTGTGTGCGTCCTTTTGACGTCTCAACAACAACAGCAGCAGCAGTAACAACAACAACAACAACAACATCATCACCATCATCAACAGCAGCAGCAGCAGCAACAATAATAACAACAACGACGACGACGACGACGACGACAAACGGCGTTCGTATGTTCTTTTGACGTCTCAACAGCTAGGACAAACTGTGTTCGTGTCTTTCTGGACATTTCAGCAATAACACCGACTCTCATCCTTTGACCCTCTCATTTACAGCAACAACAAAGAAACGAAGAAACAAATGACGGTCGTATGCCCTTTTGGATGACCCGGTCAGTTGGACTCGGGAGATGAACGTCCCCGTAATGTCAGCTACAGGCCTGCATAGAGATGATTGTCATGTAATGTCAGCAACAGGGCTGTCTGCTTAGCTGGGTAACATTTTGCTGGAGCGGCCCCGGGCGCGAGTTGGGACGGGCGGGCGGCGGTGGTGGTGGTGGTAGTAGCGGCGAAGCTGTTGAAATAGCTGCTTTTCTCTTGACATCGCTTTCAGCCGTTGACAGCGACCAGCTGAAAGGGGGTTAATGTCACTTGGCTTGGAGGACAAGGGAGTTAATCCGTCGCCCTTTTCGGCGCTTAGATCATCACCGGGGGTGTTCACGGCGTTTTTTTTTTTATGTCGTCAGCACTTCACACGCACAGCGCACGTGCTGGAGTGTGGCGGGGGGGGGGGGGGGGGGGGGGGGGGGGGGGGGGGGGGGGGGGGGGGGGAACGGCAGATAATGGAGGAGTGAGGGGGTGGGGGGGGGGGGAAGGGGGTGCAGCTGTAACGTTCATCTCCTCTGTTCGCACATGCCATGCAGCCTGTCTCAGCTTGTGCACTTCGGCACAATGTGCCCCCCCCCCCCCAATCATCTGTCCTCCACCCCCTCCACCTCACCACCTCCCCTCTCCCCACCCCCCTCACCCCCCCCACCCCCCCCCCCCGAAAGTTCTGGCTGGTGTTTTCGGATCCTATGAGTGAGAGCTGTGACTTTATTAGTGGGGGAAAAGGAAGATGGTGGAAGAAAGAATGAGAAAAAAGGACGAGAGAGAGAGAGAGTGTGCGCGCGCCCTTCCTCTCTCTCCTGCGCTGTGTGTGTGTCTGTGTGTCATCTCTTCTCTCTCGAATGGCGTATGTGTGTGTGTGTGTGTGTGTGTGTGTGTGTGTGTGTGTGCGCGCGCGCACGCGCGCGCGCGCACGCGCGCGTGTGACATGGTACGTAGAATCTATGCATGACTTCGTACACATATATATGTGTGGCATGTTATTTAGGGAAGTGTGCAACACAGATGTTGGGAGAAGGGAAAGAAAGCCAAACCTACACACAGAAAGCAGGCACAGACCTCAGCGAATCGAAGCGCTACAGACTTTACACATTACACTGGCTGGTAGCGTGGGAGAGAAAGAAGGATCAAACCGTAAAACGTGTATTTGTGACACCAAAACTGGCTCTGTACCTGCCTGTCTCCCGGGTTAGGCTTTCTTTAAAATTACACTAGTTCACGTTCCGTCACACGACACTGACACGTGACTTCTCCGTCAGGATGGCTTCGACTTGATGGCGTTTGTCCGTTCTATTTATAGCCCGCTGCTTTGGAATTCTCTCCCTTGGCATGTTAGGGCTCTCCACTTCAGTTCCGTCGATCGAATCCTGTTTA
>CM031595.1:174830546-174833046 GCA_018398815.1 Conus ventricosus
TTTCTATATACAAAAATTTGCATTAAAATCCACCAATATATAAAAAAAATAACGGCAAAATACGGTTTATCGGTTATAAAACCCGATATACACTTTTGAAACCATATTTTAGTCCTCACTGGGCTAAAGCCTGTGAAACATACCAATTTCATCCAAATCGGACAATATGTCAAGAATAACGTTTTTAACGGCCAGATTTGAAACACTACATGAAAGGGGCCATTTATGTGTGATAACCTTTCTATTTACCAAATTTCTTTAAAAACCCCACCAATATATTAAAAATAACGGCAGAATAACGGTTTTTAAACGGTTGTTTAATCCATTTTCAGCTTACATCCCTTTCACATCCCCCAGCATCTCAGGTGGCAGGGCAGACGTTGATGGGCCCTCCCCGAAGAGCGGCAGGAGGGGAGGGGGGGGGGGGGGCTGGTCTGACAGTGGATTGAAGCCACCAGAACGACACACGCTAAGGTGATCCGTAAAAGTGATCAGTGACCCTTTTAGGTGTTACTGAAGCCACCAGAACGACAACACGTTAAGGTGATCCCTAACGGAGATCAGTGACCCTTTGAGGTGTGGACTGAAGCCACCAGAACGACAACACGTTAGGTGATCCCTGCAGTGATCAGTGAACCTTTTAGGTGTGGACTGAAGCCACCAGAACGACAACACGTTAAGGTGATCCCTAGCAGTGATCAGTTGACCCTTTGAGGTGTGTACTGAAACCACCAGAACGACAACACGTTAAAGGGGATCCCAAGCAGTGATCAGTGACCCTTTGAGGGGTGGACGAAGCCACCAGAAAAGACAACACGCTAAGGTGATCCCTAACAGTGATCAGTGACCCTTTGAGGTGTGGACTGAAGCCACCAGAACGACAACACGTTAAGGTGATCCCTAACGGAGATCAGTGACCCTTTGAGGTGTGGACTGAAGCCACCAGAAAGACAACACGTTAAGGTGATCCCTGCAGTGATCAGTGACCCTTTGAGGTGTGGACTGAACCCCCAGAACGACAACACGTTAAGGTGATCCCTGCAGTGATCAGTGACCTTTGAGGTGTGGACTGAAGCCACCAAACGACAACACGTTAAGGTGTCCCAAGCAGTGATCAGTGACCCTTTGAGGTGTGGACTGAAGCCACCAGAACGACAACACGTTAAGGTGATCCCCAGCAGTGATCAGTGACCACTTTGAGGTGTGGACTGAAGCCCCCAGAACGACAACACGTTAAGGTATCCCTAACAGTGATTTAGTGACCCTTGAGGTGTGGACTGAAGCCACCAGAACGACAACACTTTAAGGTGATCTCTAACGGAGACAGAGGGATGGTAGCAAAGGGTATTTTACAATAGTGTGAAGTTCTTTGAACACCTATTTGAACACTTCACCAAGCAACCTAACCTGGATGCCCCCCCCCCCCCCCCCCCCCCGAAAAAAAAAGAAAAAGAAAAAAAAAAAAGAAAAAAAAGAAAAAAAAAGGAAAAAAAAAGAAGAAAAAAGAAAAGAAAAAAAAAAAAAGCCCATGCGATAAACAAATTCTGACCGCGGAGTCGTTTTCCAAAAAACACTGAACTCAGAATCCCTGATGCACCCAGCAGACCTGTGAGCAAGAACAAGAACAAGAACAAGAACCAGACCAAGAACATATTTTATTGCCATATGAGAATCAGAGGTTTTGGGGCACAGAATGATCAAGTTCAGACATTCAGTTAATCAATTAAACTAATTCCAACGTCGTCTCGTCTTGCAACATAAGATTAGTTTTTTCATGTTATTCATTTTATTTGTTTTGCTACTGTTTTTTTTTTTTTTTGGTTGCTTTTTTTGTTTTTGTTTTGTTGGTCTTTTTTTAATGTTTCCGTAAGAAAAAAACCCCAAACTTTAGGTGAAATTTCTTAGTATATTGTGAATGTATTTAACCGCCAATATATTGTAATGTATATATGAGCACAGTATAAGCCAAGGGCTTGTTGTTGCTCATTCGTCCTGACAGTTATGAAGGTATTCGTTTACTTGTTTCTGAATTAAAGTTATTTTTAAACTAACATTAGTAGCAGAAAGAAAAGCATAGTGTGTATTCGGGTCGATTACATTTTCTGTCTCCGGAGAGTAAAACTAGCAGACCTGTGAGTCAGTACATGGAACCACACGGGTGCGCGCGCGCGTGTGTGTGTGTTGTGATGTGTGGGTTGTGATAAACCGTGCACTCCCCCCATCAGCAGCATGGGTTACAAAGCCACTCTTTGTGAAACATGGGGCAGCACGATGAGTTTGCTTAGTGGAGAGAGAGAGAGAGAGAGAGAGAGAGAGAGAGAGAGAGAGGGGAGTCCTAAACCCCATTCTTGATTTGTATGTTTGTAGGCCGTGCGGTGAAAAGACTCGGCTCCTATACTAGCTAGGGCAGGGGTACCAACCAGTGATGATAGAACTGGGGTGAAGGATACAGTTTCCGTAGGAGTGATGGGAGAAAGAAAAACAACAGGCGAAAAGCTTG
>CM031595.1:174838046-174855546 GCA_018398815.1 Conus ventricosus
TTATAACCGTGACGGTCGGAGACCTTAAAACGCCATTTTACATGCTCTCTCTGTCTGTCTGTCTGTCTGTCGTCTCTGTCTGTCTGTCTGTCTGTCTGTCTCTCTTTCTCTGTCTGCCTGTCTCTCTGTCTGTCTGTCTCTCTCTCTGTCTGTCTGTCTGTCTGTCTGTCTGTCTCTCTCTCTCTCTCTCTCTCTCTCTCTCTCTCTCTCTTTGCGTGCTTGCTTGCATGCATGCAAATGTTCCAGTGTGCTGGCCGCTTTGCATGTCGTGGAGAGCACTCTCTCTGTGTACATGTAAACGGGTGGGCGTAATTGCATTTGGCAGCCCGCTGAGCGGGTTCCCATCTTGATGGCCACGAGGCGTGACTGAGGCCCGAGTGTTCAAAGCCCGGGGGCCACGGTGAGCGCCGATCGATGAGACAGACTGGACCACCACCCACCCATCTCCTCTGTGGTCATGTGGGGGTGGGGGTGCTGGGGGTGGTGTGTGTGTGTGTGTGTGTGTGTGTGTGTGTGTGTGTGTGTGTGGTGTGTGTTGTGTGTGTGTGTGTGTGTGTGAGTGTGAGTGAGTGAGTGAGTGAGTGTGTGTGTGTGTGTGTGTGTGTGTGTGTGTGTGTGTGTGCGTTGTGGTGTGTGTGTGTGTGTGTGTGTGTGTGTTGTGTGTTGTGTGTGTGTGTGTGTGTGCTGTTCTCGCTTCCGATCAACCTGGGCTAGTAGTGATCGATACAATTTCCCCAGTTCTAACAATCGCGTTGATGTGCCGACATCTCTCTGTCTGTCTGTCTGTCTGTCTGTCTGTCTGTCTGTCTGTCTGTCTGTCTGTCTCACAGTCTGTCTCTCTCTCTCTCTCTCTCTCTCTCTCTCTCTCTCTCTCTCTCTCTGTGCCTGTCTGTCAGTCAGTTTGTCTCTCTTGATCTCTTTCTGTTAGTATGTCTGTCTCTCTATCTGTCTGTCTCTCTGAATGAGTGTGTCTGTCTGTCTTTATTGTTTCTGTCTCTTTGTCTCATCTGTCTTAATTTCTGTTTGCCTGCCTGCCTGCTGTCTGTCTGTCTGTCTGTCTGTCTCTCTGTCTCTCTGTGTGTGTGTGTCTCTCTCTCTCAGTCCATTATTTTCTGCCTCTCTCTGAGTCTGTCATATTCTGTCTGTATTCTCCATGTGTATGTGTGTGTGTGTGTGTGTGTGTGTGTGTGTGTGTGTGTGTGTGTGTTCTGTTTTGTTTTGATTTGAATTTTTTTTTGTTTTTGTTTTGTTTTCTTTCTTCTTCTTCCTCCACCTCCTCCTCCCTTTTTGTTGTTGTGGTCGCGTTGTCAGGTTTTGAGGACCATGTCGACACGCCCTATGAGGTTTAGTAGGCCATTGAGCCGTGAAGCGCCCGAACAGCGCGTGTTGTGTCATCTCGTTAGTCAGTGCATCGGCCCGTGGCGAGGCGTCGCGCTCTGTCGGCCCTAGCGTACTGTGTGTCCTCTTGGGGTTGCTGTCGGCGTGCTGTCTAGGGCTGTCTTGCTGTCTGGGAGGTATGGGGATAGGGTGGGGTGGGGTGGGGTGGGGTTACTTCTCACGTGCTTGTTGAGTTCTCGGGTTGTTGTTGTTGTTTTTGTTGTTGTTGTTGTTCTTTCATTTGATCAGACCGTCTATTCGTCTATCTGTTTATGTGGCGGGTTGTTTGTTTTGCGTTTAGTGGCTGGTATTGTTTCAGTCAGTTTTGCTCGAGATTTCTTTTTTCCCCCCCGATCTTTTTGATTCTTCAGATTAATTTTGTTGTTGTTGATGTTGATGATTTTCTTTTTAAAGGAATGATGATGACGACGTCGACGGTGATGAAGAAGAAGAAGATGAGGATGAGGAGGATGAGGATGAGGATGAAGAAGAGGATGATGAGGATGAGGAGGAGGATGAAGAAGAGGATGATGATGAGGAGGAGGAGGATGAAGAAGAGGAGGAGGAGGAGGAGGAGAATTAGCAGGATTTAAACTTAAAATCTGATTTGATTATCTAATGTTGCTGGTCTGCATGTGGGCGTGCGCTTGTGATTGGGCTCACGCGTGCATATGTGTTTGTGTGTGTATATGTGTGTGTGTGTGTGTGTGTGTGTGTGTGTGTGTGTGTGTGTGTGTGTGCATGTGTGTGTGTGTGTGTGTGTGTCTGAGAGAGAGAGAGAGAGAGAGAGAGGAGAGAGAGAGAGAGAGAGAGAGAGAGAGAGAGAGAGAGGGAGGGAGGGAGGGAGGGACCGACGGACGGACTCATTTGGTCGGAAATGGGACAGGAAGCGGGACACCAAATCAGCTCTGGTCCGGGCGAACCAGTGCATTGGACTGGCTGGCTGGCTGGCTGGCTGGCTGGCTAGTTGGTGGGTTGGTGGGCTGGTCCCCACAGACCTCCAGAGTCCAGTCCAGCGGGCGTGGGGTCGCTTCCTGGGCGGGCACTGTTGGGTCACAGAGCAACAGCCGTCTGTCTGAGGCCTGGAGAACTGCCAGGCTAGGCCGTGAACTCGCTGCCCCGAGAAGCCACCACTGGGGGACTGCTGGGTCTGATCGCCTGAGGCCTGGAGAACTGCCAGGCTAGGCCGTGGACTCGCTGCCCCGAGAAGCCACCACTGGGGGACTGGTGGGTCTGATTGTGTGAGGCCTGGAGAACTGCCAGGCTAGGCCGTGGACTCGCTGCCCCGAGAAGCCACCACTGGGGGACTGCTGGGTCTGATTGCCTGAGGCCTGGACAACTGCCAGGCTAGGCCGTGGACTCGCTGCGCCGAGAAGCCACCACTGGGGGACTGCTGGGTCTGATTGTCTGAGGCCTGGAGAACTGCCAGGCAAAGCCGTGGACGCACTGCCCCAAGAAGCCACCACTGGGACAGTGAACGTATGGTGGTTTTTAATAGTCGTTATTCTGTGGTACACAGACACACAGACAGACAGACAGAGAGACAGACAGACCACAGACACATACAGACAAGCAGAACACGCTCGCACACGCGTGCACTTACGCACATATACATACACGCACACATGCAAGCGCATAAACGCATGCGCGCACGCGCGCGCGCACACACACACACCACACACACACACACACACACACACACACACACACACACACACACACACACACACACACTCACTCACTCACTCACTCACTCACTCACTCACTCACTCACTCACACACACACACACACACACACACACACACACACACACACACACACACACACACACACACACACACTCTCTCTCTCTCTCTCTCTCTCTCTCTCTCATTCACACACACGCACTCACGCACGCACGCATGCGCGCACGAGCGAACCTTTTATTTGTATTTCTGTCTGTTCCTCTTTTGTCGCTCTTCGTTGCCTCTTTCTGTCTATCTCGACCGCCTTTCTCTACTCCAAGTCCCTTTGTGTCTGTCTCTTTCTCCCTCTTTCTATCCCTCTGTCTGTGTGTATGTCTGTTTGTCGGTCTGTTCGTCTCCCTCTCATTCTCTCCACCACCCCTCTGTCAACCTCGGGTGATGTCGGTGGAGGAAGGACTAGCGCACAGCCCAAACACACTCACAGCTTGCTTACAATCTCATTCATATATCATGCATTCGTCACATCAAACCACTAGTAAAGTCTATAACTTTACTACACATGATCATAGAACGAAACATCAATGCATATGGAATCAAATGAAATAAAACATTCTCTCTTTCCTGAACTTCACAAAATCATTTATCTAAAACATCATTAACTAACCCGGGTATAAATAGATTTCTACTTTACCTGGCCAGGTGATCTTAACTATTCACGAATCACTGTCTCTTTTTCTTTTCCTTTTTTTTTTTTTCTTTCACTGTCACTTTCACAACACGACACAACTGCTGGCACTGGTGTTGGTCTGCTTGCACCGGTCAAGCTGGACTGCTGGCATTGGTCTGTCGATGAAAGTGGCGCTGGCCAAGTATGAGGTCGAACCCCCGGTTAAGATAGAACAGTGACTATCAACATCGATCTGTTCTCCTTTCTTTCTTCCTGCATTAACGCATTGCACTCTCTCTCTCTCTCTCTTCTAGTCTGCTCTTATCAAATGGACATGGTTGCTTTTCTTTTCTTTTTTTTTTCTTCTTTTCTTTCTTTTCCTCTTCATTAGTTAGCAACTCTCTCTTTCCACATCTCTCTTTAGTCCTCCTCTGCAGACTATCTCATGCTAATCTCTCAACTTGGTTCTCTTCTCTCCTCCCCTCATCTCTCTGCTTTTCTCTCCTCAGAGATTACACTCAGACCCCTCTCTCTCTGTCTCTCTGTTCGTTCTCCCCTCGTTCCCCCCCTCTCTTCCACTCACGCATTACTTTATGCCCTCACTCCGTGTCCAAGGGCCAGTACCATTGGTCAGTATTTTACCCCTGATACCCGAAGTTATCTCCCTCTAATTCCATTGGATATTCAAATCATGACAGTCACGCCTACACGCCTTACTCTCTGTGGTGGTCAATTGGTCATTTAATTGATTAGCTAGATTTCACCCCCACCACACACTACCTTCCCCCCTTTCCTACTTAACTGGCGCCGTGTGGCTTAACTCGTGGACACTGGTCACTCTAAATTGGCTAGATGAGTCTGGGTAGGCGCCACGACGTCTGACCAAACCTACCGAGACCTGTCGGTCCAGCCACTCAGACTGTCTGCTGTCTCCTTGCTGTGCTTAAATTGGCCAGATGAGACGCATGGAGCCGTCTTCGTGGCGCCAAGATGTCTGCGTTTGGACTTATGTCCAGTTGAAGTGGCCGGCGACGGACCACACTTTGGTTGTGTTGAATTTTGACCGTGACAATTTCCCCCTTGCAAAAGACTATGCACCGCATTGTCTCAGAACAACGGTACAAAAAAGACAACAACCGAATTTGCTGAACCACAGCTACACGTGCAAAGTTTGAAAAATACTTTACAACCAACGGTTTATAAATTATAAAATATATCATTAGTGGATACCACTCCAATGAGTTATCATTGACGTGCGCTCTTGCGTTATTTCAACTCATTTTATAACGACCTCTGTGCGCACTTATGCAATTCCCCTACCTGCGGATTTGCCATATCTTCTCTTCACAATTCTTATGAAAAGCACAATATAATATGCTCACGATCCATGACACTTCACTGAGGAATCTCCATCCTCACTTATTGCAAATAATGCATCACTACACGAGCGACTGTATGCTCCAAGCATAACTACATTCACATGAACAAGTCTCACAAAGAAAATATGAACAAGTCTCACACAGAAAATATGAACCATAGCCAACTGGGAATGAACCCATATCCAATCAACATAACTGTAACCAACACATATTATCAACAAAGCACCCTGGATATGACTGACTTCCTCTGAGTTGCAGCTTGCTAGACTACGCGACTTAAATAGTCAGCTCCGACATTCTGTCGACCTGGGATGTACTGCACTCGATACCTGTAGGGCTGCAGTGCCATTGCCCAACGCAGCACTCTGCTGTTTTTCAACTGCGCCTCCTGCAGGAATTTGAGTGGTTGATGATCCGTCTCTATCACGAACTCTTTCCCATACAAGTATTTGTGGAACTTCTGCACGGCCCACACGACAGCTAAACACTCCTTCTCCACCGTTGCGTACCCTTCTTCACACTTTGTCAACTTCCTGCTAGCATATCTCACAGGGAACTCGATCCCTTCGTGCTCCTGCAACAATACTGCACCTATCCCACCACCTGATGCATCTGTCCGCAACAAAAATGGTTTGGACATATCTGGTAGCTTCAAGATGGGACGGGAACCTAGTCTTTCCAACACCGTCTGCAGTGCTTGCTCTGCAGCGTCTGACCACTCGACCACTGCCGGTTTCCCTGCCTTGACCAAATCACTGAGAGGACTCGTGATTGCCGCGAAATTTGGAACAAACTCCCTATAGAACCCAATAAAACCTAGCAGACTCCTGACTTCTGTTTTGGTCTTTGGTCTCTCTGAATTCATCATCTTCTCCACCTTTCCTCTTTCCGGCTGCTTTGTGTTGCCTCCGACAACAAAACCTAGGAACTCCAGGCTTGGAAAACCAACCTGGCACTTTGTTGGTCTGGCTGTGAGATTGGCTTGTCTCAGCCTCTCTAAAACTGCTCCTAGCTGCCTCATATGCTCCTCCCATGTCCCCGGATGCTATCAGAATGTCATCCCTGAAATTCACTACACCTTCCAAACCCGTCAATAACTTCCTCCTGTCTCCTACTGCCTAGCCCTTCATACAGTGACACATCCCTGTATGACTCTTCTGGAAACTCAGGCAACAAAATCTCCCCTTCTTCTGCTGGGTCTCCTTCACCTCATCAATGACTGCTGCTGCGCCTATGTGCTGAGTCTCACGCTGAATAATTTGCGGAGAAAATTCGCATGGAAAAGTTTTAGTTTCCCATTCACATCAATTCGGTAATCCCGACCGACCTTTTCAGTGATGGTGAATGGTCCTTTCCAATGCATCAGCAGCTTGTTGTGACCCGTGGGAAGCAGTACCAGGACTTGATCTCCCACCTTGGGGGATTGCTTCCTCACCTTCCTGTCATATTGCTTCTTCTGAACGACCCTAGCCTCCTGCAAACCTTCCCTTGCAAACTTACATGTCTCATACCTGTGCCCACCTTTGGAACAGGGCGAGATTGGGCCAATCAGATCAATAGCCACCCTCCTGAACGGTGTGTCAATTAAAGGGGGATGTTTAAGAGGCGCCTTCCTCTTCACCCCTCTTGTGGCTGACCTTTGACACACGTCACAAGACATGCAAAAACGCTTGATGTCTGCCATTGCCCCTGGCCAATGAAAATCATCGAAGATTCGGTCAGCTGTTTTGCTGGTGCCGAGATGACCCGCCATGAGCGACTCGTGACCCACTGACATGACAGTGTCACGATAACCTGCTGGTACCTCTAACTGAGTGGTCACCTTACCTGTCTTCCCCTTGGTGAACACTCGGTACAACAGCCCGCCTTTCACAAGAAATTCTGTCTCACCTCCTCTAACCTCCTGTTTCTCTCCACCTCTTGCCAACTCCCAAGACTTCACGAGCGAAGGGTCTTGTTCCTGCGCTGCCCTAAACTCATCAGGCGACACATCTATGCCTGACTTCCTTGCTGGAACGACTAACGGTTTATCAACCTTTTCCTCCTTCTTGCTCCGTGTTTGAACTGCTGCCCCTGTAGCAGTCAACAACTCAGGATCCCCTGGATCCCTTGCCCCTGGAATATTTCCGATGATCAAATCATGAAGGGGTTTCTCCATCACCAACGCAGACAACTCGCCTGAGAAGTAAGGGGGACGTACTTCTATCTTAGCAACTGGAAACTCCCTCACAGTGCCATCGATTAGAGTACAGGTCTGGATTTGCCCTGTCAAATCCCCTTTCTCGACCAGCGTTGTTCGTACTACCCCGCATGAACAACCAGTGTCTCGTAACACTTTCACCCTCTGCTGGCCAATCCACCCTTCTTCCACTGGTAACGAACCACTCAGCCTAGTGCCCTCCATCCCTGACACTGACTGCTGTCCAGTGCTAGCCATAGGCTGCACTCCACCCTCTTCAGACTGAATCCCTTTTGGTTCCACTGCAGGTCGTTTCCCTTGACGACCCTTATCCACCTCTTGCAAGGCTGCTGCCTTCTGGAACCTCATGCGACAATCCCTCGCCACATGTCCCTTCTTGTGACAAATGAAACACCTAATGTCCCTTTGCCCTTCCTTCTGCCCCACCACTGGTTTGCAGACTTTGTAGAAAACTCTCCTAGTCTCCTTGCACTCTTCTCACCTGTGCCTAGCACCTGTTTCTCCTGCACCTTAGTGCCCAAACGTGCCTCTCTATACACCTCTGCGAACTTCAACAACTCCCCTGCTGTCTCTGGCTGTCTCTCTTTCAAATGTATGGTTAACTCAGGGCCGCAACCTGACAAAATCTGTTCTTTCATAACTAGCTCTTTCAATTCAGCGAACTCCTTTTTCGTACCACTCAACTCTAACCATTTCTCAAAATAGTGATCTAAACGTGCACCAAACTGAGTGTACGTTTCACCTGCTTGTAATTTAGCTGAACGAAATTTCTTCCTGAACCCCTCCTCTGTGAGGTCAAATCCTTTCATCAACGATTCCTTCACAGCGCCGAAATCAGACTGTTGTTCTGCTGGTAACGCAGTGAAAATTTGTAATGCCTTACCCGTCAGTAACGCCGACAAAATGACTGCCCACTCTTCTGGAGGCCAACCCTGACTGGTCGCAAACGTTTCGAAACGACTGATGTATGCATCAATCGAATCGGTTCCTTCAGAGAATTTTGGCAACTTGGGTCGGGGAGCATAGCTGCGCACAGAGTCACTGGAAACTGAACTCCCATCCTCGGGGGTCTCCCTTTGTATTCTCACTTTCTCTAACTCTAATTGAACCTTTAATCTTTCTGTTTCCTGCGCTTCCTTTAGTCTTTCTGTTTCCTGCGTTTCCCTAGCTTTAATCCTTCTGTTTCCTGCTTCATTCTTTCTGTTTCCTCCCTAGCCTGATTATCATTAGCCTGAATCCTTAATTTTTCTATTTCCTGCTCTTCTTTAGCCTTTTCCTGCTCTGCTATTTCCAATGCGACACGGCGTCTTCCGCGCGTTCATCTCTTTCCATCTTTTGTTGGTTTTCAACGAATGCTCGCAACTCATCTCCTGTGTAGCCTAAATCACGAGCGACGCTCACAAGTTGTTCAATAGGGGTGTTCTTTTCTTCCGCCATTATATCTCTTTTTTTTTTTTTTTTGAACAAGATTTTATTACGACAGCCAAACTGGTGGTTTCCGACACGAGTGACGTAATAGCACAATCCTATGAATGATAATATTAGCTTGGGACAACGTAATTAGTTTTTATAAGACGCCCAGCGCCTGACCCAACTATGAGAGCGAATTATAGGCAGTCTGTACGAAATAAGTACTCTGGGGCTGAAATGCCAAGCCTAGTATTAACTATCTTGGAAGCAATGCCAAGCCTAGTGTTTAACTATCTTGGAACATACAGTAAGACAACCCCTTGTCTTAGGATTACAATACTTGAATCCCACCCAGCTTCCTCTCTGAGAAGTTGAACAATTATAATAAATGGGCCAGAATATCCTGGCAAGCTCGCCAATAAATTGTCAACCTCGGTGATGTCGGTGGAGGAAGGACTAGCGCACAGCCCAAACACACTCACAGCTTGCTTACAATCTCATTCATATATCATGCATTCGTCACATCAAACCACTAGTAAAGTCTATAACTTTACTACACATGATCATCGAACGAAACATCAATGCATATGGAATCAAATGAAATAAAACATTCTCTCTTTCCTGAACTTCACAAAATCATTTATCTAAAACATCATTAACTAACCCGGGTATAAATAGATTTCTACTTTACCTGGCCAGGTGATCTTAACTATTCACGAATCACTGTCTCTTTTTCTTTTCCTTTTTTTTTTTTTCTTTCACTGTCACTTTCACAACACGACACAACTGCTGGCACTGGTGTTGGTCTGCTTGCACCGGTCAAGCTGGACTGCTGGCATTGGTCTGTCGATGAAAGTGGCGCTGGCCAAGTATGAGGTCGAACCCCCGGTTAAGATAGAACAGTGACTATCAACATCGATCTGTTCTCCTTTCTTTCTTCCTGCATTAACGCATTGCACTCTCTCTCTCTCTCTCTTCTAGTCTGCTCTTATCAAATGGACATGGTTGCTTTTTTTTCTTTTTTTTTTTCTTCTTTTCTTTCTTTTCCTCTTCATTAGTTAGCAACTCTCTCTTTCCACATCTCTCTTTAGTCCTCCTCTGCAGACTATCTCATGCTAATCTCTCAACTTGGTTCTCTTCTCTCCTCCCCTCATCTCTCTGCTTTTCTCTCCTCAGAGATTACACTCAGACCCCTCTCTCTCTGTCTCTCTGTTCGTTCTCCCCTCGTTCCCCCCTCTCTCTCACTCACGCATTACTTTATGCCCTCACTCCGTGTCCAAGGGCCAGTACCATTGGTCAGTATTTTTACCCCTGATACCCGAAGTTATCTCCCTCTAATTCCATTGGATATTCAAATCATGACAGTCACGCCTACACGCCTTACTCTCTGTGGTGGTCAATTGGTCATTTAATTGATTAGCTAGATTTCACCCCCACCACACACTACCTTCCCCCCTTTCCTACTTAACTGGCGCCGTGTGGCTTAACTCGTGGACACTGGTCACTCTAAATTGGCTAGATGAGTCTGGGTAGGCGCCACGACGTCTGACCAAACCTACCGAGACCTGTCGGTCCAGCCACTCAGACTGTCTGCTGTCTCCTTGCTGTGCTTAAATTGGCCAGATGAGACGCATGGAGCCGTCTTCGTGGCGCCAAGATGTCTGCGTTTGGACTTATGTCCAGTTGAAGTGGCCGGCGACGGACCACACTTTGGTTGTGTTGAATTTTGACCGTGACACCCTCTCTCTCTCTCTCTCTCTCTCTCTCTCTCTCTCTCTCTCTCTCTCTCTCTCTCTCTCTCTCTCTCTGTCTCTCTCTCTCTGTGCGCGCATGCACTCGTGGTAGCACTACACTTCAACACGTTGCAGTAGAGGACAATTCTAGAAATTCGTTGAAACGGGTTGAAATGCACGATGATGGGATGTCTGGTGAATTCGACGGACATCTCACACATTGACTTGGCCTTTGAACGGAGTGATTGACGACTGACAGTGGAAAAGGTACAAACGCATCGAAATGAGAGCAGCCAAGCTTTGTCTTGTAGACAATACAGGATAAGAATAGCGGCGTGAAAAGCCTAACCTTGTAGATGATACAAGACGGGAGTAGCGTTGTGAAAAGCCTAGTCTTGTAGGTGATACAAGAGGAGTAGCGGTGTGAAAAGCCTGATCTTGTAGATGATAAAAGACAGGAGTAGCGGTGTGAAAAGCCTGATCTTGTAGAGGATAAAGACAGGAGTAGCGTTGTGAAAAGCCTGATCTTGTAGATGATACAAGACGGGAGTAGCGTTGTGAAAAGCCTAATCTTGTAGGTGATACGAGAGGAGTAGAGGTGTGAAAAGCCTGATCTTGTAGAGGATACAAGACAGGAATAGCGGTGTGAAAAGCCTGATCTTGTAGAGGATACAAGACAGGAATAGCGGTGTGAAAAGCCTGATCTTGTAGAGGATACAAGACAGGAATAGCGGTGTGAAAGGCTTTGTCTTGTAGATAACAAGACAGGAGTAGCGGTGTGAAAAGCCTGATCTTGTAGAGGATACAAGACATGAATAGTGGTGTGAAAGGCTTTGTCTTGTAGATAATAACAAGACAGGAGTAGCTGTGTGAAAGGTTTTGTCTTGTAGATAATAACAAGACGAGAATAGCGGTGTGAAAGGCTTTGTCTTGTAGGTGATAACAAGACGAGAGTAGCGACGTAAAAGGCTTTGTGTTGAAGGTGATGGTAACGACTTAAAAGGCTTCTTGTGGGTAATACACAACAGGAGTAACGACTTAGAAGGCTTCGTGTTGCAGGTGATACGCGACACGAATGACGACTTGAAAGGCTTTGTCTTGTGAGTGATACGCGACACGAATAACGACTTAGAAGGCTTTGTCTTGTGAGTGATACGCGACACGTATTACGACTTAGAAGGCTTTGTCTTGTGAGTGATACGCGACACGAATAACGACTTGAAAGGCTTTGTCTTGTGAGTGATACGCGACGAGAACAACGACGTAGAAGGCTTTGTCTTGTGAGTGATACGCGACACGAATAACAACTTAGAAGGCTTTGTCTTGTGAGTGATACGCGACACGAATAACGACTTGAAAGGCTTTGTCTTGTGAGTGATACGCGACACGAATAACGACTCAGAAGGCTTTGTCTTGTGAGTGATACGCGACAAGAATAACGACTTAGAAGGCTTTGTCTTGTAAGTGATACGCGACACGAATAACGACTTAAAAGGCTTTGTCTTGTGAGTGATACGCGACACGAATAACGACTTCGAAGGCTTTGTCTTGTGAGTGATACGCGACACGAATAACGACTTAGAAGGCTTTGTCTTGTGAGTGAAACGCGACACGAATAACGACTTAGAAGGCTTTGTCACGGCCACCTCCTCAGGAACAGCGTTGACGGCCCCTGACTGCAGATGAGTTCGACGCTTTACTAGAATTTCACGTCGGGTCCCAGTGTCTTGGAGTCCATCGATCGAATCGGGCGCCCGTCCATTTAGCCAGTGTTCAGGGACAGGGGGGCGGGGGCGTGACGTGCAAGGGAATGGATGTGCTAGGCTCTGGAAGTCATTTGATTTTGTAGTTCTTGTCAGCGGGTATCCACCCGCTACCTGCTTCCGATCACAGTTTAATCTCTCTCTCTCTCTCTCTCTCTCTCTCTCTCTCTCTCTCTCTCTCTCTCGCTGTGCGCGCGCGCGCGCGCGTGTGTATGTATGTATGTATGTATGTATGTATGTATGTATGTATGTATGTATGTATGTATGTATGTATGTGTGTGTGTGTGTGTGTGTGTGTGTGTGTGTGTGTGTGTGTGTGTGTGTGTGTGTGTGTGCGTGCGCGCGCGCGTTTGCTTATGGTAGTGGTACGCAACGTGCATGAGCATGAACATATTGGGGGCAGAGAGAGAGAGAGAGAGAGAGAGAGACGAACTATTGTTCTTAGATTTAATGTGCGGGAGAGAGAGAGAGAGAGAGAGAGAGAGAGAGAGAGAGAGAGAGAGAGAGAGAAACAATTGTACTTGGACTGAATGTGGGGAAGAGAGAGAGAGAGAGAGAGAGATTGGGGGGAGACGGGTGAGAGAGAGAGAGAGAGAGAGAGAGAGAGAGAGAGAGAGAGAGAGAGAGAGAGAGAGAGAGAAGGGATTCGCGTGGGAATACGGTGGCAATGGAAAGCGTGTGAGCGAGTGAGTGGGTGCCGATACTCCATCTGCATAACCTCTCAGTTCTGTTCAGCTTTATTTGAATTTGTCGAATCCAGATCTTAACAAGAAAAGTATGCATTTTTTCAGCGACTGTTTATCCGATATAATCTATAATAATAATCTATAACTTGGACATAGCACCCATGCTGGCCTTGCAAATGACTGTCCTGTTGAACCACCACAGGGAGTGAACTGCGAGGGTTGACCGCTGCCAGAACCCAGTATCTCATGTAGATTATAAGAGAGATACTGGGTTCTGGCAGTCAACCCTCGGTATGTAAAAACGTATGGATTGTTTTTCTTCTTTTTTTTTTTTTTTTTTTTGCTCCCGAGACTTGACGGGCGGCAGGCTAGGAGGCGGCGTGGACATGCAGATTGTTCCAGTGGGAGGTGTTGGGTGTCCGGTTGGTCGTATTTTGAAGGCAGTTATGCGCATACGTACCCAAGTGGGGGGGTGTGCGCATAGATTTGCAGTTATGAGTGGTCTAGGGGGTGGGAGGGGTGGGGGAGGCGTGGGGTGGTGGTGGGGGGAGGGGGCTGGAAAGATATTAAGTGGGTTTTGTTCCTGCTGGGAATTCACAGTCAGTTACGACATTCTGGCCGATTTTTCGGGAGAGAGAGAGAGAGAGAGAGAGAGAGAGAGAGAGAGAGACAGACAGTCACACACACACACACACACACACACACACACACACACACACACACAAACGCACAGATTTTCTTGTCACGACGCATGTTTTTTTTTTAATCTATTTATTTTTTTCTTATTTTTTTTATTTTTTACAAGTGTAATTGGCATACTTCCGTTCGCCCAAGACCAAAGTGTACTTCACTTCTTCAAGTGGGCGGGCGTGAGACTATTCCACGTCAACTGGGTCCCCGCTGATTTGAGAGAGAGCAGGAGGGGGAGGGGTGGGAGTTGCGGATGGGGGGGGGGGGGGTGTTGGAAAAGGGGATGAGGTGGTCTGGGAGTGAGTGGAGGAGGAGGAGGAGGAATGAGGAGAGGGGAGGGGGTGACAAGAACAGACGTGTTGATTTGCAGTTCGTGTCCCCCAGGACTGAAGGTTGGAATGTACAACTTGAGCAGCCATTTAAAGTGTCTCCAGACTCACTGAAAAAGGAATGGGACAGAGAACCGGGGGGAGGGGGAGGGGAAGGGGGGGGGGGGGGGGTAGGGACGCATAAGGGTGGGAGGGGGAGGGGTTGGAGAGCTTGGACTAATGTAACAGTGAGGATATATCGGTAATAGTGAAGGCAGATCTGTCACGTGTTATAGGACACACACGTACTCGCCCTTAGTAACCGGCCCTCCTCCCCCCCCTCCCCCACCCGCCATTCCAGCTCACCTTCCTTCCCGCATACCCACACATGCACTCGCATAGCGCTGAAGCACCAGCGTACCCGTGACACATACAATACGCACACGCACACACGCACGCATGCACGCACGCTCGCACGCACAATGCACACATACCTCCCCCCCCTCCGAAACACATACACCCCCCCAACACACACACACACACACACACACACACACACACACACACACACACACACACACACACACACACACGCTCTCTCTCACACACATACACGCGCGCGCACACTCACACACACAGTCTCTCTCTCTCTTATCTGTCTCTGTCTCTCTCTCTCTCTCACACACACACACACACACACACACACACACACACATACACACACACACACACACACACACACACACACACACACACACACACACACACATCCGCCCTCCCCCCCCCCCCCCCCCCCCCACACACACACACACACGTCAACTGTTGTCACAACGCAGAAGTATGCGTGCTTGCATTCTGTTGACGAGGGCAGGAACAGAGCATTGCAAAGTCATCTCATGAAAAAGGTCACTGGTGTTGCTGGCTGTCCTGATCCTGCGGGTCACTACTGCGCATGCGGTGCGACCTACATGTGACCTGCAAGCCCCCCCCGTCCCCCTCCTCTCCCCCTTAGAATAAAATGATAAAATTCCGTTATCGTCTGCTTCCTGGTTGCCACGGTCGATGCCTCCCCGCTGGGTCCTCATGGCGCTGGGCATCGTTAAGCTGGGAGTCATCTGGGAGCAGTGTTGTAGCCTGCAGGCAGTATCGATCCCTGCTGAGCAACACAGTGCTCTCCGACTGATCGGCCCGTGGGTGTGTCTGGCGTCCGAATTATTGGAGGCAAGTCACATGTGGGCGCATGCACACGCGCGCTTGCATGTGCGCACACACACAGAGTACATAACATGTGTACACCCACGTGTGCATGAACAAGCAATCGTGAGCACTTACGAATGTGTACATGATTATGTACGATCGCTGGCATAGGAGCGCGCGCGTGCGCACACACACATACACACAACACACACACACACACACACACACACACACACACACACACACACACACGTGCTCTGGTACGCACGCGCATATACGTATTTGACCACACCATACGTCCGAGTCCACGGATGATGAAAAAAAAATGCTTCCAGAGTGACCAAGGTAGATCGTGAAATTCAGCAAACCCCCCCCCCCCTCCCCGCCCTCCCTACCCCAACCTCTCCACACCCAAATTTCTTTCCTTTCCCTCTTCTTGCCCCACCTCCACCCCCACCCCCCCACCTCCACCCCCACCCCCATCTCTCCCTCCGTTCCTCCTTCATGACTCCACCCTATGTGGTCGATCTACTCCCCGACACAGATGTCAACAAGAGACGGGAGACCAAGTCGGAACTGCCGGCAGCTGATGACCTCTGGCAGGTCGAGCTGAACGTCGTCCTCACGGCCCCTGCTTTCAGGGACCACCGGCTGGTAGTTTAGCAGCAAACTGCAGCGTGGTCGAGTCGGTGGTTGACACAGCGAACCTGGGTCTGTTGTGGGGCCGTACAACGGTGGCCTCCCCTGGAGAGAGAGAGAGAGAGAGAGAGAGAGAGAGAGAGAGAGAGAGAGGAGAGAGAGAGAGAGAGAGCCTGCAGGGAGCGGGGCAGTGTTTCCCCGAAGTTGGAGTATGGCTGCCTTAATGGCGGGATAAAAAGACGGTCATACACACAAAACTCCACTCCACTCCCTTTGTTGGGTAGATGGGATTAATCCTTGCCTGTCTATACAGGGAGTGTCCGCAGGAGTATCAGCCTGCGGGCGCAGAGGGAGGGAGGGAGGAGGGGAGGGAGGGAGAGAGGAGAGAGAGAGAGAGAAGAGAGAGAGAGAGAGGAGGAGAGAGAGAGAGAGAGAGAGAGAGAGAGAGAGAGAGAGGAGAGAGAAGAGAGAAGAGAAGAAGAAAGAAAGAAGAAAGAAAAGAGGAAAAAGAAAGAAGAAAAGAAGAAAGAAAGAAAGAAAGAAAGAAAAAAGAATAAAGAAAGAAAGAAAGAAGAAAAGAAAGAAAGAAGAGAGAGCGAGCGAGCGAGCCTGCAGGGGAGCGGGGCAGTGTTGACACGGCCAGTGAGCCGTTCGTCGATGAAGGCAACAGTGGCGCGGATATTGCCGGGATGGCCTGACCTGACGCTATGGAGACGGGGGGGGGGGGGGGGGGGGGGGGGGGGGGGGATGGCGAGTTATGGTGACGACTTTTTTATTATGAGAAAAGGGGGAGTCGCCCGACCCATTGATTCATTAGTCTGGTGTGTGTTTCGGCGCCATCTTAATCAAAAAGGGGATGTGAAACACGAGCTAGTCGAGTCCTCCACCGAATCGACGGTGGCCAGGTTCGGTTCCAAGGGTTGTTCTGAGTGCAGTCAGGAGGTGTAGAAAGGGAAATGGTGATGTCCAAAGGGAAATGTGATGTCCAAAGGGAAATGGTGATATCCAAAGGGAAATGATGGGGTTGGCACCAGAGCAGGTCATTGGGTTGGCAGCATTGGTCTTGATTTCATCGGAATGTCATGAAAAAACCCAACAACAATCACACACAGATCGCAACACACGCACGCACGCACGCACCTTTCAAGAATTGTATATGTCGATGGGTCAGTTTTTTTGTTCTCCCCTGCCTCCCCACCCTTTTTAAAATTAAAAAAAAAAAGTGATTGCTGTATGGGGAAGAAAAGCAAAGAACAAATGAAAGAACATACGAAAGAATATAAAATGAACGTAAGGGAAGGAAAGGAAAGAAAGAAAGAAAGAAAGAACGAAAAAACGAAAAGAAAGAAAGAAAGAAAAACCCGCCAAAGAAATGGGAACGATCCAGAACGCCAGCCCAATTGTTATGCGAGCTGTCCATCGCCGAATCGTGGAGAGCAGGAAGGGAGGGAAATCTTCCCCAATCTCCCCTCATGACTCTCAATGAGGACTGACCGCTGCGCCTTTCATTGAAGGCGGGAGGGACAGTCACACAGAGAGAGAAAGGCCCAGGCCGGCCAAAGCCTCAGTGACAGACACCCCAGATGAACTGAGCCAATAGATCGATGGATGACCGCCCCACCAGGGGCCATCACCCGTATTCCTCGACAGCCGACATCCGGGGCCCGGGCGCCGGAACTTGTCAGCCAGGCTGGATAATGTGGGCCAGGGACAGTGGTCTTGGGGCTCTGGCATCGGAAGTCTGGAAGCATTCTCACTCTCTCTC
>CM031595.1:174863046-174873046 GCA_018398815.1 Conus ventricosus
ACTCCCTGTTTTATAAGAACTGGGAGTACAAAAACCCGTCAGCTATGAAAATCGGTCAGCTATTATGATAGATACATTGTTTAAAAATCGGTCAGCTATTATGATACATTGTTTACCAATTGGGATATAGTTATGCACGAGCTACAGGATGATGGGAAACGAAACAAAGAAGAGAAGAAGAACCCGACACTGTTATGATACATTGACGAGCTACAGGATAATAGGAAATGAAACAAAGAAGAGAAGAAGAATCCGTCAGCTGTTATGATACATTGACGAGCTACAGGATAACAGGAAATGAAACAAAGAAGAGAAGAAGAACCCGACAGCTGTTATGATACATTGACGAGCTACAGGATAACAGGAAATGAAACAAAGAAGAGAAGAAGAATCCGTCAGCTGTTATGATACATTGTTTAGAGACTTCCTTTCTGTCAGCGGTTATAACATGCTTGCATGGGGGAAAATGTGAGAAGGGAGGTGGGTGGGAATGAAGGCGATACAATATGCAGGCCAGGGGAACTCTTTACAACAAGCAGGAGGGAGGAGAGAAAAGGCTGCAGGGGAATGGGGGGGGAGGAGGGTCGAAGAAGACGTGAGAGAGAGAGAGAGAGAGAGAGAGAGAGAGGAGAGAGAGAGAGAGAGAGAGAGACACACGAAGTAGGGTAAGGGGTATGGGTCACAGCAAAGATAGTACGCCCTACGGTAGGGCACAGTTGGGTTCGAGTAGCAGGGGAGGGAGGGAGCGGGGGAGAAAGGGGAGGAAGGGAAAGGTGTGTGTGTGTGTGTGTGTGTGTGTGTGTGTGTGGTGTGTGTGTCCGTGCGTGCGTGCGTGCGTGCGTGCGTGTGTGTGTGTGTGTGTGTGTGTGTATGTGAGCATGTGTGTGTGCGTGCGTGCGTGTGTGTGTGTGTGTGTGTGTGTGTGCGTGTGCGTGCGTGTGTGTGTGTGTGTGTGTGCGTGTGTGTGTGTGTGTGTGTGTGTGTGTGTTGTGTAGGGTACTGGAGAGGATGAGAATGCTGAGTAGAATGAACACAGGCCGTGGAGAGTGGTCCATTACGGATCTCCTCACAGCCTCCTGTTCCTGACGGATTGGCCCCTGTCAAGAGGTGCCAGCCGCGATCTGTCGTCCTGGACGTTCCTGGCAGTCTTTGAGGAGTGAAGAGAGTGTGACAGAGTGAATCTGTCTGCTGCGATTCATTTCTTCTCTTTTTTTGTTATTTATTTATTATTCATTTTTTGTTTTTACATTGGCTGTCTTTTTTTTATTTTTAAAGTATGGATGTTTATTGATTTGATCTTGCGGCCACTTTTCTTGTTTATAAGTGATTTTTGAAACGTCACAGTTGTCCGTCGTGTACAGTTTGGCTCAGCTTGAATTTAGTACATTTGTTTATTGCTGACACACGTGGTTGTGTACATGCCACAATTGATCTTTTAACTTGAATCAGTTTAACATCAGTTACCACGAATAAATTCACAATGGTCTGGATCTGATCACATCTCGTTTTCAAACGGCAGTAACACGTGTTCTTGTTCCTGTTCATGCCACAAGAGGGGGTGTGGGGGAGGGGGGGAGAGGACGGAAGAGAAGGAGGAGGAGGAAGAAAGGTGGGTGGAGAAGGGGCGGAGCGAGGTGATGCATATGGCGAGGTTTGAACCCGGAACCCTTCAGATTTCCTGGCTCCCTAGATCGGTGCGTTATCCGCTGGGCCATGGGATCAGCCCCATGACTGGTGTATGCATAGAGCAGGCCACATGCCACAATCAGGATTTTGCACTTGATCTGTGTATAATCCATGTAAGCGTGTGTTGGCCTAACGCGAGTTTGAGCCAGCATTGAATGTTAAACTGTTAATTGATCGAAAGGACAACCCCCCACCAATTATTTCCCTTGTTTTGGGGGGTGGGGGTGGGGGGTGGGGGGGATTTCCACCGTTGACATCACACACGATCTTCCAACACATGACCTTCCCCTTCCTTAGATGACGTCACCTTTCAGGCCTTTGCCACTCACCCGTGACCCTATCAATGCGCCAGGTGGTAGCCCCCAAATACTCCCATTTCTTTGAGTTTTAATCTGTGTTCCGAGAACCACCTGGCTTGTACCTTAATGGAAGGGGAAAAAAAAACAACCAAAAGAAAAAAACAAAACAAAACAACAACAAATAACAAACAAACAAACAAACAAAATGGGAGGAGAATCAGCGTTTAGACACAATAAAAGTTCTCAAAAACAACCTAATTGCGACAGTCTGTAAATACTCGACTCCTTAAAGCAAGGCCTTGGCGCGATCATTTTTGGTGTGCTACTTGTCCTCCCATGGGGAGACTACCGTGGAGGAGCTAGCGGTAGGACTGCAGAAACAACGGGAGGCCACCACCGGGTTCAGGAACGTGGACCCTAATACGCTCTGGGGCCATCTAGGGGTTACACGGGGTATTTACAGATGTTGATGGGAGGTAAACAGTGCATTTTTGTTGTCGACATAGACAAGCAGACGAGCCGAAGAGCAAGCGGGCGGGAAGACAGATAGGCAGACAGACAGGCAGGCAGACAGGCAGGCAGACAGACAGGCAGGCAGGCAGACTGATTTCATATTTTTTCCAAGACTTCTGTCTGTGCTTCTGATTGCTTTTAGTTTCCGTTTCGGTTTCATGAAGGAGGTGTCACAACGTGTGGACTCATCCATATACGCTTCAGCACCTTGTCCGCTAAGTTTCGAGACCACACGGTGCATGATTTAAAGCTGATGGATATAAATGGACTACTCGCTAAGATGAGAGAACTTGACAAAAATCTTGCTGTAGACAGAAGTGTGACTGTAGAACGCTGGACTCCGAGCGTAATGCTTGAGAAAGCGAGAGAACTCCGACTCCAAAATTCGATTATCACATGGTGCGCACCCCCTACCCCCCACACCCCCCACCCCCCGCTCCCCTCTCCCTCCACGAGTCCATGATTCGATCATCACACGACGCGCAGCCCCAACCCCCCCCCCTCCCCCCAACTACACCCCCACACCTCCCCCCCCTCCTCCCCCGCTTCCCCACCAATGCTCACTCCGCCTTCCCCCAGCTCCGCTGAATCCGAGTCTTAGTCTGTAAGGTGAAACACTAAAAACAACAACAAAAAAACAAAAACAAAAAATACAACAACAAAAAAAAACAACGCCCCCCCCCCCCCCCCCACCCCAATCAATCTCAGAATCTGTGTTCAGCTTGCTCGAAGCTCACATAAAAGATCTCAGCGCCACGAAGGAAGTTGTCCGCATTGACATCGTGTGGAGAAATTCACTTTGATGGGTCGGCACGATCGTGAGCAGAGTGGGGGGGGGGGGGGGGGGGGGGGGGGGGGGGGTGGGGTGTGGTGGTTGTGTGTGTGTGTGTGTGTGGGGGGGGGGGGGGGGGGGTCTGCATGTCGCTGTAATGTCACATGGCGTCTCGGCCTTATTCAGAAATTTGTTGTGACAGTAACATTGAACAACACAGGGCAAGACAACAGTGACCCCACCCAATGCTATGCAATGCAGTGCAGTACGGCACAGCGTGGTACAGAACAGTACAGCACCGTACAGTATAGTACAGTACAGAACAGTACAGTGTAACACAGCTCAGTACAGCGCAGTACAGCACAGTGCAGCATATTACAGAGCAGTACAGCACAGCACAGCAACAACACAGTACAGCACAGTATAGCACAGTACACTACATTACAGCACAGTCCAGCACAGTGCGGTACAGTGCAGTACATTATAGCACGGTACAACACAGTACAGTGTATTACAGCACACTACAACACCTTACGGTACATCACAGTGCATCACAGTATATTATAGCACAGTATAGCAGAAGAAAAAGAAACACCCGAAGGTGCTGGGGAGGACCCAGAGAAGCACTGTCTTCACCTGCCTTTAGAGCAGTCCTGTACCACCCTTGAAGGCCTGCGCTGTGTTGACGATGGGTACAGGCACGCGCAGGACACTCCATTAAGATATCAAGGGACATAACTGCTCCTGAACAGAGGTAAATTAGACTACAGGATGCAGCTCATAACAGCCTTAAAGTAGCATCCCCATGGGTGTACCAGCCCGTATTTCATGACTGCAGAGCCCACCGGCGAAAAACACCACCCTCCAGCTGCCGAGCACACAAGCACAGTATAGCACAGTATACTGCATTACAGCACAGTGCAGTACAGTAAGTGTATTACAGTACACTACAGCACCTTACAGTACATCACAGTATATTACAGCACAGTATAGCACAGTATAGTACCACACAGAACATAGCAAACACATCACAGTCTGAAAATTCTGCTGTTCGGTTAATAAGATGTGCACGACTACGATAACCTGTCAGGAAAATGCACTTTTTTGCTGTCTTTCTCGCAGATTAAACTCTAACTATTGAAGATGTGTATGTGCATGCGCACACGCCTGTGCGGGCGCATAGCACACGCGTGTGTGTAGTCGTAACATTGACAAATAATGCCTGAATGAATACTATGGTTGACTTCTTGTATTTGCTGTTGCCGCTTGCAGCTCTGAGAGCGAGAATGCCGAGCATTGTAAGCACCATTTAGAGGAAGATTTGGTGGATTGGAAATGGATAGAAGCCGAGTGGAAGATTTGGTGGATTGGAAATTGATAGAAGCCGAGTGGAAGATTTGGTGGATTGGAAATTGATAGAAGCCGAGTGGAAGATTTGGTGGATTGGAAATTGATAGAATCCGAGTGGAAGATTTGGTGGATTTGAAATGGATAGAAGCTGGTAGGAAGATTTGGTGGATTTGAAACGGATAGAAGCCAGGTGGAAGATTTGGTGGATTTGAAATGGATAGAAGACGTGTGGAAGATTTGGTGGATTGGAAACGGATAGAAGCCGAGTGGAAGATTTTGTGGATTGGAAATGGATAGAACTGAGAGGAAGATTTGGTGGATTTGATACGGATAGAAGCCGAGTGGAAGATTTGGTGGATTGGAAATGGATCTGTAGAAGCCGGGTGGAAGATTTGGTGGATTTGAATCGGATAGAAGCCGAGTGGAAGATTTGGTGGATTGGAAATGGATCTGTAGAAGCCGGGTGGAAGATTTGGTGGATTGGAAATGGATCTGTAGAAGCCGGGTGGAAGATTTGGTGGATTGGAAATGGATCTGTAGAAGCCGAGTGGAAGATTTGGTGGATTGGAATGGATCTGTAGAAGCCGGGTGGAAGATTTGGTGGATCGGAAATGGATAGAAGGTGAAGAAGAGGCAGGTTATTGAAGGCCTTATTCATCATGTCTGTGTCTTATACACTGACACAACGGGGGGGGGGGGGGGGGGGGGGGGGGGGGGGGGGGGGGGTTGCGAAGTCATTGCATTCTGTAAACTTGCTGCTGGCGGCCTGGGGAACAACAAGCAGCGAACTCCGCGGATGACACCTGCTGTTGTTGTTGCTGCCGCCGCTGCTGATGTTGAAGACAAACATGCCCAGACTGGAAACAGGTTCTCTGTCAATACGCTATTGTTTGCCTTGCAGGGTCACGTATTTTGGGGCGGGAATATCAAGCATCACTCTCGTATAGCGCTCTCTCTCTCTCTCTCTTCTCTCTCTCTCTCTCTCTCTCTCTCTCTCTTTCCTTTTAAAGTCATCTACGCCTGAACTGTTAATGCATAAACTTTTTAATGTTGTGAATATATGTGTGTTTGTTAAAAGTTTTGTAAGTTTTCGTCGCTAGTCATACTTAGTCCCTTAACGGGGCAAGGGCCGGATGAAAAAAAAGCATGTGTTTGCTTATCTGTTACCCTTGGAAATAAAGATTATCATCATCATCATCATCATCATCTCTCTCTCTCTCTCTCTCTCTCTCTCTCTCTCTCTCTCTCTCTCTCTCTCTCTCTCTCTCACGTGCACGCACGCGAGTGCCCCACGACACAGACAGACACAGAGACACAGACAGACAGACAGACACACACACACACACACATCACCACCACTGCCACAGATGCACACATTTATGCGCGTGCGTGCGTGGCGCACACAGACAGGCAGGCACACAGACAGACAAACTCTCTCTCTCTCTCTCTCTCTCTCTCTCTCTCTCTCTCTCTCTCACACACACACACACACACTCACACACACACACACACACACACACACACACACACACACACACACACACACACACACACCACACCACACCACACCATCACCACTACAATACACGCAGGCACACACGCGCATGCATGCGTGACGCACTCAGACACAGACAGACGGACAGACAGACAGACAGACAGACAGACACACACACACACACACACACACACACACACACACACACACACACACACACACACACACACACACAAAACAAAGTATGTCAAAAATATACATTGTATATGTGGTCATAGCATATCAACTGATCACATTCTTTTGTGTAACTTAATGAAAAAATTCATTCCAAATACGTCTGTACAACCTAGTCAAAATGTTTTCCGGTCACTGTCAGCAAGTGAAACGTATCTTTTTTTTTGCACTTAGCTAAAAGTCCAATTGGCAAATATTTATAACATATAACAGTCAGTGGTGCGATGAGACAGAAGAGTTACATGTTTCGAGGTTTTTTTTGTGTGTTTTTTTTTTTTCTTTTTTTTGTTTTTTGTTTTTCAGTCTTTGATTAAGTGGATTTTCTACTTTTGTGTTATTGCTGTAGATAAGTTAGTTATTGTACCTCATAGTGTTAACCGTTTTTTACCCCTCCCCCTCCCTCCCCCCCCCCCTCCCCTTTTTTTCCGTCTAATATCACGTAATGTGGAAAGACGTAAAACAGAACAACAACAACACACACACACACACACAATCTTAAGTCATGTGAGCAAGCCGAGTCTGCAAGTGGCATCCCGACCACAACCTTCTGCCGTTGTTTCCCAGATGAAGAATTCTTGTTGCTTATTATGACAGACACTCCCGACAAGCCGACTTGGCGCGTGGCAACCGGTGCTCATGCTAATAACGGCTCCACGCACCGTTGCCCCATTTGGTGACTGGGATGTGCAGCCGACTAGAGAGTTCTGTACTCCATCATCGCCCTGATGTCTGTGGCGCTCTCAACATCAGGACTTCGTTTCAAGCCTCAGTCGATAAAGCGTGTGCGCGTTAGGCCTAACGTGCATGGTCAGTGAGAGCTTCGAGTCCTGGACTCTTGTGTGTGTGCGTTGTGTGTGTGTGTGTGTAGTTGGGTGGTCCATTTCAGCGTGAAGTCCTAGAACATGGCGAAGACGGGAGGAGGGGGGGGGGGGGGGGTGAGGGGGGA
This sequence comes from Conus ventricosus, assembly GCA_018398815.1. Lineage (NCBI taxonomy): Eukaryota > Metazoa > Mollusca > Gastropoda > Neogastropoda > Conidae > Conus > Conus ventricosus. The sequence continues at coordinate 174,870,342 of CM031595.1, forward strand.
GGCGGGAGGCGTTTCATGCTGGGCAGCTTGACCGCGGAGTTACCCGACCAATCAGAGTTGATGTATGGGGGGGGGGGGGGGGGGGGTTCAAAAGTCAGACCTGTCTACACGTACGATTTCGCCGTAGTTTGTACAGGTGTTTGGCAAAATAAAATACGAGGAATACGACGAACGAGATGAAATACGTCGAAAAATGAAATTCTAGAGATTAAGTGATGGTAGGTGAAAACGAATGCCCTTCCACCACCACCACCCCCCTCCCCTCACCCCCCCCCCCCCCCCCCCGCCCCTCACCCCCTGCCACCGTTTTTACGAAGATATGGAGTTTTGGACACATTTAAAAAAAGAAAAAGAAAATACATTCATTTTTGTTGAAAAGAATACCAATGGTAGTTTTAAGGAGAAACAGATCTGCAAGAGGGGTGTTTCTCTACGCCACTGTGCTGTCTTTTAACACCTCAGAGATGAGACTTCAAAGCGGTGAATTAAGAGTTTCTTCTGTTGATACCAACCCGTCCGTGCTGTTTCATGGCAGTTGGGCTCGAAGAGCCGGGGAGAAAAACAGCTGAGGAACTGGCAGTGTTTGGTGCCAGGGGGTAGTCAGGAAAAGAAGCTTGGAGCGCTTAGCACCCGTGTTCTATCCTCGTGCTGAATCTCCAAAGTATCGCTGCTGGCATGCTCATCTATGGTACTTACACAGGCACGCTCTCTCTCTCTCTCTCTCTCTCTCTCTCTCTCTCTCTCTCTCTCTCTCCTCTCTCTCTCTCTCTCACGCACACACACACACATATATAGACACACACACACACACATACACGCACACACATGTACGCACACGCGCACGCAAACACACACACACACACACACACACACACACACACACACACACACACACACACACACACACGTGGAAAAACATACAAACACCCCATGCACACATGCATACACTTGCCTGCGCACGTGAAAGACCCATGCAAACACAGATCCCCCTCCCCTCCGCCCCCTCCCCAAACACACAATGACGGACACAGACGCACAATACACCCTTCTCTCTCTCTCTCTCTCTCTCTCTCTCTCTCTCTCTCTCTCTCTCTCTCACACACACACACACACACACACACACACACACCACACAAAGGAGAAGAATAGAAACTGATTAAAAGACATCCGAAGAAGTAGTATACAGCAACAGCAACACCTTCTCCACCACCAGAAGAACCTCCCCCCCCCCTCCCCCATAACACACACACACACACACGCGTGCGCGCATTCGAACGCCTGCTCACCCGCGCACGCACACACTGTCTCAGAGGCATCTGAGGAGGCAGAGTCTGAGTAGCATACCAACCGAAACGTTCCGTCGTCGGTGTACTTCGGTGGAGAAGTGAGTGCTTGTCACACTCCAACAAATCGACTTGGCACGTGACAACCGTCGCCTTTCTAACGGCTCAACGCGTCTGTTACTGGAAGGGAGTGGGGGTGAGGGTGGGGGCGAGCGAACATAGAACCCGGTAATACCTCGTTGTCCTAAATCCAACTCGGGTCCGCGCGGGAGAGGCATTTACATCCTTCGGTTCTTGTTTTTCCAAGCTCGGCTGAATACCACGTGCGCGTGCGCGCGTGCACGAGAGTGTAGAGTGAGTGCTTAGTCTTGTCAAGATGAAGTCCGGACTGGTGGGTGGCCAAGGCACTTCAGCGTAAGATCAAGGACTCGCCGAAAACTGCTCTCTCGCCGGCAAAGCGCTGCTTATTAAACCGCCGAGGACCGGCTCAGATGGAAGCGGCGGTTTCCCCACTCTCTCTTTCAGCTAGGAAAAAAGCTTGTCTCTCTCTCTCTCTCTCTCTCTGTGGTCCTGATGGCAGTCCATTGTTTGCGGACAGGATGCATAGTCAGTGTGTAGGCTACCCATCATCCACGCCATCGGTTTGGCCGGACGTTGCTCTTCCGACGGATGGTGTTGGGTCTGAACGTGGTTTTGTAACATGTTACGTGCGCGTTCACGCTGACGGAACCTCGGTACAAAGTCTTGTAACTCGCAGGGGAATGGAGTCAGGTCCATGTTAAGGGCACTTGTTTGAATGGCAGCCCTCTCAACTGGCCTCAAAGCAACTGTGGGCTTGCTTCCCCCCCCCCCCCACCCTTTTTTGTTGTTGTTTTTTTGTTTTTGTTTTTTGAATGATGTTTTGCCACTGTAACTCTGAGCAATCGGTAATGTTGATCTGAGCAAATGGATAGTCTTTACAAAAGAATAACTTTATGCTTTGTGTGTGTGTGTGTGTGTGTGTGTGTGTGTTGGTTGAAGAGGGGCGAGTTAGCGAGTTGCTTAGTTATTATTTTCGGACTGTACAGTAATTTATTTACTTTATAATGATGAACTGATGGACACTGTATTCGGTGTATGGCGTGGGGTATGTACGATCGCGCGCGCGACTTCGCTCAGTGTGTGTGTGTGTGTGTGTGTGTGTAATGGGGGGGGGGGGGGGGGGGGTTTGGAGCAGCACTAATGCAATGTAAATATTTTTCTTTCTCGAACTTTCAGTTGGTTATATATTCATGTTGTCGACTGTAAGACAACTTTCCTTGTTATTTTGAAGGAAGACGATGAATAATTATTGACTGGTTGATAGGTTGGTTAGCTCACTGGCCCAGCACTGACTTCGTAGACACACGTTGCGAGTTGCAGTCTCACTGTCTCACTGGCGTT
>CM031595.1:174880546-174903046 GCA_018398815.1 Conus ventricosus
GCACGCGCACGCTCACACACACTCGCAAGTTCGCCCTCCCCACCCCCCTGCTCTGTCTCTCTCACACACACAGACAGGCACGCAGGAAGATGAGGGAAAGGGATGATGGGAAGGTGGCGCCAAGTGGGAGAAATGGGGCGGGGGGGGGGGGGGGGGGAGGAGGTGAAGGGGTAGGGGGGAGGGTGGTGGATATGAGGGACATAGTGGTTCTATCTGGAGATTACAGCAACACAGGAGAGGTTTCACAGCGCCAGACACAGGAGATCCCAAATATGGGTGAGCAGGATTTATTGCCATTTTGCTTTTTTTTTTTTTTTTGAAGAACATTCTTCTAATGTTTATTTTCGAGATCCTCTTGCCGTCTTGAATCGAGAATGGAAATTGAGGATTCGTCAGATCAGTCATTGAGGGAGGGAGGGAGGGGGGGGGGAGAGTGAGTGAGCGAGAGAGAGAGAGAGAGAGAGAGAGAGAGGAGAGAGAGGAGAGAGAGAAGAGAGAGAGAGAGAGAGAGAGTGAGTGAGTGTGAGCGAGCGATAGAGGGAGAGAGAGAGCGAGAGAGAGAGAGAGAGAGAGAGAGAGAGAGAGAGAGAAGAGAGAGAGAGAGAGAGAGAGAGAGAGATGGATTGAAAAAAAAAGAGAAAATCGCTACCCAATCATAGAAATGCTTTTTATGGATTCTATTTCCGCAAGCAGAGATTGTATTGGGCTGCATGCTCATCCCGTGTCTTTATTGACGTAGAATTATCGGGGACGAGACAGGCGCGTGGGAAATGGGAGGGGGGGGGGGGGGGGGGGGACAGGGAAGGGTATGTGGGGAAGAGTGAGTGGGGGCGGCGGGGGTTGGGTGTGGGTGGGGGAGGGTTAGAGATGACCGGAAAGTTACGCCGTTTGCTTTTCCTGTGAAAATCAACTGGTTATATGATTTGCTGCGGAGAACGGTTTTTTGTTTTGTTTTTGTTTTTGTTTGTTTTCAATTTAAATTCTGGAAATGACGAAAGAGGGTCGGAAACGGAAGGATGATGAATGGATTGAAAGTTGAAGGGTTGTTTTGGACCGTGCGTGCGTTGTCATGACGCTCACTCAGGCACGCGTCCGCACCCACGCGCGCGCATGCACGCCCATACACACACACACACACACACACACACACACACACACACACACACACACACACACACACACACACACGCAACGTATGGCCATGTCTATTTCATCCCTATTGATTTCGTTAGATATTAAACGAACGTTAATTCGCTAGGGAGTGATTGGGTTGTGTGCAAAGAGGGGGTGGGAGGTGGAATGGGGGTGGGGGTGGTGGGGGGTGGTGGACTTTGCTGGCACTGGGTTTAAAGATGAAGAATTGACGGTGTGAACAGCAGAATGCTTTATCACGTAGAATAAACAATGTTGAGCTGCGCTGCAGATCTGGCAAACCTCTGGTGTAGACACACGCACGTTTGCACGCACGCACACAGACACACACACACACACACACACACACACACACACACACACAACACAACACAACACAACACAACACAACACAACACAACGGCCGCCACGACACTGCTTCCCCCCCCCCCCCCCCTACCCCCCCCCTCCCCCCCCCCCCTCCCACAACATGGCGTCCAGTTCACACAGAACCTGAGAATCGCTCCAGCGTTTGGGGCGGCCGTTGTGTGTGTGTGTGTGTGTGTGTGTGTGTGTGTGTGTGTGTGTGTGTGTGTCGCGGAGGCGCGGGAGCCCAGCGGTGGGAGAGTTTTCCCCGGGGGACGGAGCTGAGTGTGTGGGCCGGAGGAGGGGGGGGGGGGGGGGGGGTCTCATTTCCTGTCCGCCGCTGTGATGGAGCCATTCCCGGGGATTGGGCGGGCCTGAACACCCCGAGTCTGGAACCTCCGTGCTTGTGTATAGCGCTGTGCTGGATTCGTTTTTGTTTTTAGTTGTTGATGAAAATGATAAAAATCATCATGATGATAAGGAGGAGGACAACTACGGGAAGAACGACAACAACAGTGATGGTGAGAAGAATGAAAATGATAGGTGCAAGGAAAATTACCGGCATTCATTTATGGACATAACTTTCGATCGAGTTGCTCTCTCTCTCTCTCTCTCTCTCTCTCTCTCTCTCTCTCTCTCTCTCTCTCTCACACACACACACACGCATGCGCGCCCGCATGCACACACACACGCATACGCACACTCACACGCAAACACACACGCACACACACACACACACACACACACACACACACACACACACACACACACACACACACGCACGCACGCACGCACGCACGCACGCGCACACACACACACACACACACACACACACACACACACACACACACACACACACACACACAATAACACATGCACGCGCGCGCGCGCAGTTTCTATTTCTAAATCATGCAAATGAACTCGGCAACCAACAAGAAAACACTTCAAAGATTCTGAAACCTGCAAAATGGATGGAAAAAGCCACTGACTTGTGCTTATTCTTTTCCCTCATTAAACATTTCGTTCGTTCGTTCGCTCTCTCTCGCTCTCTCTCTCTCTCTCTCTCTCTCTCTCTCTCTCTCTCTCCTCCCCCCCTCTCTCTCTCTCTCACACACACACACACACACACACACACACACACACACACACACACACACACACACACACACACAAGCAAAACACTGGTGTTTTTGGAGAACCCCCTTTTGAAGGTGTCACTAGTGGACTGGTATACCACCTCCCTGTCTGGTACATTCCAACTGCGTTTTGGACCCGCAGCTTGGGGGAGGGGAAGAGAGAGGAGAGGGAAGAGGGCATGGCACAGGTGCGAGAAGGAAACACCGAGGGCGCAAGGGCGCACCGTGCGTTTCTGAAGGCGGTGGGTTGGCTCCCTTGGATTGGAGTGGTCCGTCAGGGCCTGTATGCACGTCGATCTGGATAGAGGGCTATCCGCGAATAGCGCCTATTCGGTGGATAAGCGGCAGATTTTGGTATGCACGTCAGACCGCATAAGCTATCCGACTCGGCTAAACGCGGATAAAGTTATCGGTGCCTCGGGGGTCCGATAGCGAGCCTAAACGCGGATAAATATGGCTGCATTGATGTTTTTCCAAGTGAGACAGCGACGGCAATTGCGAAGAAACCGCATCTTTCGTGACAGAAAGAACCCGTTTGACCTGTACGATGACCTAGAACTGTTCCGAAAGTTCAGGTTTAGGCGGCAACATATTTTGGAGCTGACAAACGAGGTGGAAGGTGAGATACGGTTGGAGAATCGTGGGTTTACCTTGACACCCTTGCAGCAGGTGCTTGTTAAACTGGCGACTTCAAGCTTCAAGACGTGTGTGGCGAGTTGGTTGGGGTTGACCAGTCCACGGTGAGCCTGGCGGTGTCTCGTGTGACAAATGCTCTATTCCGTCGCTCGAGGCAATACATCACTTCTTCTCGGCCATCTTCCATGACTGTTTCCGTCTTCTGAGGGTTGGTAACACTCGGAGTAAAACTGCTGAATAACAGCGCATGTTCTACCTGCATCCCTTCCAGTAATACTCGAATTTCATCAGCACTGAAATTTGGCTTCCTAGTGCTCTTTGAATTCTCCATGGCAAGTAACAAAAACAATAAAAACTTGGACTGGCGAAAACCGACGAAGCACGTACCAGCGGAAGTTCCACGAGGGAGGGTATGACTAAACCGAAAGCAGTGCCTGCTGCACCCCGGTTTTGCCAAGAATCTATAAATAGAGCGCCGTTTCCTGCCCTGTAAACGCGGAGAGCTATTCAATCGCGAATAGGGCGTCGTGCATACCAAAACCGGAGAGGGGCTATCCGCGTTTAAGCTCCAAATAGCTAACCGCGTATAAGCCCTAAACGCGAATAAGCTAATCGGGTTTGACGTGCATACCAGTCCAGGCTGATAGGGGTGTTCACATGTCGACAGCTGCCGGCTCCATTGCCGGCGTCCACCGTCTTCCTGATCACGTTTCTCCGTGCTTTCCGCCAGCCGGGCGTGCTGCTTGTCTCCCCTGGTGGAGTTGGGGGTTATCTCCCTTTCGCAGCTGCTGAGACTTAGTGTCTTCGGTCGGTAGCTCTCAGCTTACTTTCTTGGCGTTTCCTCTCCTGCTCCCCTCCCCCTCCACTCCACTTCCCCATTTGTCTTATTGTGTTTTCATGTCGTTTATAAAGTCCAACTGACCTTTTATCCTCCCCGCTCCCGTCTGTCTTATTCTGTTTTCACGTCGTTTAAAATCCAACTGACCTTTTAAAGACATGAAACCTTGAACAGAACGGGAACCTGAGCTAGGCCTAATCACCGAACGTCATGTCTATTCCGCACCGGAGAAACGTGAGGCCCTCAGTTAGCCAGGTGGAGCTATGTATGACCCTGCGGCACCGTCGGAGACGTGTGTACAGCTCTCCACGTCGGCCCGCGGCCTCGCCTCACATCTCTCCACACGACAGATGGAGCAGGCAGGATTAGAGAGCAGTGGAAGCCAGCAGCAGAGAGACCGTGGAAGGCCCTTGCACTTACTCCCCCGCAGCCACTCGGTCCGACAGTCCTCTCCGGCGGGAAGGGGAGTCAACCCTTCCGCTAATTGGAGGAGTTGCCTGCCTTGCCTCGCCGCTTTGAGAACTCTTCAGCGCGGGAGTGACAGAAGAGGACTTCGCCGCGGGCAGGCTGTCAGAGGAAGTAAAGACTAAAGTGCGATGTGAGGATCGCTGGCCATATTGACGATGAACTAAATAAATTCTCAGCATTTTTTTTTTCTTTGAACAGTCTGCTGTGTCATCAGTTCTCCATCGCTAGCGACTAATCTCTCTTGAGCTTCGCTGCAGGCATGCTTTCTTGTGTGTGTTTGTGACACGTAAATTGAGGTATGAGAGGAGCGCTAGCGATAGAGGCTATGGCCCGAACTGTTACGCATTTTGTTCCTTGAGCCATCTGCTGTGTGAATTCCCATCACTAGCTGCTCACTTCTATCTGGATAAAACCGCCCGCAATTTGGGGGGGTTGATCTCATGCAACGACAGCGTAGCTTCACGCACAAACTGCAAGGTTTCAGTTAAGTGTCGGTTAATAAATAGATTCTCTGGATGTCATTCTTTGATTTTAAACGGGGGGGGGGGGGGGGGGGGGGGGGGGGGGGGGAGGGGGGGGGGGGGGCCAAAACAGTTAAAAAATGCAGTGGGTGGAGACCTCGGATGCTCCTGGCGGAGGTGACTGATGGATCGATGAGCTTTCAGACTGCTTGATCAAGGAAGCAGTCAGGCGGATGACCACATTTCAGCTGGCCTAACGGAATCCAGCCAGGACCCGTCGTCAGCTAACTGAATCAGCAGCCCCTATAAGCCTGGCTTTACGTCATCACCTCTGGACCTGATCCCATCCCCTGACCTGACCTGACCTGACCTGACCTGACCTGACCTGTCCCCAGGGAGACATTTTCATTACACACAGCTCCCCTTCTTCGTTGAAGTTCTTGCCAGTCATCTCATCTTTTCTGTCACTGTCTTGGACTGTTCGTGATTATGTCGTCTTTCTCCGCCGTCGTCTAGTAGTTCAGCCTGTATAGACCATGCTGCTGTCCGTGTTCTTCTGGAAACACTTTTGCACCGTTTGTCTAATCACAAATGATAATGACATGCCAGCCTTTCTTTCTTTCTTTCTTTTTTTCTTTCTGTTGTATAAAAAATGTAATCCAGCAACAACGAAGTTAAAATTGTTCACATGGACACTAGCGATGCATTTTGCATTGTCTGTTTGCCCGTGTAGCTTTTGAGTGCTCTGTGTGTGTGTGTGTGTGTGTGTGTGTGTGTGTGTGTGTGTGTGTGTGTGTGTACGTGCGTGCGTGCGTGCGTGCGTGCGTGCGTGCGTGCGTGTGTGTGTGTGTGTGTGTGTGTGTGTGTGTGTGTGTGTGTTTGTGCGTGCGTGTTTGTGCGTGCGTGCGTGCGTTTGTGCGTGCGTGCGTGTGTGCGTGCCCTTTGCGGTCGGCTGGGCTATAAGCAACATCATCTTATCTTATCTCGTGTGTGTGTGTGTGTGTGTGTGTGTGTGTGTGTGTGTGTGTGTGTGTGTGTGTATGCGCTCGCACGCCATTGAAATGCTTTTCATTACTTTTGAACGATTAAAAAAAGAAAAGAAAAGAAATATCTGGGATGGAGAAATCAAAGGGAATGGCCGGCACTCTAAGCACAGCTGAGTGTTCTTTGCCTGTGGCTGTCATGTCATTACAGCCTTTTGTCTTGTTTCCTTTTCAGGATGTTATCTTCTCTGTTGATTTGATCAGTTCAGGATGACACCCCCCCCCCCTCGTTCCCCGCCGCCCTGTTTGACAGCCTTAAAGAAGGATCAGCGTGGTCGGCTGGGCTGTACTAATAAAAACTTCAAAGTCGAGCTGACATAAACCCAAGCTAACGTAACCTAACCTACTCAAGGTCTGACCAGCGCGTTAGGCTAATGCGTAGGTCAGACATCTGCTGAGTCGTAGCCACGAGACCCTCTTCTTCAACTGTCTCATGTCTGTTGTTAATTCATTTATCCATCAGCTTCAAATCATGCGTAGTGTGGTCTCAAACTTAGCGGATGTGGTGTAGCGTATATTGACTGGTCCGCACGCAGTGACGCCTCCATGATGAAACTGAAACTGGAACTAACCTAACCTAACCTAACATACCTAACATAACCTAGCCTAACTAACCTAACATACCTACCTAACCTAACTTAAGTAACCTAACCTAACCTAACCTAGCTTTACCTGAGCTGGCTTAGCCAAATCTCAGCCCACCTTACCTAAGCTCACCTAAACTAACAGCTGTCCGGATTAGCTCCCCGAACAGTAAAGTAAAACCAAGCCGCTAAGCAAAGGTGGGCAAAACTGAGCTAAGATGTAATAAGTCAAGCCAAACTATGCTAACTAAACTAAGCTGGGTTAAGCTAAGCTACGGTAAACCGGTACGGTCCGAACCCATCCAGGCAAAGCTAGGCTAGATTCGGTCATGCTGGGCTAAAACTTCACCAGAGCCAGTCTGAACTATAAACCGTAGATTACGTAAACCCTAAGCCACGCCGAGCTGGTCTGAACTTGGGCAACATGGCTGAAACAGACTGCAGTATTGCTGTAAACAAGCCCGAATGCAAAGAAACACGTGCGGAACTAACGCTTTACACACACACACACACACATACGCACACCGCAGGCACACACAACACACACACACACACACACACACACACACACACACACACACACACACACACACACACACAACTATATATATATATATATATATATATATATATATATATATATATATATATATATGAACCAGATTAGTGAATTGTTGACGATTGTTCTTCCGACGTCACAAATAGCAAGACGCAAACTGAAACATGCACAGACTAGTGCTCCCCGAAAAAGCTGTCCTTGGGAGAATGGCGATGTGGCGGAACAAAGAGGGTGTGTGGACAGTTCAGAAACAAGGAGCAAGAGTATAGCGCGCCAACACACCACACACACACACACACACACACACACACACACACACACACATACACACACACACACACACACACCACATACACACACACACACACACACACACATACACACACACACACACACACACACACACACACACACACACACACACATACACACACACACACACACACACACACACACACAGAGAGAGAGAGAGAGAGAGAGAGAGAGAGAGAGAGAGAGAGAGAGAGAAGAGAAAGAAAAAGAAAGAGAGAGAGAGAGACGCTTTGACGATTTATCGGCTTTTGCTTAACAAGCCATTAGAGAGAGAGAGAGAGAGAGAGAGAGAGAGAGAGAGAGAGAGACAGACAGACAGACAGACAGACAGACAATGGATTAATAATGGATGGATTTGTGATGTGTCACGGACAAAAGAAGGAAGACCGAAGTCTTGGTCAGTCGCCAGCCAGCTCAACTGGGCATAAGCCCAAAGTCAAATATTCTGGGCGCCAGGTAGACGGCCTCATGTGTCGGGTCAACCAATTAGGCATAGCGGAGAGGCTCCACGGAGACGGTACTGTCCACCCAGACAGACTAAGCCGCTTGACCGCGCCTCGTTTCTGGTCGACGAGTCTGGCGCCTGGGCCAGACTCACCCACCCAAATTTGTGGGACCAGGTCCCAAAATTTAAGTCGACGTCGCCAAAAAGGGGAAAGGGGGGAAAAGGTACTGTGTAGTGGGGTGAAATCTAGCAAATTTTAAAAAAAGACCATTGCCCCACCACAAGAGCAAGGCAGGAGAGTGACTGTCTGATTTACATACCCAATGAAATGAGAGGGGAGGAAACCTAGTAAAGGCGCAAAAAATACTCCCAAATGTACTCGCCCTTTAAACAAGGGGTTTAAGATAAGATGGAATGCGTGAGTGTTTGGGGGGAAACAAAAAGGAGAACAACAGACAGACAGGGGGAAAGGGGTTCTGGGTGTAGGCTCGGGGGAGAGAAAGCAAGAGATGAGGGGAGTGAAAAACCCAGTAAACATTAGCTCAAGAAATCTCAGAGGAAGGACTAAGGAAAATGTGGGAGAGAGATTTGCAAAATGATGAAGGGAAAAGAAAGAAAAAAAAAAAGAAAAGAAAAGCAACCAGTCCTTTGTAAAGCAACAAAAGAAGAGAGAGAGAGTGAAATGCGTTAAGCGGAAGAAAGAAAGGAGACAGATCAAAAGTCGATAGTCACGTTCAATCTGAACCGGGGTTCGACCCATACGGCGCGTCATTTTCGCAAGCAAAACCCACGGCCAACGCCTCCCAGCAGCTAACCTTTCCCAGTGCCAGCAGCCCAACCTGACCATGCCGCAGTCTAACTGACCAGTGCCAGCAGTTGTTTTGTGCTTGGAAAGTGACAGTGAAAAGAAAAAAGGAAAAAAAAAAAAGAAAAAAAAAACAGTGATTCGGAATAGTTTAAGATCACCTGGCCAGGTAAAGTAAAAACTATTTATACCGGGGTTATTAAATGATGATTTAGATAAATGGTTTTGTAAAGTTAAAGGAAAGAGAAAATTTTTTTTTTTGTTTGACTCCAATGTTTGATGTTTTTTTCTATGATCAGGGTTATAAATTATGACTTCTAGTGGTTTGAGTACGAATGCATGTTTTAAATAAATGAGATTGTAAGCAAGCTGTGAGGTTTTTGGGCTGGCGTTTCCCTTTCCCCCACTACATACCCCAGGTTGACAATTTATTGGCGAGCCCCCGGGGATAGGCCCATTTATTAAAATTTTTCAACTTTCAGAGAGGAATGGGTGGTTTAAGTTGTAACCCTAAGAAAGGGTAGTGTCTTCGTATGTTCCCAAATATTTAAAATACTAGGCTTGGCTTTGCTTCCAAGATAGTTAACACTGGGCTTGGCATTTACCCCAAGTACTTATTTCGCAAGATTCCTTTAATTCGTCTCAAGTTGGGTCGGGGCGCTAGGCCTTATAAAAACTAATTACTTGTCCCAGCTAATTTTGTCTTCAAGGATTGTGCTTTCATCACTTTGGGTAACCCCAGTTTGGCTGTCGTAGTAGTAAAATTTTGTTAAAAAAAAGAAGAGATATAATGGCGAAGAAAAGAACCCCCCCTTTTGAACAAATTTGGCGTCGCTCGTGATTTAGGCTATGGAGAAGATTGCGAGCATTCGTTGAAACCCCAAACAAAAAATGGAAAGAGATGACGGCGGAAAGCCCCGGGTTTGCGAGAAATAGCAGGCAGGAAAGGATTAAAGCTAGTGAAACGAAGGAAACAGAAAGTTAAAGGATTCAGGCTAATGATAAGCAGGCTAACGAAGGGGCGCAGGAAACAAAAGACAAAGGGAAACGCGGGAAACAAAAGATTAAGGATTAAATTTAAATTTAGAGCGGTGAAATAAAAAGGAGACCACCGATGATGGCAGCTCATTTCCAGTCCCCCTGTGCGCAGTTATGCCCCCCGACCAAAGTTGCCAAAATTCCTGAAGGAACAATTCGATTGATCATACATCAGTCTTTTTGAAACGTTTGCTACCATCGGGGTTTGGGCCTTTCAGAAGATGGGCATCATTTTGTCAGCGCTATTGATGTAAGGCATTAAGATTTTCACGCGCTACCGCAGCCCAACAACCGTTTTTGGTGATTGAAGGAATCTTGATAAGGGTTTTTGACCTACAAGGGGGGAATTCAAAAGAAATTTCGTCACTAGTTTACAAGCAGGGAAACGTACACTCAGTTTGGTGCACGTTTAGATCATATTTTGAAAAGGGGTTTAGTTTTGAGGGGTACAAAAAAGGGGAGTTCGCAAAAATTGAAAGAGCGGGTTATAAAAAGAACAGATTTTTCGGGTTTGCAGTCCAGATTAATTCATTTGAAAGAGAGAAAAAGCCAGAGACGCGGGGGAGTTGCTAAATTTAGCAAGGTGTATGGGGAGGCACGTTTGGGCAAAGGTGCAGGAGAAACGGGTCCCAGGCGGGGTGAAAAGAGGAAAGGAGACTAGGGGAGTTTTCTGCAAAATTTCAAACCTGGGGGGGCAAAAGGAGTCAAAGGACAATAGGTTTTCATTTTTCAAAGAAAGGCATGTGGCAGGGAATGTGCTGGGTTCCAAAGGGAGCAGCCCCTTTCAAGAGGTTGAAAAGGGTCGCCAAAGGGGAAAAGACCTGCTGGAAACCAAAAGGGATCCAATTGAAAGGGTGGAGTGCGGCCTATGGTAGATGGGCACAGTCAGTGTCAGGGTGGAGGGCACTAGGGGAGAGGTTTTTAACCCGTGGGAAAAGGGTGGTTTTGGCCCCGCGAGGGGGGAAAGTTTCGAGACACTGGTTGTTCATGTGGTGTATAAGAACAAAGTGGTCGGGAAGGGGGGTTTGGGCAGGGCAAACCGACCATACCTAATCAGGCACTGTGAGGGGGTTTCCCGTTCCCAAAATAGAAGTACGTACCCCTTTTCCTTTTCAGGGGATTGTCTGCGTGGTGATGGAGAAACCCCCTTTTGTTTATCATGGAAATATTCCCGGTGCAAGGGGTCCAGGGGGTCCCGATTTTTACTGCTAAGGGGGAAGTTCAAACACGGAGCAAGAAGGGGGAAAAGGTTTGTAACCGTTAGCATTCCACAAGGAAGTCAGGCTGATGTGTCGCCTTAGTTTAGGGCAGGAGGAACAAACCCTTCGCTCTGAAGTCTTTTGGGGTTGGGAAAGTGGGAGAACAGGCGGTTTTGAGGAGGTGGGCAGAAATTTTTTGTGAAAGCGGGTGTTGTACCGAGTGTTTCCCAAAGGGGGAAAAAGGGGAAGGGGACAACTCGTTAGAGGTACCAGCAGTTATCGTGACACTGTCATGTCAGTGGGGCACGGTCGCTCATGCGGGGCATCTCGGCACCAGCAAAACAGCTGACCCAATCTTTTTATGATTTTCATTGGCCGGGGCAATGGCGCATCAAGCGTTTCTGCATTCATGTGACGTGTTCAAAGGTCACCACAAGAGGGTGAAAAGGGGGGCGCCTCTTAAACACCCCCTTGATTTACACACCCTTCAGGAGAGTGGTATGATCTGTTGGCCCAATCTCGCCCCGTTCAAAGGGGGCACAGGTATGTGTTTACGCTGGGACTGCGCGACCCAAAACCAGAAAGTCGCATTGAAAGGGTGATACGCAACAGGGACAGGTCGTGAAGGCTAGTGGACATCTTTTCCCCCCGGGGGGGGGTCCCTCCAAAATTTTCATGAAGAGGGTCACAGTTTACCTCAGGCGTGATGAGGGAGGTCAACAGGCTGTAGGGGGCACACAGCTTCTCACTACCCCCAACCACCCCCAATCAATGGGTTGGTGAAAGAAGCTCGTGAGGAAAAGGGCCCGCAGATTGGGACCGCTACTTCCAGCGGCACTGTTCGCCAAGGGAAGCCCCCAGGAGAGCACAGGCTTTTCACCATTTGAGTGCTGTAGGGCGGCAGTCAGGGGGCCAGTGGTATTTTTAAAGAGCTGTGGCCCGGGGAACAGGAGTCAGAAGAGGTCAAAAACCCCTTTTTCAGTATGTGGGGGATTACCAATGGGTAGAGGGAATTAAAATCGCAAGGGAGGTTTGCAGAGGCTGGGGGTTCGAAGAAAACAATATGACAGGGGGTGAGGAGGGGAATTTCCCCAAGGGGGGAGACAAGTCCTGTTACTGCTTCCCCGGGTCCAACAAGCTGCTGAGCATTGGAAGGGACCCTTCACCCCTTGAAAAAGGGAGATCAGGACACCGAATTGAGGAATGGGGAAAAAAAAAACCCCTTTCCCTGCAATTTCCCGAAATTATTCGCGTGAGACTCAGCACATAGCCAGCAGCAATCATTGATGGGGTGAAAAGACCCGCAGAAAAAGGGGAGATTTTGTTGCCTAGTTTCCCGGAGAAGAATTATACAGGGGGTGTCCGTATGAAGGGTAGCAGAGGGGACAGGAGGAAGTTTGGGGGGGTCCTAAAAAAGTATAGTGCGTTTATGATAAACCCGGCAGGCCCCCTAAGAATTTCGGTGGAGTTAACTCGCAAAAAACCCCTACATGTGAAAGCCTACCTGGTCCCCATATGCCCCCAAGCAAGTGACGGGGGAGGAGAAAATGTGGGCCCTTGGGGGGATTGAACCGCCAAAACGTATAGTGCACCCGCGTCTTAGGAGGGAAAAAATCAGGTGAGCACGTTTTTGTGTTGACATAGGGGTTTTGAACAGTGTCACCAAGGCGATGCAGAAATCATTTCCCAAGGGAAGACTGTTCGCTCAGACGCCACAAGCAAGACAAGATTTCACCAAGATAGATCGGCAAGGGTTTTTTGGCAATACCTTGGTGAGGATCAAAGGAAGTCCAAACATTCTCCAACCCCCCCATGGGGCTTTACCCTGGGGATACTTCCCTTTTTGGGATGGTCAACGCCCCTCGTTTTCTCTCGGATGTGGAAGTTATTGAGGGTTTTTTGGGAAGGCGTAGTGAATTTTATGGATGACTTCGATAGCATCTGAACATGGGAAAGGGGGCATATAGGGAGCTAGGAGCAGTTTTAAGAGGGTTTAGACGAGCCAATCTCACAGCCAGGGCCAACAAAAATGCCGATTGGTTTTCCAAAACCGGGGGGTTCCCCAGTTTTGTTGTCGAGGGGACACAAAGCAGCCAGAGAAGGGGAAAGGTGGAGAAATGATGAATTCAAGAGACCCAAGACCAAAACAGAAGTCGGGGTCGCTAGGTTTTTTGGTTTCTCAGGAGTTTTTTTTTTCCAAATTTCGCTGCGATCACAGCCTCTCAGTGATTTGGCAGGCGGGAAACCGCAGGGTCAGTGGAAACGCTCAGACAAGCACTGCAGACGGTGGGTGGGAAAAGGGGGGGACTAAAGAGAGATGTGGGAGGAGAGTTCTAAAATAAGAAAAAAAAAAGAAAGAAAGAAAAAGAAAAAAAAAAAGCAACCATGTCCCTTTGATAAAAGCAGACTGAAAGAGGAGAAGTGCAATGCGTTAAAGCAGGAAGAAAGAAAGGAGAACAGACGATGTCGATATCACTGTTCAACTGAACCCGGGGGTTGGGCCCATACCCGGGGCCCTCACTTCGTCAAACGAAAACCCCAGGGCCCAAAGCCGTGCCAGCGTCTAACCTGACCATGCCCGCAACCAACCCCAGTCCAGAGTCTAAACCCGACCAGTGCCCGCAGTTGTGTTGTGCTTTGAAAGTGACAGTGAAAAGAAACAAAAAGGAAAAAAAAAAAAAAAAAAAAAACGTGATTCGTGAATAGTTTAAGACACCTGGCCGGGAAAATAGAAAAACTATTTATCCCCGGGTTTTTAATGAGATTTTGAAAAGGTTTTTGTGAAGTTCAAGGAAAGAGAGAATGTTTTATTTTGTTTGACTCCATATGCATTGATGTTTCTTTCTATGATCATGTGTAGTAAAGTTATAGACTTTACTAGTGGTTTGATGTGACGAATGCATGATATATGAATGAGATTGTAAGCAAGCTGTGAGTGTGTTTGGGCTGTGCGCTAGTCCTTCCTCCACTGACATACCCCGAGGTTGACAGATGACAGCAATAAGCAATATTGAAAGGAAGTGGACGTGGGAGAAGGATGGAAGAGGGGGGTGGGGGAGAAAGTGTGTGTGTGTGTGTGGTGGGGGGGGGGGGGGGGGGGGGGGGGGGGGGGGGAGAGCAGGGTCAACCGCCTGAATGAGATATTCGCGGACTGACCCTTGGCAGAATGATCTCACCCTAGCCTTTAGTGCTGTCTTGGGTGGGGGGTAGGGGGGGGGGGGGGGGGTCACACCAAGGGTTGTGCCGCTTTGCAGCGTACACCATAAGTTCCTTCATTATCAACATGGCTGTCAGCCATAAAACACTTGGCCCGCGCATCATTCGTGGTCGACGAGATCAAACTCACCTCTTTCCCTTCCTTCTCTCCCCCCCCCACCCCTCCCTCTCTCTCTCTCCCTACTCCTGCTCTCTTGTTTCTTGAACTGTCACCTCTCACTTCTTCACTTCTCTCTTTCACGTTATTAACGTTCTCCTGTCGACAGCGAAGACGTATCAATTCAGTCCATTAAGAACAAACAAACAAACAAACAAACAAACAAACAAAAACCTGTTATGTACGACTCGTGTCTGAAGAGAACGAGTTTTTTTTATTTTTTTATTTTTTTTCTCTCTCTCGCGAATATTCACCTGCTTGTTTTTATGTCGTGTATGAAACGATCCACGCTGTTGCGCTCTGTTTTGGATGTCTGTGTGTAAACCAGCTAGGCGCTCTGCTTTGGGTCTGTGTCTGTGTGTGTAAACTAGCTAGGCGCTCAGTTTTGGGGTGTGTGTCTGTGTAAGCTAGACCAGGCCGAGCCTTAGTTAAGCAACGGCGAGCCAAGCAAGCCAAGCTAGTCGAAGCTAACCCGGTCAGCCTCTTCAGAAGTGATGAGCATTATTGATGAATTATTATCGGCAGTAGCAGAGAAACACTTGAGGTGACAGCCACCACCAATGAAGGATCAGCAGTAAAGACAATAAACGTACTCCCAATAAGTAGTGCCAAAAAACAACAACAAACAAACATATAGTGGTAGAAATTTTGTATGTAATAGTAAAGAAAAGAAAATGCTATCCCCGGCGGGGAAATGAACCCCGGGTCGCCCGCGTGACAGGCGGGGGACCCTAACCACTTATACTACCTAGGAGCGTACAGAATGTGGTAACTCTTAAATTTATAAACCGTTATTGCTTTAAACTGTACATCACAAAATTATCATGCATAGCCGTTAGTAACGGCTGTGTAAACTAAAACATCGGGCATCATCCGTGACCCATAATGAACATGATCTACACATTTTCAGAAAGATCGGTCCAGTCATTTTGTCGGGAGCGAGTGGAACACATTTTGACCACGGACGGACACACAGACAGACACACAGAGACAGCATTATTTTCTTCGTTGCCATTGTATCGTACGAGAGCAGCCGGCAGCAGTGCAGCGTGCATTGTCCTACTATACTGCCTTGCCGTGTTGGCGCAGTGTTTCTGTGTAGGGAGTGATGACCGCTGTCGGCCGGAGGGAAGCGGCGGGGTGGGTGGGGAGTGACGGTGGGTGATGGGGGGGGGGGGTAGAGGTGGGGGGGGGGGGGGGGGTTGTCTGTAGCCGGCCATCACTATAACTATGTTCATTATCCACACCAGCCTGATTGACAGTTCTGCCTGGGTGCTGTGTCCCTGGGTGCTGTTGTTGTCTGTGGGGGAGTTTTCAGGTCGTGTGTGTGTGTGTGTGTGTGTGTGTGTGTGTGTGTGTGTGTGTGGTGAGAGTCAGTGAGTGAGTGAGTGAGAGAGAGAGAGAGAGAGAGAGAGAGAGAGAGAGAGAGAGAAGAGGAGAGGAGAGAGAGAGAGAGAGAGAGAGAACGAAACGAACGAACGAAATTTTGTTTATTCAGGGATATGAGATAAGCATACAAGTGTGCTTTTTTACACTCAGCCCTGAGGCTAAACAAAAATCCACAACAATAGTGCAGAAAGTAAATTGTCTATATATGTATACCAAAGAAGAGAAAAGAAGAAGAAGAAGAAGAAGAAGAAGAAGAAAAAGAAGAAGAAGAAGAAGCATTTGCTTGTTGCTTCGTTCAACAAGTTGTTTATGTACACATCTGTTCATTAAAGAAATGTTTAAAAAAAAAAAAAAGAAGAAGAAAAAAAAAAGGAAAAAGAAGAAAGTATGAGAAAAAAAGAGAGGACAGAAGAGAGACAAAGCTTTCGTGGGGTTGTGTGTGTGTGTTTGTGTTGTGGTGGGGGGCGCGCGCTGCGCGTGGCTTTTGTGTGTATGAGAGAGAGAGAAAAGAGGGGAAAAGGAGGAAAGGAGAGGAGTGTGTTTGTGTGTGTGTGGTGTGTTGTGTGTTGTGTGGGGTGGTGTGTGTGTGTGAGGGGTGTGAGAAGAAAAGGAGCGGGGAGTAAATTTTTGCAAAAAAGGCCCTTGAGGGGCTAAACTGTACCAAATGGAATGATTGTTTCACCCAAATTTTACAAGCATAAAAACCTTGGAGAGGAGGAAGAGAGAGAGAAGAGAGAGAAGGGGAAAAGAGAGGGAGAGAGAGAAGAGATTTGATAAAAGTGACGGCAAAAAAAAACACACCAAGGAAGGACATTGAAGGTGGGGCCCCATGGTGCAGACCTGGACGACGAGCGCGCCGCGCCAAAAAATAATGTTTAAATCACCTCTTTTTTCCTCCCCCCAACTTATTACCCCCTTTCTCCGAGGAACAGGTCGTACCCCCTTCCCCCTCCACCCCCCCCCCCCTTCTGTCCCTCCTGTCCTTCCCAAATCGGGTCCATCGGCGTATTTTCTAACGTCACACGTCCCATCTTTAGCCTCTTTTTTTTTTTTTTCCTTTTCTTTTTTTTTTTCTCATTTCCTTCTGGTTCATCGTTTTTTTCCTTTCTCATCCCCAACGGTCTTCTATTAACAGTATCTTTCAAAAAAATTTTCCCTTTTTACATAAGGTATTCAAAAAATTTTTTTAAAAAAAACAAACTCTTACGTCTCTTCGTTTTTACAGTATTTTTTTAAAAAAAAAATTTTTGTCTGATTTAGTATTTTAAAAATTTTGTTTTTCTTTTGGAAATGCAGGGATCAATCCCCTCTTTTCTTTCGAATATTTGTTTTTTGTGTTGTTGTTGATGTTATCTATTTTTGGGGAAAAAAAAAAGGTACTGCTCCTCCCCCCCCCCCCCCCCCCCCCCCAACACACATCCCCCCCTGTTTCTCTTTCCTTTTGTGGTCGGCTCTTCCCCCCCCCCCCCCCCCCACACCACACACCCCCCCATGTTTCTCTTTTTCGTTTTTGTGTCTGTTGCTTTCCCCCCCCCCCCCCCCCCACAACAATCCCCCCAGTGTTTCTCTTTCCTGTTTGGGTGTCTGCTGCTTCCCCCTCCTCCGCCCCCTCCCCTTTGCGTCCCCCCCCCCTCTTCCACCCCTCCGACTGGGTGTGTGGTGTGTGTTGGTGTGGTGGGGTGTGTGTGTGTGTGGTGGTGTGTGTGTGTGTGTTTGGGTGTGTGTGGGTGCGTGCGTGTGGTTGTGTGTGCGTGGGGTCGTGTGTGTGTGGTTTTGTGTGCGGGGTGGTGTGTGTGTGTGTGTGTGTGTGGTGTGTGGGTGCGCGCGCGCAATACCTCGCTTTGAGACCTACCCGCACTGCCACAAAATCATTAAAAAAAAAACCCCAAAAACAAAAAAAAAACAAAACCAATTTGAAACCCCAAAAGTCCCGAAAAAAAAAACACTCGGGCGTGGAAGGGGGAAAAACAGTGGGGGGGAAAGGGGGGCCGTGGGGGGTGGGGGGGTGTGGGGGGGGGGGGGGGGGGGGGGGGGGGGGGGAGGGGCACAGACAGGGGGGCCCTTGATCGGCGGTGTGGCGAACCGCGGCGATGCTCGTGGTTTATTGTTGGGGGGGTGGGGGTAAGGGGGGGGGGGTGGGGGGGGGGGGGGGGGGGGGGGGGGGGGGGGAGGGAGGTGGGGGACGGGGGGGGTGGGGGGGTCCTTTTCTTGTAACAGCGGCGAGCATTGACTAGGCCTACACCTCGGCTGCATTGCATTGAATACTGCTCTCTCCATCTGCCTCCCTCCCAACCCCAGGACAGCGCTGAGGGAGAGCGGAGCATGCCGCCAGCGGTCCACGCTCTACTCTGGGCTGGACTACAGCTGGCTCTCCATTCTCCCGAGCCGGGCCGTGGAGGATGGGTGTGAGCTCTGCAGAAGACGACGTCTAGTGCCGGGAAGGTGGAGAGAGAGTGGGAGGAGAAGGTGGGAGTGGGATGTGGGTGGGGGGGGGGGGGGGGGGGGGGGGAGAGGAGGAGTCACCCAGTCGACCTGGTTTCGTGGATGTAGAGCGGTGGCCCTGTAGTTGATGAAGTCGTCTTGTGAGTTTGTGGCGTTTGAGTGAGTGAGTGTGTGTGTGTGTGTGTGTGTGTGTGTGTGTGTGTGAGTGTGAGTGATGCTGCTTGCTTATTTAACGGAGCAACAGGTTCTACCTACACACAGCTGCATGAGGAGGAGAAAGTCACACGGGTCCTCGTGTGATGACGGTCAGTTGTTTGTACACAGCTGCATGAGGAGGAGAAAGTCACACGGGTCCTCGTGTGGTGACGGGTCAGTTGTGTACACAGCTGCAGGAGGAGAAAGTCACACGGGTCCTCGTGTGGTGACGGTCAGTTGTTTGTACACAGCTGCAGGAGGAGGAGAAAGTCACACGGGTCCCGTGTGGTGACGGGTCAGTTGTGTTGTACACAGCTGCAGGAGGAGGAGAAAGTCCACACGGGTCCTCGTGTGGTGACGGGTCGTTGTTGTACACAGCTGCAGGGAGGAGGAGAAAGTCACACGGGTCCTCGTGTGGTGACGGTCAGTTGTTGTACACAGCTGCAGGAGGAGGAGAAAGTCACCGGGTCCTCGTGGGTGACGGTCAGTTGTACCAACTTTCCAGGAGACTGATTTCGTGCTGCGCTCTGTGCATGATTTTTTTTTTCTTCTTTCTGTTTTCTACATTTTCGAACGGAAATGTATTTTTTTTTTTTTTCTCTATGGATCCACAGAGACTTTTTGTGTGTGTGTGTGTGTTTTGCCTACCAGAAGTGGAAGAAAGGGGAGCTAACTTTTGGCCCGATGGCAGCCGTCCTCTGGACGTGTGGCGTCGCCCCAGTTTTGCAGCCACGGAAAGGAAAGGGAAGGAGTGATGTGATGACATGCTCGCAGCTGTCCCTCAGTCCTCTTTTACCACACTAGGGGGGGGGGGGGGGGGGGGGGGGGGGGGGGGGGGGGGAGGGGGGATGGGAGGCTGTCGGCAACGGCTGCTTCCACTCACGCTTAGATACCGGTGTCTTACTGCTCATGAAAACCTGAGTGATTATTTGCAGACGTGCCCCAAGGTTTCTGTAAGACTTTCCCCCGCTTTGTGTGTGCAAGAAGAGTTGGGATGTCTGAAAGCTGGGCCAGCAACCAGTAGGGAAAGATGGGTGAGATACGAACAGTGCGCCACGATGTACAGTCAGTTGACGTGCGATTAAGAATCGATTGAAAAGGAAAGGTTCAGTCTTGGAGACTGTGGTGGCGGTTCCGTGTGTGATGGCTGAGGGCGGTGCTGTGGCTCTGTGGCCTTGATCTGCGTGACAGGTTGGTTTGGGAAGACCGGCCGCTGGACCCGGAGTGGACAAGCTGTGTGGGTCAGGGGACCTGACCACGGAGCCAGTGGAGCGGTGTTCACAGGAGTGGACAAGCTGTGTGGGTCAGGGACCTGACCACGGGGCAGTGGAGCGGTGTGCACAGGAGTGGACAAGCTGTGTGGGTCAGGGGACCTGACCACGGGCAGTGGAGCGGTGTTCACAGGAGTGGACAAGCTTTGGGGGGTCAGGGGACCTGACCACGGGGCAGTGGAGCGGTGTTCACAGGAGTGGACAAGCTGTGTGGGTCAGGGGGCCTGACCACGGGCAGTGGAGCGGTGTTCACAGGAGTGGACAAGCTGTGTGGGTCAGGGGACCTGACCACGGGCAGTGGAGCGGTGCGCACAGACAGTGTCCAAAGCGTTAAAACAAAAAGTTGGAAAGAAACTTAGAAATAAATAGCACAAGACACAGTGTACAAAGCGTTAAAACCAAACTGGTGGTAAGAAACCTAGAAATAAATAGCACAATACCAGTGTACAAAGCGTTTAAAACCAAACTGGTGGTAAGAAACTTAGAAATAAATAGCACAAGACACAGTGTACAAAGCGTTTAAAACCAAACTGGTGGGTAAGAAACCTAGAAATAAATAGCACAAGACACAGTGTTCAAAATGTTCAAAAACCAAAAATGTTGGTAAGAACGGAGTGAGGAATAACTAGCACGACACCGGGCCAGACAGCAGTCACGGCACTCAGAGGTTGTGGGGGACAACGATGGCATAAGGCGTAGGCTGCTGCAAACAGCTGCACACAAAAGAAACACCGGATGAATGCAGAGACACAGACGGCGCGTTATCGGCCTCCTGAATGCGGCCCTGATTGCCAGGCGAATGACTACTAGAGAGGGTGACAGGAAACTTGGACAGGGACAAAATACTTCGGAGGATTCAAGATAGGCCGTGCCTTCAGAAGGTCGGTAAGACTGGACATCAAGTGGAATATCGCATGAAGCTGAGAGTGCAGTGAGGCTGAGGAGAAGCTGCATGCCCTCACAGTCTTTTAGTTCAGTGCGGGTGTCCTCTGAACAATGTGTCGTGTCTCGATCCTACATAAGAACGTCCATGAGTCGTTCAGAACAAAAGGAAAATTTAAACCCCCCCCCCCCCCCCCCC
Source organism: Conus ventricosus (assembly GCA_018398815.1). Lineage (NCBI taxonomy): Eukaryota > Metazoa > Mollusca > Gastropoda > Neogastropoda > Conidae > Conus > Conus ventricosus. The sequence continues at coordinate 174,901,319 of CM031595.1, forward strand.
CCCCCCCCCCCCCCCCCCCCCCCAAAACCTAATAAATCAGAATCAGAAATGATGTATTATAGACTGTACGATATTCAGAAAAACAGTATCCGAGAAGAGATCGTTGCTTAAAGCTATGACTTTTGATCGCTGCGGCATCACGAACGCTCTGAACTGCCTGTAGTAGGCCTTTGCCTGAACGGTGTGTTGGATTTAGGAAGACCTGCCCTCCTAAGAGTGAAGGTCAGGAACTGGCGAGGTGACCCGAGCAGCAGGAGGGAAGAAGGAGGGAAAGGATCTTCCGCTGGATGCCAGACCAGATTCTTACCCGTCAGGAAGACTGCTTCAGCCGCTGTCTCTCATGGTGAGTTGTTCTGTGGGGGGTTCTGTGGGTTGCAGACGTAGCGTATCGATCACCACTCCCCCCTCCCCCTGCTCTGGCCCAGTTGGCTGGCATGGAAATAAGCGCCGTATCAGATGCCTTTGGGTTAGTTGGCAGACAGACAGATGCCTTGGGTTAGTTGGCAGACAGACAGATGCCTTGGGTTAGTTGGCAGACAGACAGATGCCTTGGGTTAGTTGGCAGACAGACAGATGCCTTGGGTTAGTTGGCAGACAGATAGATGCCTTGGGTTAGTTGGCAGACAGACAGATGCCTTGGGTTAGTTGGCAGACAGACAGATGCCTTGGGTTAGTTGGCAGACAGACAGATGCCTTGGGTTAGTTGGCAGACAGACAGATGCCTTGGGTTAGTTGGCAGACAGACAGATGCCTTGGGTTAGTTGGCAGACAGACAGATGCCTTGGGTTAGTTGGCAGACAGACAGATGCCTTGGGTTAGTTGGCAGACAGACAGATGGCTTGGGTTAGTTGGCAGACAGACAGATGCCTTGGGTTAGTTGGCAGACAGACAGATGCATTGGGTTAGTTGGCAGACAGACAGATGCCTTGGGTTAGTTGGCAGACAGACAGATGCCTTGGGTTAGTTGGCAGACAGACAGATGCCTTGGGTTAGTTGGCAGACAGACAGATGCCTTGGGTTAGTTGGCAGACAGACAGATGCCTTGGGTTAGTTGGCAGACAGACAGATGCCTTGGGTCAGTTGGCAGACAGACAGATGCCTTGGGTTAGTTGGCAGACAGACAGATGCCTTGGGTTAGTTGGCAGACAGACAGATGCCTTGGGTTAGTTGGCAGACAGACAGATGCCTTGGGTTAGTTGGCAGACAGACCTACGTATCCAGGGATTGACAGGGACTCGTTGACCGGAGAAAAGTGGATTTCCTTCCGATTGCCCGGCCGAAATCATTGAGGCGAGAGTCATTTGGGTTTATAACGAGTTATTGAGGCGAGAGTTATATGGGTTTAGAACGAGTTATTGAGGCGAGAGTTATATGGGTTTAGAACGAGTTATTGAGGCGAGAGTTATATGGGTTTAGAACGAGTTATTGAGGCGAGAGTCATTTGGGTTTAGAACGAGTTATTGAGGCGAGAGTTATATGGGTTTAGAACGAGTTATTAAGGCGAGAGTTATATGGGTTTAGAACGAGTTATTAAGGCGAGAGTTATATGGGTTTAGAACGAGTTATTAAGGCGAGAGTTATATGGGTTTAGAACGAGTTATGGAGACGAGCGTCATGTGGGTTGAGAACGAGTAATTGACGCGAGCATCATGTGTCGTTTTCATATCATTCAGAGAATGGAGAGTGTGCACTGTATGGTTTTCAGATCATTCAGAGAATGGAGAGTGT
>CM031595.1:174908046-174918046 GCA_018398815.1 Conus ventricosus
CAACCAACCCTCACTGTGATAAAGTTGCCACGACCCAACCCTCACTGTGATAAAGTTGCTCACGACCAAACCCTCATGTGATAAAGTTGCCCAAACCCAACCCTCACTGTGATATAGTTGCCCACGACCCAGCCCTCACTGTGATAAAGTTGCCCACGACCCAACCCTCACTGTGATAAAGTTGCCCACGACACAACCCTCACTGTGATAAAGTTGCCACAACCCAACCCTCACTGTGATAAAGTTGCCACGACCAACCTCACTGTGATAAAGTTGCCCACGACGCAACCATCACTGTGATAAAGTTGCCCACAACCCAACTGCCACTGTGATAAAGTTGCCACGACCCAACCCTCACTGTGATCAAGTTGCCACAACCCAACCCTCACTGTGATCAAGTTGCCCACAACCCCAGCCCTCACTGTGATAAAGTTGCCCACAACCCAGCCGTCACTGTGATAAGTTGCCAACGACCCAACCCTCACTGTGATAAAGTTGCCACAACCCAACCTCACCGTGATAAAGTTGCCCACGACCCAACCCTCACTGTGATAAAGTTGCCCACGACCCAACCCTCACTGTGATAAAGTTGCCCACGACCCAACCCTCACTGTGATAAGTTGCCACGACCCAACCCTCACTGTGATAAAGTTGCCACGACCCAACCTCACTGTGATAAAGTTGCCCACAACCCAACCCTCACTGTGATAAAGTTGCCCACGACCAAACCCTCACTGTGATAAAGTTGCCCAAAAACCAACCCCCACTGTGATCAAGTTGCCACAACCCAACCCTCACTGTGATAAAGTTTCCCACAACCCAGCCCTCACTGTGATCAAGTTGCCCACAACCCAACCCTCACTGTGATAAAGTTGCCCACAACCCAACCCTCACTGTGATAAAGTTGCCCACGACCAAACCCTCACTGTGATAGAGTTGCCACAACCAGCCCTTACTGTGATCAAGTTGCCGCGAGGCCATTGTCGCTTTCTGCACGTCGGCTGTCTGAAGCTCGTGTCAGACAAGGCGACTCTCTCGCTCAAGTGATCGCTGTTGCGCTAGTTTTGTTTTTCTACTTTTCGTTTTTACCCTGGACATGTGTGACCACCAAGTACGCGTGCACAAGAGAACATGCTATTTTTTGTCAGGCGAGGCATTGGCATAGTGAGGGTAATCGTCCAATCAGAACGAAGGCGAAAAGGCCGTGTGGTCTGCAGTTCAGAAGGATTATGCCGACGTGGAGTTTTCCTCATTCCAAGGGCAGCTTTCGTCTACTGCACCAGAGGCCTCATGCTGTCTGGAACATCATTCTGAGGAGAGCAGGGTCCGTCACACATAGAGTTTTCTGGAACTATAGCACGTGTTATTGGACATCAAAGTCAGAACAAGGCACTCGGGGGCCGGAATAGCTCAGGGGTAGAGCGCCGGACTCGTAATCTTGGTGATGCTGGGGTTGCGGGTTCGAATCTTCCACGGGTCGTTAATTCGGTACAGAGGGATTTTCCTCTCGGAGTTAATATTTGTCCTGACTCCATTTCCATACAGTCCTTCGAATGAGACTATAAATCAGGTTCCGTGCGTGAACACACGCATAACATCATGCACACACGTAAAACTCCATCACCAACTTTCGGAAGAGAAGGCCAGTTTGGCCGTTGGTATGGATGACACGTTACACACAGCACGCACCTTCCCCGAAGTTGGAGTATGGCTGCCTTAATGGCGGAATAGAAAAAACGTTAATACACACAAAACTCTACTCCTTTTGCTGGGTTGATGGGATCAATCCTTGCCTGTCCATACAGGGAGTGTCCGCAGGAGTATCAACCTGCGCATGCAGAAAGAAGAGAAAGAAAGAACAAGGCACGTAGAAGAGAGAGCCTTGAACTGAATTGCCGAGGTGAAAAATGAGCTCCTCACTGACCGTGATGTATTACTTGGCCTGTCGACCTTTTCCTGTGATCTGGTGGGACTACACAAATTATGGTGATTCTTATTGTTGCTCTTGAGCAATGGCACTGCTATATTGTGAACTCACCTGATGTGACCCAAATGGCGACAAGGTCCCTTTCTTTCTTAGGAGCGGGAACAGTGTTTTCCAGTGTCATCAAGGAGGTGTCACTGCGTGCGGACTAGTCCATTTATGCTACACAACATCCGCTAAGTTTTGAGACCACTCTGTGCATGATTTAAAGCTGATGGATCAATGAGTTAATTAACAATTAAGATGAGAGAACTGAAGAAGAGGGTCTCGTGACTACGACTCAGCAGATGTCTGACCGAGGCATTAGCCCAACGCGCTGGTCAGACCTTGAGTGCCTACCTAACATTGGTTGTGCCGTTATTATCTTTTTTTTTCTTCCCGCGAACACACCACAACATGGTGACGAAGTGTTTTTATAATTATTAATTTTTTTTTAAAAATTATACATATTTTATTACAAATTTGAAATATCCAAACGAATATGTACATGAACTAAAGCGAAAATATGACATATAACATTTCGAAAAAGGACCAGACAGTTCACATACAAACGAAATAACCGAACAGGTGTTGTGAACATACAGCCACGAAGCATTACACATTCAGCTAACAAGATTGTGATGTGGGCAGTTTGACAGTCACGAAGTCTTGTGTGTGTGTGTGTGTGTGTGTGTGTGTGTTTTGCGCTCGGGCAAGGGAGGACTCGCCCAGTGTGACAGGAGCTTTAGCGATGGGAGCATGACTATCCTTTGATCTGCTGGCTTTGTGGTGCTGCCGGGGTGGAGGGGGGAGGGGAGAGAGGGGGGGGGGGGGGAACCGCCGGGGGAACCGCCGGGGGTTCCCGAACCCCCGCGGGGGAAACCCCGCGCTGGCCTCTGTTCCAGTAGCCGTGTGCCTTGTGGTGAAGGTTGTTGCCCGGGTATCTGGTGATCATCATGCTATTTCTCTCATCGGGAAGAAAACCCAGTGAGAGGTGAAAGTTGTTTTGTTGCCGTTGGCTACATCCGAAGCGGTGATGGTGTGGGTAAGGTCGTGTGTGTGTGTGTGTGTGTGTGTGTGTGTGTGTGTGTGTGTGTGTGAGAGAGAGAGAGAGAGAGGAGAGAGGAGAGAGAGAGAGAGAGAGAGAGAGAGAGACAGACAGACAGACAGACAGACAGACAGAGGATGATGGAAATACCACAAGCACTTGCATTCCTGGACGAGTTTTGTATTGTCTTGCTGACATACAGTAACGGCTTCTATTTGTGATTCGTGCGTGCGCCTGTTGCTTTGCTTTCAGTCAAAGGGAGCTCCTGTCCTCCTCCTCCTCCTCCTCCTCTCTCCCCCCCCCTCCCTGCATTCTTACTGAGATACCGGACGTTCTTCTAATTAGTAAAAGTGGCGTCACCACCCTTTAGAAAATATTTGCAAGTGATTTCCTCTGTCTGCCGACCTCTCTGACAGTGCCATGGGGGGGTGGGGGGTGGGTGAGGAGTGTGTGTGTGTTTGGTTGGAAGGATAGGATGTGGCTCTGGTATGGGATGGTTAAAAGGGGGAACGCGGGGGGGGGGGGGGGGGGGGGGGGGGGGGGGGGGTAGGAGGTGGGAGACAAATTGAGGGAGAGTGGTGCGTGTGCAAACAAAGTGAATCTTTGTGCTTCCGTTACGGTTGTGTGTGTGTGTGTGTGTGATGTGTGTGTGCGTGTGCGTGTGCGTGCGTGCGTGCGTGCGTGCGTGCGTGCGAGCGTGCGTGCGAGAGAGAGAGAGAGAGAGAGGAGAGATGAGAGAGAGAGAGAGAGAGACACAGACACAGACACACACATACACTCCAGAGAGAGAGAGAGAGAGAGAGATGAGAGGAGAGAGAGAGAGAGAGAGAGAGAAGAGAGAGAGAGGAGAGAGACTGACACTGACACATGTTTATCGGCATTAGCTTTTCACAGCCTTAGTGCCAAGGGGAACAATTTATGAAATAGCAGTATACTAATAGCAACGTGAAAAGGGAAAATATTCATGCACATCCACTCAAAACAGCGGGCGCACGCGCGCGCGTCCACTTACACGTGTGTGTGTGTGTGTGGTGTGTGTGTGTGCGTGTGTGTGTGTGTGTGTGTGTGTGTGAGAGAGAGAGAGACACTGACACTGACACTGACACTGACACAGTTTTATTGCCAATAGCAAACAAGCCCTGTTGGCAAGGGGGTTACAATTTCAGTATTAACAGCATGCGTCAAATATTCCCATTCAGACAAAAAGACATAGAAATCGAACAGTTATAAACAGAAATTCAAATTACAATCGGCAACACAAACGTTTGCGGATACAAAACACATCACACACATACACCACACTGCGCACGTGCGCACGTGCGCACGCGCGCGCGTGCGCTCCACACACACACCACACACACACACACCACACCCCCACCAACCAAAACCACACCACACCACCCACAACCATCCACTCCACTTGCACTTCACCCAACCCATTGTCTTCGACCATCACCCCATGAAAAATACCGAAAGCGCTAACAGTGAATTCATAAAATCGTCACACATTTTGGCTCAACAAATTTTTTTAAGATATTCTTTCTTCGAAAATCACAAGCTTTGCTATATATCTTGCAAATGATATGGTATTTTGTTCTTCTTACTAGATAGAATTGCTACGAGGTCTTTTCTTTGAGCAGTGGCCCCCTGAAAATTTTTACATCTACTTCGAATATCTGCGTAAGCAGGAAATCAAAAACAAAATGCACTTATCTTCACTGTTGTTTCCCTCTACACCATGGGGCATGTTTATTGCCCGATGCTTCGAACCATTTTTGTTTGCATTGGGCCAGTGTTCTAGTTCGAAATTTTTTTTAAATTATATTTATGCCATTTATTTGTAATAAACATGAAATACTTTTCTTTTCCCAAACTACTTTAAATGAGAGAATCCATTCATTTTTTGCTTTTCCCATCCATGTGGAATGCCAGTTTTGTCTGTAAAAACAAATTAAAACGATCAGTAAATTCGGATATAAACCTCGCAGTATTGCCTACCCCTGACAAAGCCAGACGATACCAAAACCATTTTTGTTAGTACTTTCTTTACACGAGATACCCAGTTAAATTTTCCCATATTGTGTTGTAGCAAAAGCATTTCATACGTTTGGTTACAGAGTCTGGTGGTAGGTAAATGAACTAATTTAACCAGTATTTAATTTGATTTGATATATGTTCGTTAAACAGAGGTTTATCGACCACTTTCACCATAAACTATCTTATTTGATGCATGAAACGGCACGCATAACACGTTTTATTGCATAAGTATGAACTTTTTCCATGTGGGCGTTATCCAACAGACCACACCTCAGATGCGTATGTCAGGATTGGTTGTATCTGGGTGTCGAATAATTTCCAACAAAGACCCCATCAACTGAATTCAGTTTCTCATTGTTCTTAAAATGCCCAAGGGACCCCTCTTTTCCCTTTTTTCCTACACGTCCCACCCAGCATGTTTTTAAAGCTTAATTTTGTGGTGAAAAATTACCTGTATTTAAAAAACTATTTGTCACTTTGACTTCTGATTTTGCGAAAGAACCATCTTTCAGTTTTTGCTAAATCCCCTCCATTTCTAAAAACCATGATTTTTGTTTTACTTAAATTTACAGCCCGTGTAATCTATCAGATACCTTTTTCAAAGTGTCCAACTGTTTCTGCAAACCAACAGGTGTATCAAAAAGGAGAACAACATCATCGCAAACAACAATAAAAATAGTCAGTAGCCCTGGTAACATTTGTATCCCATGCCTTCCATTCTCTGAAATATCTACAGCAAGCTCGTTAATGAAAAAGCAATAACTGGGGACTGAGAAGACCCCTTGTTTTTACACACGTGGACAATTGAAAAAATTGAAAAAAGGGCCTTTATCACGAACACATGCAAGAACGGAATCATACATTCTCGCAGGCTGCATACAACTTCCCATTCACCCCACTTTTCTTAAAACATTCACAAAACATTTCTGTTCACAGAATCAAAAGCTTTCTGGAAATCAACAAAGGCAACATACAATTTTGTCTTTTTTAACAGGTATTTCTGAACTAAGGCATACAATGTAAATATGTGGTCTATTGTGCTATATCCAAAACCGAACCGCTTGTTCTTCTGTAATTTTCTCTTCTCTTTCTGCCCAAGCATTTAAATCTTTTTTTAAGAATATGTGTATATAATTTTACTTAAGATATTGTCAGTGCAATGCCTCGGTAATTATCGGGATTGTTATTGTCTCCTTTTTGTGAAGAGGGTTTTATTATCGATTTTGACATGTCTCGGAAAGATTCCTTTATCAAAACAGCGAGTTAAACAGGTTACTATGAAATCAATAACAATAGAGTTGGCCGTTTGAACATTTCCAAACAACTTTCCGGACTGCGCTTTTGCCACATTTCATCGATTTATGCCGTTTATGACCTTCTCTTGTTATCACACACTATTGAATAATGGTTCTGTAAATAGATCTTCACTGTCTATCTTTTATTTGAGTGTTGGAATCTTTGTTAAAGCCATTGAATACTTCAAAAAAATGATCATGCACTGTGTGAGGTAATTTCGTTTTTTAGATCACTGGTTTTCTACTTATTGATCTAATTGTTGACCAGAATAGTTTGGAGTCATGAACTGATTTTTTTAGCTTGTCTAATCGTTTTCATCAAATTCTCTTTTTTCTTCTTTTCATTGTTGTGTTTCCTTTCTTTCCTTAACATACAGCGTTTTACGTTTTTCCTCAATTTGTTAATCTAGCTCTTTGATATTGCTTCAAGCATTTTTGACAATTCTTTTTTTCTTCCACACTCGCTGTCAAACAGTCATTCACTTCTCTCTTCCTTTTCCCCACAGATCTCACCATACAACAGCAGCACTACATAAAGGGGTTCACAAACAATTCTAAGCATGTGTTAACATCAACGTTAAGGAATTGCAGGGGCTCTTCAATACTTTTTTTAAACTCTTCTGAGTTAGTTCCTCCACATAAGTTTCCGCACATTCTTCAGACATATAATGCGTTCTCTTCGCAAGACACTGGACATTCTTCTTTTTTTCAGTATACCAATTTTCCATTTCATTTCCAAAGGCAAATGCCAAGAAACAAACAGTCCGCTACATTCATACTGAAATGTTCGAGTAAGTCTGTGGGGACAATAAATAATCAGTAAAAACTGCTACCACGGGGCGACACAAAGGTGGATTCTCCTTTTGAAGTTCCCCATATGTTCCATTCACAATTACAAGTTCAAACATGAAAAATAAATCCCAAAAGAGATTTACCAAATTATTTTTGAACAAGTCTTTAGAACATCGCACTAAAGCATTTTTTACGTGTGCGTTTCACAATTACTGGACTAATGTTAGTGTCACACTTTCATCAACATCGTATCATCATCAACATCAACATCATCATCACTGTCAGCAACAGCACTAGCTGCTACCACAGTGTCATCATAACACATCATCATCATAAACATCAATAACTCATTATCATCATTCTCAACACTAGTAAGGAAGACATATTTCAGGTTTGGGTTGTTGGCGGCCTGTGCGGGCATTTAGGTCGCCAAATATGGGATATTTAAAATCATTATTTTCAGTTATTTCCAGCAAGTTTCTTCCAATAAAAAAAATTCATCTTTGATGCCAAGGAGTGATTGTATATCGATCCTCCTCAGGCACAACATAACATGCAACAATCAATACATCTTTGTTTACATAAAGACTTTTTTGTTTACTTTTAAAACGACCATGTTGTCACAATTAACACTGATCTGGGTCACAGTTTTTAAAAGGTTTTCCTGATCATTAAAAGAACGCCACCAGAATTTCGACCCTTTCTTCGACATTTTCTTAGCAGGTGCATGGAACTTCGCAAAGTCGTGAAAAATACCCGAGAAATCAAATTTTTTTGTCGATAAACGTTTCAGTTAGACATCGAAATCAAAGCCATTTACATAATTTTTAAAGGATACATCACATAGTTTACTATAAAGATTTTCAACATTGTAGTTAAGGGAAAAGTTATTTCATTTACCCGATGGTCTTGCCTGTTTCCCATTTCGAATTGTTATTTGAACGCAAGAGACCTGTCATTTCCAGGTTTTGCCAGAAAAAGTGTTAAACCCGTCTGTGTGCACGTACCACTTCCTCGCACTGCACTTTGCGTGGTCACTCTCCCAGGCACACGCGGACCTGCTGCTGTCCGCAGTGCCCGGTGTTTCCTGCCCGCTGCACCACGCACACACGGAGAAAAATCCCCTGACACGTGATGATGTGAAACCCGGGCCCTGGAAATCCTGCCACTTTCCAGGCGAACAGTCATAGGACCTCTGCTGCATAGTTTCTCACTGAAGCAGGCACCTGGCTTGAAGGTGAAGGGTCACACACCACACTGTGCTCTTGCAGGAAGACCGGTCACGCTTTCCCCTGACGTCACGTTTACTCGTAGGAAACACCTCCCTGTCATCGCCACACGCAAACAGGCGGTCCTTTCTGGGCGCCCCCGCCCCCACTGCTTCTGCTGCATTCGATTGGCTGGTCCTTGGTTTTGACGTCACAATGACGCCGAGGGGAAACCCGGTATCACTTTCCATCTCTCGTGCACCCGGGTGCTAAACTTTCCGATCGTACCCCGCCTTCGTCGTGTTGATGTCACCACGAGTCGCGTCCGTCGCTGCCCCTCGGCATATGATCGTGGATCGGGTCTGCGTGGTCCGATGGTCAACTTGCCTCTGACAAAATATGCTGCTTTTCCTCTTGCTTTGCCTTCGCCACTATTTTCTGCCTGTCTCCTGGTCATATCATTTTGCCAGCCTGACGCCTTTCTTTTCTAGTTCATGGCGGAATTCGCGATTGCGAATCAATTCCTTTTTTTCTTTCCATTGCCGAAATTTCACGATCATTGTTTTGGCTTCGCCAGTTCTTTCTGACCTACCCTGTGAGCACGGACAATGTTTCTTCTTTCCTGTTTTGTGGACCACTGACTGTTCAGATGTCACAACACATCGCGCCAAAGTGTCATAATCTTCTTTATCGTTGGGAGGGATACCAAAAAAACGAAAATTGTCCCGCCTCGAAATTTTCGAGTCTGTCGAGCTCTTCCGACATCTGCATTACTGCTGTTCTAGTCCGGACACTTTCACCGACAGATTCCGTGTCTCCCCCCTACCCTCTGCCATTCTGTCATAACAGCTGATCCAGTTCTGATGCAAACTTTTACAGCAACTGACAGCCTGTTCTGTTCCGCTTCCCCTGGGGGCAACCGATCGTTGGGTCTCATTACATTTGTTAGAACTATCCCAGTTTGATTTAAATTTCGAACAGTTCGCTGCGAATGAATGAATTCTGTTCTCTCTGTTGTTCCCTGTCCTGTTTCATATCTTCTCTGAGAGCTAACAGATTTCCGTTGCCATTTCAGGGCAAATGATACTGCTGTCCTCTGTCGTGTTTGGTCGATGTTGGCGATATCCGTGGATTGTTCGTCACTGTTTCCATGGGAATTGGGGCTGGGTTCACTTCAATGTCCCCACTCAGTAGCAGTTGTACAGGAGAATCCCACTGTTGGCGACACAGCACAAAACAGGACATCGGGCACAAGCAGGGCCACAGTGACCAGATCCTTCAGTTTGACTGTAGTCGAATGTGTCAGTAACTTTCACCACTTAAATTTTTCTGCACATCTTGCAAAAAAACAACATCGGTTGTTTCATTAAACACGAGTTTCTCACACACAGCACAGAGAGCGTGAATTTACAGCCAACACTGCCCAGAAATACAGCACACCAGTGAGAACACTCCAAATGACAGTGTCGCACATTCTTCCTCACCTTTCCGCATGAACACGAACGCTGGCACAGTTTGGCACATGTCAGTTTGCCACAAAAAGTACCGATTCTTGCTCGCCACAGTGACAAGTCAATCATTTTTTCAGCACAGAATAAGCTCACGGGAACACTTCACACGGGTAATTGACACTGATAGGCTGTCCTGTCTTAATTCA
>CM031595.1:174935546-174940546 GCA_018398815.1 Conus ventricosus
TGTGTGCGTGTGTGTGTATGTGTGTGTGAAGAACGTTCCCCTGTGTGGACCACACAGCTTTGTGTGGAGACTTGTGACCGTTCCTTTCCTGCTGGTGCGGAGGTTGTAGGTTTGTGAGCACCATGAAGACAGACCCTTCGGCTGACACTGACACGGTAAAGGCGTCCATGGTGGATTGTGTGTTGGGTGGTTGGTATGGGGGTGGGGGGTGGGATGGGTATAGAAAAGTCTTTCTGTGTGTCTTGGGACTGGAATAAGGTGGATGAGGAAAAGGGAGGAGTGAGGGATGGAGAGGGGAGGGGATTTGTCTGCGATCAGTTTGCTAAAATAAAAGAAAGTTATAGTGTGTGTGTGTGTGTGTGTGTGTGTGTGTGTGTGGTGTGTGTGTATGTGCGTGCGCGTGTATCTGTGCGTGCGTGTGGACGTGTGTGTGTGTGTGTGTGCGTGTGTGTGTGTGCGTGTGTGTGTGTGTGTGTGTGTGTGTGTGTGTGTGTGTGTGTGTGTGTGTGTGTGTGTGTGTGTGCGTGCGTGCGTGTGTGTGTGTGTGTGAATGTGTGTGTGTGTGTGGTGTGTAAAACAGTTGGCGTTAAGCCTCTAAGCGTTGCCTCTAAACTGCTTCTTCTTTTTTCCTTCTTTCCTTCTTTTGTGTGTGTGTGCGTGTGTGCGTGCGTGCGTGTGCGTGTGTGTGCACGTGCATGCGCGCACGTGTGTGTGTGTGTGTGTGTACACGTGTGTGCGTGTGTGTGTGTGTGTGTGTGTATGCGTATGCGCGCGCGTGTGTGTGTGCTGGTGGTGGTGAAGGTAGATGGTGTGGAGGAGATTTGCATTTGCACTTTTGAGCAACACCAGAGTTTTTAGGGGCTGAGGGGAAGATTCAGGATTGGAGAGAGAGGAGAAGGTAGGTAGGTGGTTGGGGGGGGGGGGGGGGGGGGGGAATGAGGTGAGGTGGGTATGCAGTGGAGGGAGGGGGAGAAGGAGAACAGAAGGCTGATTCCTAGTGTGAGTCTATCTACCTAAAATCTCTCTGACCTGTCTTTTGTTAGTCCGTACGTCCATCAGTCTCTCTCTGTGTCTCTGTCTTGTCTCTGTCTATCTGTCTGTTTGTCTGTTTGTCTGTCTCTCTCTCCCTCTTGTATCTCTATTTCTGTCTCTCTGTCTCTGTCTGTCTGTCTGTCTGTCTGTCTCTCTCCTGTATCTCTATTTCTGTCTCTCTGTCTCTGTATGTCTGTATGTCTGTCTGACTTTCTAATCTGTCTCTGTCCGTCTCTCTTATTCTCTCACTTAATCTACCCCCCCAATTCTCTCTCCCTCTCTCTCTCTCTCTCTCTCTCTCTCTGATGCTGTCTGTCTCCATCGTTGCACTTTCATCTGGCCGATGTGAACAGCTTCCGTGGCTGTCATAGGCAGACAGTGGGGTGGGGCGTGAGCTGTTGTGTGTGAGCGGACCATTAGGGTGGATGTTGGGGTGATCTTCAGGATGGGCAGGCTGAGCATCAGCGTGTCATTTGTCAGACATTGAATGGGAGGCTGTCTCGGGCTTTTCTCTCATTTCTTTTCCCTACTATTTTCTCTCTTTCTTTCTTTCTCGTCTGGCTCCCCTTCTTTCGTTGTGTTGGTCGGAACATACAGACAACATAACCACGCACGTCCCTCGTGCACGCATACAATTTCTGTCTCTCTTGTTACCTCTAGCCCGTCTTTCTCTTTTCCCTTTCCCCTCGAATCTCTTCTCCATCCACGGTTGTGTCTCTTACGTGAGTGTGTGTGCGCGCGCTGAACTCTAACTGGGTGTCACATATAAAACTGACAGAAAATGGATTTGGTATTGTTTGGCTCAGCCAAGGCATTGGCTATGAATACGGTTTTATTGTGCAATTCAAAGACAGATTCATTGCCTGTTTCAAGCAAAACTGGCATGCAGAAATAGAAGGTAACGATAGGTATTTCTGTTCTTTCGAAAGCTTTTTTTTCAGGTAGAAAAGTACTTTACGTTAGTTACCCATAAATGGCACAGAGATAGTTTCATCAGATTTAGATTGAGGGTTAGGAGGGTTAGTGGTTTGAAAAATTGTAAGCAGTGGTGTTTGAGTCACGAAAGTATAGACGATATGATCTGCCCATCTTGTAGAAGTGAATGTGAAACCGAGGGAGAGTGAAAGTGGAGTGACAGTGGAGACGTGTGTTTGAGTGAGTGTGTGTTCACACGAAATTTCAGCTTTTTGTGTCGGTGAATACGATTGTTTTCGCCCTTGTTGATAGGACTCAAGTGCTGAATGGACAATACGAAAATGTTAGTGTCTCTCTCTCTCTCTCTCTCTGAGGCTGTCTGTCTCCACCGTTACGCTTTTCATCTGGCCGACCCAAACAGCTTCCGTGGCTGTCATAGGCAGACAGTGGGGTGGGGGCGTGAGCTGTTGTGTGTGAGCGGACCATTAGGGTGGACGTTGGGGGTGATCTTCGGGGTGGGCAGGCTGAGCAGCAACGTGTCATTTGTCAGACAGTGAATGGGAGGCTGTCTCGGGCTTTTCTCTCATTTCTTTTCTCCACCATTTTCTCTCTCTCTCTCTCTTTCTTTCTTGTCTGGCTCCCCTTCTTTCGTTGTGTTGGTCGTAACATACAGACAACATAACGCACGTCACTCGTGCACACATACATTTTCTGTGCCTCTCGTTATCTCTTCCCAATCTTCACCCCCTTTCCCCTTCCCCTCTATTCTCTCCCCTGTCCACGGTTGTTTCGCTCACATCTCCGTGTGTGGTGTGTGTGTGTGTGTGTGTGTGTGTGTGTGTGTGTGCGTGAGCGTGTGCGTGCGTGAGCGCGTGCGTGCGTGTGAGGGTGCATACATGCGTGCGTGTGTGCGTCCTTGAGTTATATCCCAAGAATCCAAAGGAAAGTAGTCTGTGTCCTTGAAACCCAAGAAAGATTGGTCAGCCGCCTTCCGGCAACCCAAAGGAAAGTAGGCGGCTGACTGCCAGGAACTGTCGTGAAGGTTGGCAGCTAAACCGCAGGACACAGCAGAACATTGTCGGCTGACTGCCAGGAACTGTCGTGAAGGTTGGCAGCTAAACCGCAGGACACAGCAGAACATTGTCGGCTGACTGCCAGGAACTGTCGTGAAGGTTGGCAGCTAAACACCAGGACACAGCAGAACATTGTCGGCTGACTGCCAGGAACTGTCGTGAAGGTTGGCAGCTAAACCCCAGGACACAGCAGAACATTGTCGGCTGAATCCTAGGACCCAAAGGAAGGTAGCTGGGTAAAATCAGAGAACACTCGAGGAATGGTAGGTGGCTGAACCCCTGGAACCCTTGGGAGGGAAGGCAGCTAATTCCCGGAAAAGCAGGGAGATGAGTTTGCCCAACGAAGGGCAGGCAACCAATTCCTTCCCAGGAACTCTAGTGAGTGTTGGCAACGAACTTCCAGGAGCAGAGCGAGAGAGAGAGAGAGAGAGAGAGAGAGAGAGAGAGAGAGAGAGAGAGAGAGAGAGAGAGAGAGAGAGAGTAGGCGGCTATCTCCCGGAGAGGAGGGTAACTGGCTAAATTTCAAGAATCCAGAAGAGGATACATGGCTGAATCAAGATCCCAAGAACCGAGAGAGAGGAGAGAGAGAGAGAGAGAGAGGAGAGAGAGAGAGAGAGAGAGAGAGAGAGAGAACATGACCACTTAATCTCAGGAATCCAAAGGGGAGTGGTCATTTAAAGTCGATGATCCAGGGAAGGTCCCCAGCTGTGTCTCAGGAACTCGAGGAAAGGTAGTCAGTTAAATCCCAGGAATCCCAGGGAAGGTAGTCAGTTAAATCCCAGGAATCCCAGGGAAGGTAGTCGACTGTAACCCAGGAACCCGTGGGAGAAACTCTAGGGGGAGTCAAGTCGGCAGCTATATCCCGGGAACCCAAGGGAGAGTAGGCAGCTATATCACAGGAACAAAAATCAAAGGAGACGAGGCTGCTAGACCCATGAACTTACGGGACGGTAAGTAGCTATATATCGGGAGAGAATGGAGTTAGCTACACCCTGGCAAACAAAGGATGAGTTGGCAGCTATTTCCAGGTATCCTGGAGAGTCTAGGCAGCTGTATCCCAGGAACTCAGGGTAGAGCAGACAGCTCCCCCCCCCCCCCCCCCCCCCAGGAGCCCAAGGGAAGGTAGCCAGCTATATCCAGAAACTCCAGGAAGGTGGTCACTTGCACCCCTGAAACCTCAAGGGAGATTAGGCAGCTATATCCCAGAAACGCAAGGGAGACCAGGCATCTATATGTATTAGGAACCCGAGGGTGGGACAGACACTAGGTCACAGGGAAGAAGGTGAAGGTCGCTGATCCCAGGAGCTCAAGGTGCAGCAGTGGACGAAATCCCGGAAAGCCAAGGGAAGGGGTCAGCGACCCGTCCTCTGGGAAAGCCAGGATAGGGAAACGACTGATTCTCTGGGAAAACCAGGGTGGGGAAGCGACTGATTCTCTGGGAAAGCTAGGATGGGGAAGCCACTGATTCTCTGGGAAAGCCAGGATGGGGAAGCCACTGATTCTCTGGGAAAGCCAGGATGGGGAAACGACTGATTCTCTGGGAAAGCCAGGATGGGGAAACGACTGATTCTCTGGGAAAGCCAGGATGGGGAAACGACTGATTCTCTGGGAAAGCCAGGATGGGGAAACGACTGATTCTCTGGGAAAGCCAGGCTGGGGAAACGACTGATTCTCTTGGAAAGCCAGGATGGGGAAGCGACCAATTCTCTGTTAAAGCCAGGATGGGGAAGCGACTGATTCTCTGGGAAAGCCAGGATGGGCAAGCGACCAATTCTCTGTTAAAGCCAGGATGGGGAAGTGACTGATTATGTGGACACGGGGGCGCCTGCCATTCTGGGCCTGTGGAGAGGGTGGCGCCATCGGCCGGGAAGTCGGGGCAGACGGGGGACAGGGGGAGTAAGTCGATGGACTCCCTCGTCACTGGGCAAGCGGGCGCCCTGCTGTATAATTCAGCTCACGTGCCATTGCCAGCCCACACTC
>CM031595.1:174943046-174945546 GCA_018398815.1 Conus ventricosus
TTGACTTGAAGTTGTTGGTCACGGTAGAGGGATTGGTGTCACGATTGACTTTGAAGTTGTTGGTCACGGTAGAGGGACTGGTGTCACGATTGACTTTGAAGTTGTTGGTCACGGTAGAGGGACTGGTGTGACGATTGACTTTGTGGGGCAACAATCAGAGTGTCTGTATCTGAATGTATGATATCAGGAAAAGGGCGGATGATTTAAGGACGAAGCTGGTGCCTGTCTGTCTGTCTGTCTGTCTGTCTGCCTGTCTGTCTGTCTGCCTGTCTGTCTGTCTGTCTGTCTGTCTGTCTGTCTCTCATTTTCTGTCTCTTGTCTCCCTGTCTCTGTCTCTGTCTGCTTGCCTGTCGGTCTGTCTGCTTGCCTGCCAGTCTCTCTCTCTCTCTCTCTCTCTCTCTCTCTCTCTCTCTCTCTCTCTCTCTCTCTCTCTCTCTGTGTGTGTGTGTGTGTGTGTGTGTGTGTGTGTGTGTGTGTGTGTGTGTGTGTACCTGTTTGCCTGTCTGTCTGTCTGTCTGTCTCTCTCGATAAAAACAAGCATCTGAAGCTCCTCTAGCGCTCTGTCTCTGTCACAATCCTTCCGCCCACCGCCCTTCATTTTCCCGTCTTTTTTTTCGTCTGGCTCAGTTTGCTATGGCTTTGTGTGTGGCACATGTCATCTAACGACGTAGCCTGCCTTTTTTGTTTTTTACTGGATGTTATTTAGTTTCTGTATTTGGCAGATGTGAATCTTGTGATGCAGCGCATACAGAACGATCCCACCATTCAGCTACATCATGCGTGGCTGATTGTAAAAGTGCCAAACATGTTTAGAAGTGTGCGCCCAATCATGCATTTATGTCCTTTATTTCCATTCATTTATGTCCATCGGTAATAGAACGTACAGATATGCATGATAAATGAGGATTGATAAGGGGGGAAAAAGTGGGAAAAATAGAAAAAGGATTGGAGGTTGGAATACAAAAACACCACCACCACCACCACCACCACCAACAACAACAACAACAACAACAACAACAACAACAACAACAACAACACACACACACACACACACACACACACACACACACACACACACACACACACACACACACACACACACACACGTCTACGTAAGTACTGGATTAACATTTTCTCAGAAAACACGCGTTTACTCTCTGTCAGTCAAAACATGTTTACCTCCCTTTTATGGCCTTTCAGAATTTTGGAGGAACGTTTTAGAACATGGACCAACACAGTCCAGTTTTGCTCTCTGAGTGATCTCGACGATCCTGATCTTGACGCTGAATCGCCTGACCGTTAGTTCGTGACCAAAGATGGTTGAGCCGTGCATTCATTCCACGATCGTAGGCTCGCGGAGGTGGAGGATTCGTGCGACAAGCTGTTGGGATTATACAGGTTCTCGCCAAGGGAAGCCGTAGAAACACTTCCTGTGATGAGCCGGAACAACACCACGATACCAACCCGACTTCGGTCTGGAAACGGGTTCGTTTCTGAAGAGTCTGAGACAGACTGGACGTTAATCGTACCATCCAACCTCAGGACGGTCATTTTGTGGTCGGTATATGCACATGTGCACATGCTGTTCGTAAAATGTTTGAATTCGGTACAGCTGTGAAACTCACGTAGGGAATCCGAAACTTAATGGACAAACGGATGGCGAAAATCGATCCCACAGGCTTTTTTTTTTCTTCCCCCCCCCCCCCCCCCCCCCCCCCCCCCAAAATGAATCCAAGCTGCGTAGGGCTAACGATTTCTCACACTGCAGCGCCAGCGAGCAATGGTGTGCAGCGTTTAGGGGGGAACTGTGTTCTCCCCCTCTGTGAGAAAAGATCGTTGCATGAAGTAAAGACAATGATCTGTGTACATAGCCGCGGGGTGGGGGGGGGGGGGGGGGGGGGGTGGGGGGGGGGGCTGTGAGTCGTGGAGTTCCTCCCTGGCCCTATTTGTCAGCTTTGTTCTAAATGTGTACGCCCTAGCCCTGTTTGTCATTGCTCTAAATGTGTACGCCCTAGCTCTGTTTGTCATTGCTCTAAATGTGTCCGCCCTAGCTCTGTTTGTCATTGTTCTAAATGTGTCCGCCCTAGCTCTGTTTGTCATTGTTCTAAATGTGTCCGCCCTAGCCCTGTTTGTCATTGTTTTAAATGTGTCCGCCCTAGCTCTGTTTGTCATTGTTTTAAATGTGTCCGCCCTGGCCCTGTTTGTCATTGTTCTAAATGTGTCCGCCCTAGCCCTGTTTGTCATTGTTCTAAATGTGTCCGCCCTAGCCCTGTTTGCCATTGTTTTAAATGTGTCCGCCCTAGCCCTGTTTGTCATTGTTCTAAATGTGTCCGCCCTAGCTCTGTTTGTCATTGTTCTAAATGTGTCCGCCCTAGCCCTGTTTGTCAGCTTTGCACTAAATGTGTCCGCCCTAGCCCTGTTTGTCATTGTTCTAAATGTGTCCGCCCTAGCCCTGTTTGTCATTGTTCTAAATGTGTCTGCCCTAGCCCTGTTTGTCAGC
>CM031595.1:174950546-174960546 GCA_018398815.1 Conus ventricosus
AAACAAAAAATGCGGCCGGCCTATCCTGAATTGAGCGCATTAAGAATCACTGTCTAACGCTGCGATGTGTATTTAGGTCAGCATCATTTCACTCTCTCTCTTTCTCTTTCTTTCTCCCTTTCTCCCTCATCCCCCCCCTCTTCTCTCTCTCTGTTGTGTCTCTCTGTGTGTGTCTCCTCTCTGGAAGAAAGTCAAGATGTTGACCCCCATCCTCTTCTCACTATCAGTTTCTTCATTCCTCACGGTAATCGTCGTCGTCGTCGTCTTCCATCGTCGCCCATCATCGTTATTGTCATCTTCCCCCTCCTCTCTCTTCCTCCTCCTCCCCTTTTCTCTCCTTCCTCCTCCCACTATCCTTCTCCTTCCTCCACTCTTCTCCCACCTTCCTCTCCTTCCTCCCCAATCCCCTTCCTCTCACTACTTCCCTCTCCCACTATCCTTCTCCTTGCCTCCTCCCATGCCTCCCTTCCTCCTCCCTACTGCCTCTCTCCGCCTCCCCTATCCTCCTTCCCCTCCCACTATCCTTCTCCTTCCTCTCCCACTATCCTTCTCCTTCCTCCCCCATAATCCTTCTCCTTCCTCCTCCCACTATCCTTCTCCTTCCTCTCCCACTATCCTTCCCTTTCCCTCTATCCTCTCTCCTCTCCCATCCCTTTTCCTTACCACTATCCTTCTCCTTCCTCATCCCACTATCCTTCTCCTCCTCTCCCACTATCCTTCTCCTCCCTCCTCCCACTATCCTTCTCCTCCTCCACTACCTTCTCCTTCCATCCCACTATCCTTCTCCTCCTCCTCCCACTATCCTTCTCCTCCCCCCCATTCCTTCTCCTTCTCCTCCACTATCCTTCTCCTCCCTCCCCCCACTATCCTTCTCCTTCCTCCCCCCTATCCTTCTCCTTCCTCCTCCCACTATCCTTCTCCTTCCTCATCCACTATCCTTCTCCTCCTCCTCCCCACTATCCTTCTCCTTCCTCCTCCCACTATCCTTCTCCTTCCTCCTCCCACTATCCTTCTCCTTCCTCCTCCCACTATCCTTCTCCTTCCTCATCCCACTATCCTTCTCCTTCCTCCTCCCACTATCCTTCTCCTTCCTCATCCCACTATCCTTCTCCTTCCCATCCATATCCTTCTCCTTCCTCCTCCCACTATCTTCCCCTTCCTATCCCACTATCCTTCTCCTCCCTCCTCCCACTATCCTTCTCCTCCCTCATCCCACTATCCTTCTCCTCCTCCTCCCACTATCCTTCTCCTTCCTCATCCCACTATCCTTCTCCTTCCTCCTCCCACTATCCTTCTCCTCCTCCTCCCACTATCCTTCTCCTTCCTCCTCCCACTATCCTTCTCCTTCCTCCTCCCACTATCCTTCTTCTCCCTCCTCCCACTATCCTTCTCCTTCCTCCCCCCCACTATCCTTCTCCTTCCTCCTCCCACTATCCTTCTCCTTCCTCATCCCACTATCCTTCTCCTTCCTCATCCCCACTATCCTTCTCCTTCCTCCTCCCACTATCCTTCTCCTTCCTCCTCCCATATCCTTCTCCTTCCTCCTCCCACTATCCTTCTCCTTCCTCATCCCACTATCCTTCTCCTTCCCCATCCCACTATCCTTCTCCTTCCTCATCCCACTATCCTTCTCCTTCTCCTCCCACTATCCTTCTCCTTCCTCATCCCACTATCCTTCTCCTTCCTCATCCCACTATCCTTCTCCTTCCTCCTCCCACTATCCTTCTCCTTCCTCCTCCCACTATCCTTCTCCTTCCTCATCCCACTATCCTTCTCCTTCCTCCTCCCACTATCCTTCTCCTTCCTCATCCCACTATCCTTCTCCTTCCTCCTCCCACTATCCTTCTCCTTCCTCATCCCACTATCCTTCTCCTTCCTCATCCCACTATCCTTCTCCTTCCTCATCCCACTATCCTTCTCCTTCCTCCTCCCACTATCCTTCTCCTTCCTCCTCCCACTATCCTTCTCCTTCCTCATCCACTATCCTTCTCCTTCCCCATCCCACTATCCTTCTCCTTCCTCATCCCACTATCCTTCTCCTTCCTCATCCCACTATCCTTCTCCTTCCTCATCCCACTATCCTTCTCCTTCCCCATCCCACTATCCTTCTCCTTCCCCATCCCACTATCCTTCTTCGTCATCATCTTCGTCTTCTTTTTTCTCATCTCCTACGTCTTTTTCTAGAATGAGATATAGAAGCCCAGCGACAGTTCTGTGAAGTTTGCCAAAACTTGTGTTCGAGAAAAGGTTTTTATGAACATTGCACTACACAAAGATACTGCGTGGCTCCGTGTTCTTGTCTGTGTGGAGTCTCGCTTGGAAGTCAACTTCAGCTGCGGAGTGATCTCAGGAATCAGCTGTTAGCAGGCTGCTGTGCTGTATGTTTGCTGGAATTGCTCCGACCTGAAATATAGGACACAGACAATCGTGAGGATGATGAAGATGATGCTTTGAAGTTTCATTCTAGACTGCATGGAAGGGCATTACGGTGTGCTTCTTTTCACAGTCTCTCCTGGCGTCAGCCAGGCCCGAGAGATGAAGACACTTGCAGCTTCCATTGAATGCTTGGAACTCATGGTTCCAGACTTCTTATTTGAGCTCTTTGGGGCCGGCAGGAGCAACGGCAATAACAGGGCAAAAAACAACAACAAACAAGCAAAAAACAAACAAACAAACAAAAAACCCCAGCAAGAATAAATGTCTCTGGGAATCGAACCCTTAACCTCCCATCCAGCAAGACTGCGACGCCAACTTCTCCACGAGAGCGGCTGGTCGGATGGATGGGTCTTAGGGGCATAATCCCACCGAGGCTTCATGTCGAATGTAAAAAAAAAAAAAATGAGAACATTGATGTATTCTCTACGACGTGTAGGAAGGTCGAACTACGCAGTAGAAGATAAAGACATTCATCATCACCTGTCTCAGACATTCATCATCACCTGTCATCATCACCTGTCTCAGACATTCATCATCACCTGTCATCATCACCTGTCTCAGATATTCATCATCACCTGTCTCAGACATTCATCATCACCTGTCTCAGACATTCATCATCACCTGTCATCATCACCTGTCTCAGACATTCATCATCACCTGTCATCATCACCTGTCTCAGACATTCATCATCACCTGTCATCATCACCTGTCTCAGACATTCATCATCACCTGTCTCAGACATTCATCATCACCTGTCTCAGACATTCTTTTAAAATCTGGCGGCCAGAGTCAGCCAAGACGTAGGAGGAGTTATGGCAAAGGGCGGGGCAGGAGTCATTAGGCACACAGATCCTGCGGAGGGAAGTACGGCCGGATAAACACACCCTTAGGAAGCCAGCATCTGAGACCACTCTTCATTTTCAGGCTGTGATCTGGAACCTGCAGAGGGGGGGGGGAGGAGGAGAAAGCGAGAGAAGAGAGAGAGAGAGAGAGAGAGAGAGAGAGAGGAGAGAGAGAGATGAGGAGAGAGAGAGAGAGAGAGTCCTTAAGGAAGAAAGGAACCCACAAGACGGAGACCGAGGGGACCGCTCAGAATCCGCCCCCACTGGAGGGAGCTGCACGGTGATAGCCTAATGCTGCAACCGTGGAGTCGAAGAGCCTCAGTGAGTGCAATGCCTTCTCAGCGATTATACCACGCATTGTGTCAGAGAGGCACAGAGGACGCATGAAAGAACAGAGTGGTACAGGAACATTGATTGGTACAAGCCGAACATTGGTTATCACAACGGACCGACTGGTTCATCATGTCGTGCTGGCTGATGATGGATGCTCCTCATCCGCAGAGTGGGACTGATCGAACGTGGGCGCTCTCGTGTGCAGCCACGCCGCAGGGTGGGAAAAGGTTATGTCCGCTTTGGGAAATTGCCGTCCAGTGTTGATCCAATGCTGGAAGGTGAACCCCCAACACGATATGATGGCGTGTGTTTAGATTATGGCCACAGTGACTGAGGTGGGTGAAGACATTTGTCTTGTGTTCGATGGATGCGGTGATGATGGTGGTGGTGAGGTGTTTCCTTTTTTTTTTAAATATATATTTTAGTTTTTGTTTTTCTCGACTCTTTCCGTCCACCTGTCTGTACTTTCCCCCTTCCTCCTTCCCTTCTTCCTTCTACTTTCCCTTTCTTTCTTTCTTTCTTCCTTCCTTCCTTCCTTCCTTCCTTCTTCCTTCCTTCCTTCCTTCCTTTCCTTCCTTTCTTTCTTTCTTTCTTTCTTTCTTTCTTTCTTCCCCCCTCCTTCCCTCCCTTCCCTCCCTTTCCTTCCTTTGCTTCCTTCCTTTGCTTCCTTCATTCCATCGTCCCTGTCTTCCCCACCATTTTCCATTTGCTTTTCACCGACATCGTGAAAGCCATGGACTTTTTATGTGACAAATGAGAAGTTTGTGTGAGCGAGTGTCTGTGTGCTTGGTTGTTGCTTGCTCTGCGTTTAGTGCAGCAGCTGCTCTAACCTTTTCCCCACTTCCGAGTTCCAAATACCGCCAGCACTGTGTACACGATCATCCGAGAGAGAGAGAGAGAGAGGGAGAGAGAGGGAGGGAGAGAGGGAGAGGAGAGAGAGAGAGAGAGAGAGAGAGAGAGAGAGTTCTCCTGCATCCAATCATTGACGGTTTGCAATCCATGGTTTTCTGTCAGTGGGGCGGCATAGCTGATGTCAAAGCATTCTTGATAATCTAAACTGCCCCCCCCCCCCCCCCTCCCATCTCCTCCCTCCGACTTTCAGTGCGATCAAGGCTGTCAGGAAGGATGGGGGTGGCTGGAGTTAGACGTCTTCCAGCTGCCCTCAGACCCAGCAGTTATAAAGCGCTTGTCACACAGGCGACAGTCTCGCTGTGTTTCAGACCCAAGAGCAAAATGTCACACTAGGCGAGTGTTTCGCTTCAAGTGTAAAGAAAAAGATTTAGTTTTTAGATGATCTGCCTCTCCTTGCCGTTGCCGTTTTGTGGAGGTACCAGACGAGTTCGCAGGAAAGCAGTATGCGGGTCAGTTAGTTTTGTGACCAGAACTTACTCCACACGTCGGGGTTCCAAGCCATGTTGTTATTTATTCAGTGCACGTTGAAGTGTTCAGAATTCGTTTTTCTTCAGTGAAGAGGAGGAATCGTGCTTGATACAGAACCTGAAGACGAGGACGAATGACGATCTTCGGTGAAGAAGAACAACAACAATGGAAAAATTCGCACCCAGATACGACGGTTGGTTGAAGATAACACGACCTTCACGTTTGCTCTGACTGACTTATCACCTTCGCTGTGCAAGTTTCTCGCCAAAAGTCGAGCCTGTACAACATCTCAGGGAGTGGTCGTTCTTGTGTTCACTTACCTCAAGTGGTCACATTTGCCGAATGTCAAAAAGCGAGCACACAAAAGAGAGAGCCGTTTGGCCAAGTGTGACACAGGCGTTAAGCCCACCCAGCTGCGTTTGGGACCCGAGAGTTGGACGTCAGTCAGGTGCGTTTAGACCCAAGCCAAGAGACTGTGAGGTTGGCAGTGGCTTTGCATGTAGGGAGTGTGCAGGCACAGGCTTGTTAGCAGAGACAGACAGGGCCGGAGTGGCCAGGTTGACGGTTGTTAGCAGAGACAGACCGGGCCGGAGTGGCCAGGTTGACGGCTGTTAGCAGAGACAGACAGGGCAGAGTGGCCAGGTTGACAGCTGTTAGCAGAGACAGACAGCGCCGGAGTGGCCAGGTTGACAGCTGTTAGGAGAGACAGACAGGGCCGGAGTGGCCAGGTTGATGGCTGTTAGCAGAGACAGACCGGGCCGGAGTGGCCAGGTTGACGCCTGTTAGCAGAGACAGACAGGGCCGGAGTGGCCAGGTTGACGGCTGTTAGCAGAGACAGACCGGGCCGGAGTGGCCAGGTTGACGCCTGTTAGCAGAGACAGACCGGGCCGGAGTGGCCAGGTTGACGGCTGTTAGCAGAGACAGACAGGGCCGGAGTGGCCAGGTTGACGGCTGTTAGCACAGACAGACCGGGCCGGAGTGGCCAGGTTGACGGCCGTGACGAACGGGGAGGAGCAGGAGCTGAGGGGAAGCATGCTGCCTCCACATCCAGTTGCGTGATGCCGACGTAGCAGACCTATCCTTCAATGTCGGCTCCTTGCCGCTGTATCGATTGTTAGCGGCAGCAACAGTTTTCTCCAGCCGCCAGCCTGTGCTATCTCTCCCCCTCCTCGCTCTGGTCCTGGCGTGCCAGCACTGTTGTGACCCTGAGTCAGCCTGCTGGTGTGTGTGTGTGTGTGTGTGTGTGTGTGTGTGTGTGTGTGTGTGTTGTGTGTGCATGATGGCAGCAGAGCGTGGCGGCTGGCAGGTGGATGCTGGCGTTCTTTCACCGCCGGGTGGTATTTTCTCACTTCGTTTCTCGGAACTTTTTGTACGTCACAGATTATGAAGAGAGAGAGACCCGCAGTTACATGACGTTCCGTGTGTGTGTGTGTGTGTGTGTGTGTGTGAGTGGATAACGTGGAGGCCAGTGTGTGAGCCATGCCTGTCAAATCAGTGATATTTTGTGCGGGGATCTGTTGGTTTGTGCTGGACTCTCGTCACACCGTCCCACGGCACATGGCTGCTGTTTGTCTCTGCTCTGCCTCGTCTGCCGGTGTGATCAGATAGACGTCGTCGTGTCGCTAACGATCGTGATTCAGGGTCGGCCTGATCTCTTCGTGTCTGTCATTGTGCTAGCTGACATGGAGCTGTCAGAAGCGATGCTGGGTGTGTGATCCGCGACAACTGTTGCTGCTGTTGAAATTCGAAATGAGCAACCCTTCCCGGCATCAGCCTGTGCGAAACATCCGTGTAATGCCCACCAGTGTTGGAAGCCAAGAGTGCGTCTGAACGTTGGGTTTTTTCGTTGATCGGGCCACCAAGCGCACGGGTATTATTGTTGCAGCTGAAACTGTGTTAGTCGTGTGTGTCGCAGTCTGATGTGGACAGCCCGCAGATGCCAGGTATTTTGCTCAGACACTCAGACCAGGTGTGCGCTGTCTGTGGTCAGTGACCCGCGGACTCGCTGCGTGCCATCAGGCCAGAGGGACAGAGGTGGACACCAGGGTGTGAGGTTCAGTGACGTGCTGGTCAGCGGGGACTTGCAGCGTAACTTTGGGCAAGAGACTGGGACTCCAGCTCCTGGAGACTTCTGATGGCTGCTGATGTGTGTCCTCACTGATCAGCATTGTCACAGTCACTTACACACCTGGTGCTGGTGACGACGTAAAGAGTTCACTTCTTTTCTCGTTCGACTATAACTGCAACGTATATGATGAACAAGACGGAGGAACGCCGGAGTGAACAGCGTGCTGTCGCTAGCTGTCTCTGGGTCCGTGGTGTGTTTGATGAGCGGTGAGTGTTACGACAAGAGAAGAGAAATCGTGTGACCATGCAATGAGGGCATGATCAGGGAAGCGCTGCATTGTAGGATCTTTCTGGAAAGCGCTGTCACCAGTGTGACTGGCTTGTTAGACACTGCACGTTGTCAGTCAGACTGTCAGTATGTTGGGGGAAGCAGCGTGCTGGAGTTCTGTGCTGATCCCGAAGAGTGAAGTGACTGCCATCTTCGCTTAACATTGCTGTGTGACAGACACCAACAATCGGTTCGGCCCTGTTCGTGACTGTGTCATCACGACAGCTGGACGTGATCTGTCTCAGCACGCTGGGAAAGAGAGAGGAAAAAAAGGTGAAAGCTACATTGTATAATAGCAGTTGCCATCCATCAAGCTATCACGTGACTGTGTTCTCTGTGTGACAGGGATGTATCGGGACCTTCCCTGTGAGTGGGGCGGTAGGTGATCTGTTGTCCGTCTCGGCATCAACACCGTCAGCTTCCTGTGCGCAGAAACACGTGTGGGGCCGGCTGTGAAACGTGGTGTGTCTTTTGGTCAGGTGTGGTGATCGATTGAAGATTCTGCGGCAGTCGTCATCAGTTGAATAGCAGCCACCAACGTTTCACCCCCCTCTCCTCCCTCACTGATAACGACAGCAATAATCACTCGGATCTTGTGTTGATATCATTACTTGTCGTTTGTGGTTGCGGCATAGCTGTGTGTGTGTGTGTGTGTGTGTGTGTGTGTGTGGTAAGCCCTCTTGTTGAATGGAGGATTTGGCTTGATGGTAACATACCTCTTCATCAGAGTGCGTTGAGACCGGAGCGCATCGTGGCATGGGTCTCGGTGTGGACAGCGCAGGACTCACTGACGGTGTTGTGACGCAGGGGGTACCCTGATAAGGAAGGGGGATCCTTCCAGGACGAAGCTCTGTCCATGGCTGTTTGAGAGGAACCGATTCCGTGAAACACCAGCTTTAACACACCAGCGATCAGCGGGCAGATTCCCTCAACAGTTCACATCGAACAGATCCCGGTTCAGAGTTCTCTCAACAGTTCACACCGAACAGATCCCGGTTCAGTATTCTCTCATATTGGGATTTCCCAGTAGAACGCATCAACCCATATTTCTCACACATTTCAGCCCCCCCCTCCCCCACTCCACTTCTCCACCCCGTATCCACCACCCTTCCCCCCCCCCCCCCACCGTCTCTCCCACCCTCCCCCTCCATCCTCCCATCTTCCCGCAGTCACCATCTGGAGGCGACCTGGCTGCAACGGGCAGCAGGGCGATAATTGCAGGCGGCGGGCTGTGGTGTCGGGCGCCGCTGTAGAGTGGAGAGAGCGGAGCTGACAGCGCCTTCAGGGACAAGTGGCTAGCTGGACAGATGGGAGGGGCGAGCAAGTGAGCCGTGCTGGCCAGACAGAGGGGAAGTGGAGAGAGAGAGAGACTGGGGGACAACTGCCCCTGTCCCTGTTTTCAGCCAGCGGTGAGGGCTGCTTTGTTAAGGATGCGGTGGTCGTCGTAGCCACAGCTTAGTGTTCAGTGCGTGTGTGTGTGGAGACAGCAGATGCTACGTGGTGGTGTTGAAGTCAACAGGGATCGTTTCTTAGAGGTGGCCGATTAGAAAGGTGACGACGGAGTTGGAGGACAGGGGGGAGACGCCATGTCCTGACGGGACTTGGAGGGGGGCGGCACACCTGAGGCACACAGACAGACAACTGGACTGCCGGACTGCATGCAGCATGTTTGAGGTGAACCAGAGTGTGTGTGTGTGGGACCGACTCTGTGCTTGTGAGTGGTGTCGTTGGATCGTCTCTGTCTGGATTCTGCTGTCTTGAATACGGGAGAAAGTTGGATCTCGCAGCTGTGTATTTCTTCTTGGACTCCCCCCCTCCCCTTCCCTTCCCCATCCTCTTTCATCCTTTCCTCCTGTCTTCCCTCATCCTAACTCTCATGTACAGCTTGAAGAATGAATTTTTCCCCCCATTCGATTGCGGTCAGCCTTAGTGTCATAGACATGTTTTCTTTCTTTCCTCTCCTCCCTTCTTAACCCTCCCTCCCTCCCTCCCTCGTGTTTCTGCCATACTCTAAAAGAAATGTCTGCAAGTATGATGAACTGGGAGAGGGAGATGCAGTCAGGTTTCATGTCCACGCTGATATGGAGGACAAGGGGGGTGGGGGGGGGGGGGAGTTTCAGGAGAATGGGGTATGAAGGACCTGTCTGACACGACACCAAACCCACCAGAAAGACAGCACGTTACAGTTCGGCGGATTCGAATTGGCAACGTGGTGTGTTGTGGTAGACCTCATTCCCTCCCGCCTTTCCTCCACACACACGCACGCACATTCACACACAATCACACTCACAGTAATCTCTCTTTCTCTCTCTCTCTCTCTCTCTCTCTCTCTCTCTCTCTCTCTCTCTCTCTCTCTCTCTCTCTCTCTCTCTCTCTCACACACACACACACACACACACTTATTCACTCACTCACTCGCCTATCATCACGATTAGTGGAAAGACGTTAAATGAATGACACACACACACACACACACACACACACACACACACACACACACACACACACACACACACACACTCATTCACTCACTCACTCGCCTATCATCTAGACAAAATTTGTGCACAGCTTGAGTGTAAATTTTTTCATTCGACTGCGTTAGCATCGGTATGAT
>CM031595.1:174968046-174970546 GCA_018398815.1 Conus ventricosus
TTTTCTTCTTCTCTCTTTCTTCAAATGAAGTCTATTTGATACAGGAACGCAGGTTATTTATCTACTTTTTTATTTATCTATTTATTTATTCATCTGGCTTTATTTATTTGGTTTTATTCACTTACTGATTGATTCATTTCTTGATTTGTTTATTCATTCTTTTTTTTTTTTTTCTAATTTTTCCTCCATTGCGAGGTATGGTCATAATTTCCATCTTCACATCGGATTTGTGTGTGTGTGTGTGTGTGTGTGTGTGTGTGTGTGTGTGTAAAATTTGGGTTGAGCGGACGTTCATACACAGTTTGGCCAGGGACAAACTCCCTCTTTGCCTTGGGATCCTTTACGTGCGGTTGTGAAGTGCCGGTAGCACCGGGACCTGCTGGCCTGGTTGTGAAGTGCCGGTAGCACCGGGGACCTGCTGGCCTGGTTCTCGGGTCATCCCCGAAGGACCAAGCGCTCGCTCCGAGCTGGAGGAGGTCCTGTGGAAAAGGGAGTTAACCGATTATTAAGCAACTTGCCCTGAGCGAGACTGCAACCTGGGGGTGGTGACTGCAACCTGGGGGTGGTGACTGCAACCTGGGGGTGGTGACTGCAACCTGGGGGTGGTGACCTTGGGTCTTGGTGCCTTTGCGATGAAATAAAGCGCATGGGAAAGAGAGTTGATGTGATCGTCACATGGGAAAGAGAGTTGATGTGATCGTCACATGGGAAAAGAGAGTTGATGTGATCGTCACATGGGAAGGAGAGTTGATGTGATCGTCACATGGGAAGGAGAGTTGATGTGATCGTCACATGGGAAGGAGAGTTGATGTGACCGTCCCATGGGAAGGAGAGTTGATGTGATCGTCACATGGGAAAGAGAGTTGATGTGATCGTCACATGGGAAGGAGAGTTGATGTGATCGTCACATGGGAAGGAGAGTTGATGTGATCGTCACCTGGGAAAGAGAGTTGATGTGATCGTCACCTGGGAAAGAGAGTTGATGTGACCGTCACATGGGAAGAGAGTTGATGTGACCGTCACATGGAAAGAGAGTTGATGTGACCGTCACATGGGAAAGAGAGTTGATGTGACCGTCACATGGGAAAAGAGTTGATGTGACCGTCACATGGGAAGGAGAGTTGATGTGATCGTCACATGGGAAAGAGAGTTGATGTGATCGTCACATGGGAAAGACAGTTGATGTGATCGTCACATGGGAAGGAGAGTTGATGTGATCGTCACATGGGAAGGAGAGTTGATGTGATCGTCACATGGGAAGGAGAGTTGATGTGACCGTCACATGGGAAGGAGAGTTGATGTGATCGTCACATGGGAATGAGAGTTGATGTGACCGTCACATGGGAAGGAGAGTTGATGTGATTGTCACATGGGAAAGAGAGTTGATGTGATCGTCACATGGGAAAGAGAGTTGATGTGATCGTCACATGGGAAAGAGAGTTGATGTGACCGTCACATGGGAAAGAGAGTTGATGTGATCGTCACATGGGAAGAGAGTTGATGTGACCGTCACATGGGAAAGAGAGTTGATGTGATCGTCACATGGGAAAGAGAGTTGATGTGACCGTCACATGGGAAAGAGAGTTGATGTGACCGTCACATGGGAAGGGAGAGTTGATGTGACCGTCACATGGGAAAGAGAGTTGATGTGACCGTCACATGGGAAAGAGAGTTGATGTGATCGTCACATGGGAAAGAGAGTTGATGTAACCGTCACATGGGAAAGAGAGTTGATGTGACCGTCACATGGGAAAGAGAGTTGATGTGATCGTCACATGGGAAAGAGAGTTGATGTGATCGTCACATGGAAGGAGAGTTGATGTGATCGTCACATGGGAAGGAGAGTTGATGTGATCGTCACATGGGAAGGAGAGTTGATGTGACCGTCACATGGGAAGGAGAGTTGATGTGATCGTCACATGGGAAGGAGAGTTGATGTGACCGTCACATGGGAAGGAGAGTTGATGTGACCGTCACATGGGAAAGAGAGTTGATGTGATCGTCACATGGGAAAGAGAGTTGATGTGATCGTCACATGGGAAAGAGAGTTGATGTGATCGTCACATGGGAAAGAGAGTTGATGTGATCATCACATGGGAAAGAGAGTTGATGTGACCGTCACATGGGAAAGAGAGTTGATGTGACCGTCACATGGGAAAGAGAGTTGATGTGATCGTCACATGGGAAAGAGAGTTGATGTGACCGTCACATGGGAAGGAGAGTTGATGTGACCGTCACATGGGAAAGAGAGTTGATGTGACCGTCACATGGGAAAGAGAGTTGATGTGATCGTCACATGGGAAAGAGAGTTGATGTGATCGTCACATGGGAAAGAGAGTTGATGTGACCGTCACATGGGAAGGAGAGTTGATGTGATCGTCACATGGGAAGAGAGTTGATGTGATCGTCACATGGGAAGGAGAGTTGATGTGATCGTCACATGGGAAGGAGAGTTGATGTGATCGTCACATGGGAAGGAGAGTTGATGTGACCGTCACAT
>CM031595.1:174978046-174980546 GCA_018398815.1 Conus ventricosus
CAGTATGATGACTGTACTGGCGATATGAGACAGTTTGTTTGTTTGTTGTTGTTCTAACAGTATGATGACTGTACTGGCGATATGAGACAGTGTGTTTGTTTGTTCGTTGTTGTTCTAACAGTATGATTACTGTACTGGCGATATGAGACAGTGTGTTTGTTTGTTCGTTGTTCGTCTAACAGTATGATTACTGTACTGGCGATATGAGACAGGGTTCCTGTGGCGGAGATAGAAACACTGCTGTTCAAAGCACACTGACGGCGTGTTTGTCGACTGAAGGCGACCTCGCTGTCCCTGTGGTCTGATGAGGGGAGTGGGGGGGGGGGGGGGGGGGGGGGGGGGGGGGGGGGGGGGGGGGGGGGGGGGGGGGGGGGGGGGGGGGGAGGAGGGGGGGGGGGAGGGTTCCATAGGCTGAGGGACTATACGCGGCATGACTTCAGATCCGACAGAAAGGCGGTGTTAGGTCTGCTGTTGTTATGAAGATGACTTCAGATCCGACAGAAAGGCGGTGTTAGGTCTGGTTGTTATGAAGATGACTTCAGATCCGACAGAAGGGCGGTGTTAGGTCTGCTGTTGTTATGAAGATGACTTCAGATCCCACAGAGAGGGGGTGTTAGGTCTGCTGTTGTTATGAAGATGACTTCAGATCCGACAGAAAGGCGGTGTTAGGTCCTGGGCGCTTGCGTGGTTTAGGAAGAATGATTGTGAAATGCATTGTTTTGTCAGACTGGTGAATATGTTTGTTAAAAAAAAAGAAAAAAAGGTGCTTCATTTTGTAAAAATGAAGGCAATAGTATTGAGGGCGCTGCCATGACGAGGAATGTGCAATGTAATTTAGTGATGCGCGCGCTAATGTGCAATGCTATGTCCGACCTTTTCACTCACATTTCCGCCGAGTTGTGTTGTTCGAACTCGAGTTTTATGCACAGCTCCCCTCTCCTCCACCCCCCCCCCCACCCCCCGCGCGCCCCCCGCCACCCCTCAACTCTCTCTTCCCTGTGTCTTTTGAGCCATTCTGATCTGTTGCCTTTGTGTGTGGAGCCAGGGCGACCTCTTGCTGCCCAGCGTGGGGAATGGCCGGGGCAAGGCATTACAGCCATTGTCAATTTGGGGATGTTGTGTGCGTGATCGCTGCTCGGGTCGATTCGTGCGGCAGCTCTCTCCGTCCCTCATATTGTCTGTCTCTCTGTCTGTGTGTCTGCCTGCCTGTCTGCCTGTCTGTCTGTCTGTCTCTGTCTGTATGTCTGCCTGCCTGTCTGTCTGTCTGTCTGTCTGTCTGTCTGCCTGTCTGTGTCTGTCTCTCTGTGTCTGTCTCTCTCTCTCTGTGTCTCCCTCTGTCTCTCTCTCTCTGTGTCTCTTTGTCTCTGTGTGTCTTCTGTGTGTCTCTCAGTCTCTGTCTCTCTGTCTGTCTCTGTCTCCTTCTCTCCGTCTCGCTCTGTCTCTCTCTCTCTTGTCTCTGTCTCTCTTTCTCTCCCTGTCTCTCTCTCTTTCTCTCCCCTCCCCCTCTCTCTCCATGCCCCTCTCGCCTGTCTGTCTCTGGTCCCCTTTATTTCCCTCCCTCCCTCCTTTCCCCTTATAATCTCGTTTTGTCTCCTGGTAACTCCACGCCTCTGTGCCTCTCATCAGTTGAAAATGCTCTTTCCTTGCTCTCTCTCTCTCTCATTCTCTCTCTCTCTCTCTTTGTGTATGTGTGTGAACGTGCGCGCTTGTGTGTGTGTGTGTGTGTGTGTGTGTGTGGGTTGTGTGTGTGTGTGTATGTGTGTGTGTGTGTGCGCGCGCGCGCGCGTGCGTACAGACACACAGAAATACAGACAGACAGACAGACAGACAGACAGACAGACACACACACACACACTCGCACACACACACCACACACACACACACACACACACACACACACACACACACACACACACACACACACACACACTACTACTACTACTACTACTACTCGTCTTCTCAAAGCTTTCTTATCCGCAACCAACTCCCACACAGACCCCACCTCTTCCTTTGTTTCAACAAGAACACGGGTCGAATTTGCGGAAGGGGTAGGAGGGGGCCAGAGGAAAGGGTGGCAGAAGAAGAAGGAGGAGGAGGAAATAAGAAGGTCATCGTAAGGAGGTGGGTGGGTGGGGGAGGGGAGAGGGGGGGCAGGGGGGTGGGGGGGGGGGGGGGGTGGGGGGGGGGGGGGGGGAAGGCGAACCGTCCTCTTACCCGTCGAAAGCCAGACAATGGTCGATAGCCTCAGGGACCAACATGAGACTGGTGTGGTATTTCTCGCAGACCAAAATGTCCACCATACTCCCCCCCCCCCCCCCCCCTTCCCCTTCCCCCCCGCACTCCTGCCTCCTCTGTCCTGGGACCGGCACCGTGTGATATGTTTTCAGAAGAGGTGGAGGTGGGCGAAGGGACGGTCGTGAAGAGGACAAGAGTTCCAGACTTGGCAAGGCCCCCCCCCCCCCCCCCCTTTTTTTTTTTTGTTGGTCTTCTTCTCTGCCCC
>CM031595.1:174985546-174990546 GCA_018398815.1 Conus ventricosus
TGAGATGATGTTCGGCCAGAAGATCCTGAGGATACGTCGCAGACATTTGTTCTGGAACACTTCCAGCTTTTTCTCAATGGCGACGGTCGTCTTCCAGCACTCTGAGCCATACAGGAGGACGCTGAGGACATTGCTCTTGAAGAGTCGAATCTTCGTTTGGATGCTGAGGACGGTGGATCTCCAGATGGGCCTAAGCACTGCGAAAGCTTGGTTGGCTTTGCTGATTCTGGCGTTGATCTCCTGGTTGCAGTCGCCGTCTATGGTCATCTTGCTGCCCAGGTATACAAATTCCTGAACATCATCAAGTGGTTTGCCGTTAGCGGTGATGGGGTTGTTGTTTGTGGCATTTTTCCTCATGACCTGCGTCTTCCTCTCATTGACCTTCAGCCCATGGTGCTGGCTATCTCGCTGAGGCTTTCTGTCTTCTGCTGGGCGTCCTGATGCTTGTGTGACAGCAGTCCCAGGTCATCTGCGTAGTCAGTGTCCTCCAAGACTGAGGTCAACGTCCACCGGATTCCCCGTTGCTTTCTCTGGGTGACGTTTCGCATCAACCAGTCGATGGCCAGGGAGAAGAGGATTGGTGACAGTATGCAGCCTTGTTTCACTCCGGTGTCCACCTTGAATGGTTCCGTCAGCTGGTTGTTGTGGATGATGCGACACTCGAAGCTCTCATACAGGACTGGATGATGTTGACCATTTTCTGGGGAATGCCGTAGTGTCGTAGGATCTTCCAGAGAGAAGCGCGGTGCAAACTGTCAAAGGCTTTCTCGAATCAATGAAAACCACGTAAAGTGGGCTGTTCCATTCATGGGACTGCTCGAGGATCTGGCGTAAGACGAAAATGTGATCAATGCATGATCTCCCCGCTCTAAAGCCTGCCTGCTCTTGACGAAGTAGGTCATCTACCGCTTTCTTTATACGCTGGAGTAAGATGCGACTGAAGACTTTGCTGGTGATTGATAGTAGGGTGATGCTCTCCAATTGTTGCATTTCTCCTAGATCTCCTTTCTTTGGTAATTTGATGATGGTACCATTCTCCAGTCAGCTGGGGTTGTCTCCTGGTTCCATATGTCCTGCAGGATGCGTTGGAGGATAAGAGGTGTGTCCTGTTCTTCTGCCTTCAGCATCTCGGGGCATACACCATCTTCTCCTGGAGCTTTGCCATTCTTCAGCTTGCGGATGGCTTCCTTGACCTCATCTACTGTGATGTCTCCCATGTTGACGTCCAGGTCCTCCTCTGCCATAGGAATAGGAATGTCAGCTGGTGTTGGTGGATCAGGGCGGTTTAGGATCCTCTGGAAGTGCTCTCTCCACCTCTCGAGCTTGGCACATTCTTCTGTGATAGGTTGTTCCGTCCTCTGCCTTAACTGGTATGTCTTGGTTCTGTCCTCTGTCTCCCGCAGCCTCTTGGTGTTTCTATACACTGTCTTCATATCCTTCATCTCTGCTGCTGCCTCAGCTTCTTCAGCAAGCCTCTCCGCATAGAGACGTTTATCTTTCCTTGCAGACAACTTCACTTCTTTGTCTTTCTCTCTGTGCTGGGTTGCTATTCTTTCCTTTAGCCTGGGTGACTTGGCATCTAGCAGTTTCTTCTTGATCTGTTTTCTCTCCTCAATGGTTTTCCATGTGTTGGCAGTTATCCACTCAGATTTCACACTTTTCCTATAACCTATTGTCTCTTTTGCTGTTTCGGTTATAGCCTTGTTGAAACTGTCTATGGTCAGTGCTGTTTCATCTTGGAGGACGCTGAAGCGATTCTTCAAGGTGACGCAGAATTCTTTCTTTGTTGTTATATCTTTAGCTTGGCAACATCAAAGCGCAGGTTCCGACTGTCCCCAACTTTTGCCTTCCTCAGTTTGAGGGTCAGTTTCGCTACAGTAGTTCATGGTCACTACCAACATCTGCGTGTCGCATCACACGTACATCTTGTAGGGAGCGCCTCCATTTTCCGTTGATAATGATGTGGTCAATTTGGTTCTTTGTCTTTCCGTCGGGGATGTCCATGTTAGCTTGTGGATGGTTTTGTGAGCGAAAAGAGTACCGCCAATGACCAAATCATTTTCTTCACAGAGGTCGATGAGTCGTTCGCCGTTGTCGGTCATGTCTCCTATTCCATGTTTCCCCATGACTCTTTCCTTGTTCTCATTGTTGCTACCAACTCTTGCGTTGAAGTCCCCTATCAGGAGGAGAGCATCGTGTCTTGGTATGTCATCCAATGTTGCTTGGAGCGCACTGTAGAACTGATCCTTGTCCTCTTCGTCAGTGTTGTCTATTGGTGCATAGGCCACTATAACTGATAGCTTGGCACACTTGGAGTTCATTCTCACATACAGCAGGCGTTCATTGATTGGTTTCCATTTCAGTACGGCATTGGCATGTTTCTTTGCAACAATGAGGGCAACTCCTTCCTGATGGTTGTCATCTTGCCTTCCTGACCAGATGATGGTTTCTCCAGTACTCAGTCTCTGTTTTCCTGTTTTTGTCCATCTTGCTTCTGTGACCCCTAGTAGGCTCAGGTTGTAGTTCTTCATCTCATTTACAGTTTGTGCTAATCTTCCAGCTTGGTACAAGGTCCGCACGTTCCAAAATCCAACTCGCATGTGACGTTTTGGCGTTAGGAGATCTGATATCGGGCTGGAGATGTCCTTTCGGCTTTGGTCCCCCTCCTTCATAAGTCCAATTGCTTGATCTGCTTCACTCCCTCTGCCAGATGGAGTAGTTTCTTGCTGTCGTTTCCGTAGCGGTAATGTTTTTACGGGGTGAGGTTGCTAGCCCCACGCCCAACTCTCCTCCTTTACCCGGGCTTGAGACCGGCAAGTGGCTCACCAGGCGGAGCTGCTAATATCATAGGGGAAAATTAATGTTGAAAATCTTGATTTCAATTAAAAAAGACAGGAAAGAAGATAGAACAGATCAGAAGAATCACAAACAGCGATGCAATTAGGCAATCTACACAACAGATATCATGATTCCCCATGCACCGAACATACACAAGTTTGAACAGAGAGAGAGAGAGAAAGAGAGAGAGAGAGAGAGAGAGAGAGAGAGAGAGAGAGAGGAGAGAGAGAGAGAGAGAGAGACAATGACAATGACAAATGTTTTATTGTCATAGCATTACAGCTTAAGACAAGGGGGTGAACATGAACAATTATATGCACATTTCAATATGTCTACTGATTTCACACATGCATAAACATACACGCACACACAAACGTGGCGCGCCACAAACAGCACACAAACACACACACACACACACACACACACACACACCACACACACACACACACACACACACACACCACACACACACGCACGCACACACACATTGATACAGGATCATCTTGACTAATTATTTTTTAGTTAAATGTTATCACACATTAATTCTAACTTACTCTTCTTATCTTCATTGCTGTG
Source organism: Conus ventricosus (assembly GCA_018398815.1). Classification (NCBI taxonomy): domain Eukaryota; kingdom Metazoa; phylum Mollusca; class Gastropoda; order Neogastropoda; family Conidae; genus Conus; species Conus ventricosus. The sequence continues at coordinate 174,988,961 of CM031595.1, forward strand.
CTATAAATTTAGCAACAGATTTAATAACAGTTTCATTATACTGGAAAGGATTTTCATACTTTGTTCTGATCGGAATGTTGGGGAAGGATTCCAGTATGGCACATGTTTACGGATATCATCATAAGTGGCACAGTAAAATAAAACATGAGTTTTCATTTTCGAATCCATTTCCACATGATGGGCACTTAATATCTGTTTGGTCATTTCAAAAACCGAATACAGTTTTTAAGGCCCAAACTCGGAGTCGAATCTTGAGAGCTGTCTCTACCCATTTTGTAACACAGGATAAATATTTTTCGGTTTAAAAAGCTTTTTAAAAGAGTGAAACCATCATTTTTATCTTTACCCCCAAAACTCAGAATGCCGTTTGTTTAAAAAGGAAATAAGGTATCTTTAACTTGAAAAAAGGCGTTCACCCAACACCTTGACTAAACCCAAACTATGCCATCCCCATTTTCCGTCAAAATGGCAAACAATCCGTCAGTAACAGAAAATGGCTATTTATACCAAATTCGAACAATGGTATAAAACTTCTTTAGTGTTTCAATGAAAAAAATGGCGAGGAAAAGATGGGAAATTGATGTCAGGAAGATACTAATGATAAACTCAGCATAAGTTTAATAGCCTTATTTCCGGAGGGGTTGTCGCCCGTATAGGGAAAATCAAAACCCGGGAAAAAACGCGGGCAGACAAAATCGTCCTGAAATGGTTAAAAAACATGCTGTGCCTCAGTTGTTTATTTCCCCGTTTTTTCTTTAATAAGCTGTTTATATGGGAGTCTTTCCTATTGAAAAGTCTAAATCTTTTTTGTACCTTGCATAAAAAAAGGGAGTAAACCCGCAGCAATTATGTGGTATTTCCCTAAAAAAGTGTTGTTGTAAAGTTTTTAAAACTTACTAAAAAAAAATAACGAAATGGGAGAGAAAAAAGCAAGTCTTGAAGAGCAAAAAGGCTTTTGGCAGGGTACAAATACTGTCGTCTATTTTCAATTGATGCAATTGTTGAAAAGTTTTTTCAAAAAAAAACTAAATATATTTGCTTTTGTCGATTTTGAAAGGCATTTGATTTTAGTAAAAAAAGAAATGTGCTTTGGGCGTAATGAGGAAAAAAAGGGAAAAAAAAACTGTTATGCCTTGAAGTATACGATTGTTTTGGCTGTGTGCGTGAAGTGTAATTATTTGATTGCTTTGAATGTCCAGAGGTGTGAAAAAGGCGGCTGAGTCCCCAATTTTTTCTTTCTTTATAATGAACTGGGTTGTTTGTCAAAGGCGGAAAACTTGGGTTTTTAGTTAAACCCGGTGTAGAAATATTTTATTTTTTTTGCGGATGATGTTGTTCTGTTTTCTGATACAGTCATTGGACTTCAAAATCAACTAAACTGTTTAAAAAGAGAAGCTGACCGTTTGGTTTTAACTGTTAACCTTGAAAAGACAAACGTAATGACTTTTAGGAAGGGGGGACATTTAGCCTCTGTGGAAAAGTGGTACTATGGGGATGAAGTGGTTAAAGTAACGAATTCTTATAAATACTTGGGCATGCTCTTTACGACAAAATTAAGTGTAAGTTCTGCTCTGTCGGAACCCTGT
>CM031595.1:174995546-174998046 GCA_018398815.1 Conus ventricosus
GGTTAGAAAGTGTCTAGAACAGTTTGTAGAAGAAAGAAGATTAGACTGTGCAAATGCTATAGCAATTAAGCTGAATAAAGGTGTGCTTGGTACTGACAAAGATGTAGTCTTAGTATGTTGTTACATTGTACCTAAAGGTGGTCCTCTGTACAATAATACCGATCTGAAAGATGGAGTAGTTATATTGGAAGAAAGTATACTACGAGCAGTGGGTGATGTTGACTTTCGAGTCATGATTTGTGGAGATTTGAATGCCAGACAGGCTCTATCCAGTCGAAAATGCGAAGATATGGTAAACTTTGAGTCTTTTACTGGGTTTTATGATGACCATTTAGAAGACAGTTTCCATAGAAACTCAAAGATGAAAATGTAAATAATTTTGGAAGATCTTTGTTGGACCTTTGTTTTTTGTTTGATCTTGACATTTTGAATGGGTATTGCAATGGAGACAGAGATGGAGAGTATACATTTGTTTCACCACAAGGATGCAGTGTTATTGATTATTTCTTGTTCCAGAATGTTTTTCTCAAAACTGTAATATGATTGTTGGTGATTGTCTTGAATCCTGGCATTTACCAATAGAAATGATAGGGCAAAACGGAATGACCAAAACTACCCAAGCTCAAGAACCTGTTGTTGAAGAAAAAATCTTTTGTCAGAGAGAACGCTGGAAATTTTGAAAATGAGCTGAATTCCAATCCTTTTAAAGAACAGCTTGAAAATGCCTACCAGTTATTAAATGTGGATGTCAGCAGATGTGTGAACATTTTGTTAAAGCCTGTACCCATCGTCAACACAGCGCAGGCCTCCAAGGGTGGTACAGGACTGCTCTAAAGGCGGGTGAAGATGGTGCTTCTCTGGGTCCTCCCCAGCACCTTCGGGTGTTTCTTTTCTTTTTCTTTTTCTTTTCTTTTTTCTTTCTAGTGCTGCTGCATGCATGGTGAGAATGGTTGGTAAAGGAAAGAAAAATCAGGATGAGTGGTTTGATTATGAATGTGATCAGAAGAAGAAAGAGGTGAAGAAGCTACTCAAAACTTTCCAAAGGAACAAAGCAAAAGAAAAAAAAGAAGAACTGAAAGAAAAATATGGTAGTGAGGGGTCAGATTATGTTAATTTGAAGCGACAAAAGAAACATGAATTTGAGCAAACAAAGATTAAAAAATTGAAAGACTCTATTAGTGATTCAAAATTATTTTGGTCAAACAATTAGAACAATTAACAGAAAAAGGATGACTTATAGCGATATAACTATAGAGCAGTGGTTTGAGCATTTCCGCAATATTTTTAATTACCCTGAGAATATAATTGAAAACAATGGAAGCGTTGATTTAGAAGCTGATGACTTTGAAGAGCCGTTATTTAATGATCCAATATCTAGAGAGGAAATTGTTAACAGTATAAAAAATTTAAGATCTAGAAAGAGTGCAGGTCCGGACATGATCTTAGGAGAAATGCTAAAACATTCTAATACACTTGTAGTGGAATTTCTGATAGTTTTGTTTAACAAGTTATTTGATGAAGGAATCTTCCCGCTAGACTGGGCTAAATCTATTATAATTCCATTGCACAAAAAGGTGACATCAATAATCCAGACTACCAGTATATTGGGAAAAGTTTATACAAATATTCTAAACAGACGATTAACTAAATGGGCAGAAACAGAAGAAAAAATAATTGAGGAACAAGCAGGATTTAGATCAGGATATAGCACAATCAATCATATTTTTACGTTATTTTCTCTGGTTCAAAAATATCTCCTCAGACACAGCAAATTGTATATAGCATTCATAGATTTCCGTAAAGCGTTTGATTCTGTTAATAGAAACTTGCTGTGGACCACATTGCGCAAAGAAGGTGTAAATGGTAAAGTGTATAGGGCCCTTAGAAGTGTATACAACTCGGTGCTTGCTTACGTCCGAGATAGAGGTATGTATTCTGACTTATTTGAATGTCCACGTGGAGTTAAACAAGGATGCGCTGCTAAGTCCCCTGCTGTTCTCATTTTTATCAATTTAACTGGCTACGGAAGTAGTTAAAAAGGGAAAACATGGTGTTCAGTTAATCCCAGGTGCTATTGATGTATTTCTGATGCTGTTTGCGGACGATGTTATTCTTCTAGCAGATACTACAGTGGGACTACAAAATCAATTAAATGCACTGAAAGAAGAAGCTGATAGATTAGAGCTTACAGTAAATCTGGACAAAACTAATGTAATCGTTTTCCGGAAAGGGGGTCATCTTTCAGCCCACGAAAAGTGGTTTTATGGAAAAATGAGATTAGTGTATCAAATTCATATAAATATCTTGTCTTTTCTTCACCACAAAGTTGAGCTTACAAAAGACATGGGTTGAAACTTATAGAAAAGGAAAAAACGACACGATAGAAATCTTAAGATCTTAAAAAAAATTAAATTGTATTGATTTCTCTCTTTTTTGGAAACTCTTTGACTCTCAGATTGAACCAAGTTAACATATGGTGCTGAAGTATGGGTTTATTAAA
>CM031595.1:175005546-175010546 GCA_018398815.1 Conus ventricosus
GGCGGCGGTGGTGGTGGTGGTTGGGGGATAGAGGAGAGGGAAAGTAGGGAGAGATGGGAGGGGGTTGGGGTGTGGGATGAAATGGAGTGGGGGGAGTGGATAGTTTGTCTTCGTCATCAGGTTAATTAATCACATGGACGTCAAAGATTAAATGAGAAATTTATCACGTGCAGCTTTCGTGCGTGGAAACACACACACACACACACACACACACACACACACACACACACACACACACACACACACAGAGAGAGAAATACACACACACACACACACACACACGCGCGCGCTCGCGCGCACACACACACACACACAGACACAGACACACACACACACACACACACACACACACACACACACACACACACACACACCACACACACGCACGCACTCAGTCTCTCTCTCCTCTCTCTCTCTCTCTCCTCTCTCTCACTCTCTCTCTCTCTCTCTCTCTCTCTCTCTCTCTCTCTCTTCCTCCGTGAAAAGTGACGGTAACAACGTTGTTCATGCCTGGGTTACAGGCCACGTAGTAGGTATTCACGGCAGTGAAACAGCTGCCAGCCTCGCCAAGAACGCCACAATGGGGGAGAAAAAATATCTATATATCCGTCATTCCCTACACAGCTGTAACACCCTGAAAGTACGAGCGACTGTGAGAAATCTCTGGCAAGAGGGAATGGGACAACCAAGTAGACAACGGAACTTTTTCAAACCCACCCCCCAATCCTCTGAACAGTGTTTTTTTTTTTTTTTTCGCGTCTGGTCTTGGGAACAACAGGCAGGAGGGGGACAGTGTTAATGCAGGCTACACCTGTGTCACACAGGCTACACTCACAGGGAGGAGGGAGACTGTTAATGTTAATGCAGGCTACACCTGTGTCACACAGGCTACACTCACAGGGAGGAGGGAGACTGTGTTAATGTTAATGCAGGCTACACCTGTGTCACACAGGCTACACTCACAGTGAGGAGGGAGACAGTGTTAATGTTAATGCAGGCTACACTTGTGTCACATAGGCTACACTCACAGGGAGGAGGGAGACAGTGTTAATGCAGGCTACACCTGTGTCACACAGTCTACACTCAAAGGGAGGAGGGAGACAGTGTTAATGCAGGCTACACCTGTGTCACACAGGCTACACTCACAGGGAGGAGGGAGACAGTGTTAATGCAGGCTACACCTGTGTCACACAGGCTACACTCACAGGGAGGAGGGAGACTGTGTTAATGTTAATGCAGGCTACACCTGTGTCACACAGGCTACACTCACAGGGAGGAGGGAGACAGTGTTAAAGGTCTACTTTAGAGGTTTTCGATAATTGGTCAGCTTATGCAGAAATATGAAATGTTTGATAAATTGGTAAAATAAACATCCGATTCGCTCCCGATCACACGAAATCGATCCGCGAAAGTGGGCATTTTCACCTGTAATCAAGAAAACGGGAGGTAATCAACTAAATCTTGGCATGGCTTAACTACTCTTGGATGTGACGTCACATGGTGGACAGGCCGTCAGCCGCGACCTACACAACAAGCCAACGGCGACAGAAAGCGATTCTGATTGTTCTTGCACATCTCGATCGGTATTTAATTTATCATGTAAAAGCAGTGACTATGATTGCGACAGCCAATGTAACTCTGGGGATGTTTCTGCAAGGCCTTTACCTTATCAGTTTGAACGCTAAGTTCTTTTTACCACGTCAGTTCCAGCTGGACCACGGAAACGAGCTATTCAGTTCCAGCTGGACGCCCGAACACATCATTCCGAGGGCGTACGGACTTTACCGAAGTCTCGAGGGAGGCTACCGACTGACTTCTTGATGCGATCACGCGTGGACGGCGAGCGGAGATTCTCCTTCCTCAAGCCTTAACGTGTTCATTCAATTTAACAAGTGTGATCTGTCCATAGATAAGAACAGAATAAACGTGCGACTATCGTACTCATCTGTACGAGCTTACCACTCCGCCTTCAAAGTATACGCGCACAATGCAGACGAAGTTTTTGATCCACTCGAACGGGCTCGGCAATTGTCGGAATAGCTCGTTTCCGCGGTCCAGCTGGAACTGACGTGGTAAAAATAACTTAGTGGCCCGGCATGGTTGCACTAACCGAATCCACTTCTTTCGAGTATCTGGATCAGATGGAAATGTGTGCAAAGAATATCCGTCTCCTGCTGAGCTGCTACACACGCCTACAGCACAATATCTGCCACCCCCTCGTGACTTTTTAGGCTGTGGGGGATCGCAACTCGTGTTGATTTCACTTGGCGTTGGCTTGTTGTGTAGGTCGCGGCTGACGGCCAGTCCATCAAGTGACGTCACGGTTTTCGGTCTACCGCGCGGGGTTTGAACAGGTATGGAAAAGTCGTTTTTTATCTATTAAATTCTTCTGGCGACTTTTTTTGAAAAAAGAATACCATACTGTAGTTATATGACATGTAGACCTGTTTTTAACAAATTATCGAAAATCTCTAAAGTAGACCTTTAATGTTAATGCAGGCTACACCTGTGTCACACAGGCTACACTCACAGGAGGAGGGAGACAGTGTTAATGCAGGCTACACCTGTGTCACACAGGCTACGCTCACAGGGAGGAGGGAGACTGTGTTAATGTTAATGCAGGCTACACCTGTGTCACACAGACTACTCTCACAGGGAGGAGGGAGACAGTGTTAATGTTAATGCAGGCTACACCTGTGTCACACAGGCTACACTCACAGGCAGGAGGGAGACAGTGTTAATGTTAATGCAGGCTACACCTGTGTCACACAGGCTACAGGGAGGAGGGAGACAGTGTTAATGTTAATGCAGGCTACACTTGTGTCACATAGGCTACACTCACAGGGAGGAGGGAGACAGTGTTAATGGAGGCTACACCTGTGTCACACAGTCTACACTCACAGGGAGGAGGGAGACAGTGTTAATGCAGGCTACACCTGTGTCACACAGGCTACACTCACAGGGAGGAGGGAGACAGTGTTAATGCAGGCTACACCTGTGTCACACAGGCTACACTCACAGGGAGGTGGGAGACAGTGTTAGTGTTAATGCAGGCTACACCTGTGTGTCACACAGGCTACACTCACAGGGAGGAGGGAGACAGTGCTAATGTTAGTGCAGGCTACACCTGTGTCACACAGGCTACACTCACGGGGAGGAGGGAGACAGTGTTAATGCATGCTACACCTGTGTCACACAGGTTACACTCACAGGGAGGAGGGAGACAGTGTTAATGCAGGCTACACCTGTGTCACACAGGCTACACTCACAGGGAGGAGGGAGACAGTGTTAATGCAGGCTACACCTGTGTCACACAGGTTACACTCACAGGGAGGAGGGAGACAGTGTTAATGCAGGCTACACCTGTGTCACACAGGCTACACTCACAGGGAGGAGGGAGACGGTGTTAATGCAGGCTACACCTGTGTCACACAGGCTACACTCACAGGGAAGAGGGAGACAGTGTTAATGTTAATGCAGGCTACACCTGTGTCACACAGGCTACACTCACAGGGAGGAGGGAGACAGTGTTAATGCAGGCTACACCTGTGTCACACAGATTACACTCACAGGGAGGAGGGAGACAGTGTTAGTGTTAATGCAGGCTACACCTGTGTCACACAGGCTACACTCACAGGGAGGAGGGAGACAGTGTTAATGTTAATGCAGGCTACACCTGTGTCACACAGGCTACACTCACAGGGAGGAGGGAGACAGTGTTAGTGTTAATGCAGGCTACACCTGTGTGTCACACAGGCTACACTCACAGGGAGGAGGGAGACAGTGCTAATGTTAATGCAGGCTACACCTGTGTCACACAGGCTACACTCACAGGGAGGAGGGAGACAGTGTTAATGCAGGCTACACCTGTGTGTCACACAGGTTACACTCACATGCAGGAGGGAGACAGTGTTAATGCAGGGACACCTGTGTCACACAGGCTACACTCACAGGGAGGAGGGAGAGTGTTAATGTTAATGCAGGCTACACCTGTGTCACACAGGCTACACTCACATGGAGGAGGGGGGACAGTGTTAATGTTAATGCAGGCTACACCTGTGTCACACAGGCTACACTCACAGGGAGGAGGGAGACTGTGTTAATGTTAATGTAGGCTACACCTGTGTCACACAGGCTACACTCACAGGGAGGAGGGAGACAGTGTTAATGTTAATGCAGGCTACACCTGTGTCACACAGGCTACACTCACAGGGAGGAGGGAGACTGTGTTAATGTTAATGCAGGCTGCACTTGTGTCACACAGGCTACACTCACAGTGAGGAGGGAGACAGTGTTAATGCAGGCTACACCTGTGTGTCACACAAGCTACACTCACAGTGAGGAGGGAGAGTGTTAATGTTAATGCAGGCTACACCTGTGTCACACAGGCTACACTCACAGGGAGGAGGGAGACAGTGTTAATGCAGCTACACCTGTGTCACACAGACTACACTCACAGGGAGGATGAGACAGTGTTAATGCATGCTACACTTGTGTCACACAGGCTACACTCACAGGGAGGAGGGAGAGTGTTAATGTTAATGCAGGCTACACCTGTGTCACACAGGCTACACTCACAGGGAGGAGGAGACAGTGTTAATGTTAATGTAGGCTACACCTGTGTCACACAGGCTACACTCACAGGGAGGAGGGAGACAGTGTTAATGTTAATGCAGTTTACACCGGTGTGTCACACAGGCTACTCTCACAGGGAGGAGGGAGACAGTGTTAGTTTTAATGCAGGCTACACCTGTGTGTCACACAGGCTACACTCACAGGGAGGAGGGAGACTGTGTTAATGTTAATGCATGCTACACCTGTGTGTCACACAGGCTACACTCACAGGGAGGAGGGAGACAGTGTTAATGTTAATGTAGGCTACACCTGTGTCACACAGGCTACACTCACAGGGAGGAGGGAGACAGTGTTAATGCAGGGTACACCTGTGTCACACAGTCTACACTCACAGGGAGGAGGGAGACAGTGTTAATGTTAATGCA
>CM031595.1:175015546-175020546 GCA_018398815.1 Conus ventricosus
GTTCATGTGTTCGCTGGCGCCACATAATCTCGTTCATATTTGAAGATGAAGTGCCTTAGACAAGATAGACAGGCAGCGTGTGTGTGTGTGTGTGTGTGTGTGTGTGAGTGTGTGTGGTGTGTGTGTGTGTGTGTTTGTGTGTTGTGTGGTGTGTGTGTGTGTGTGTGTGTGTGTGTGTGTGTGTGTGTGTGTGTGTGTTTTGTTTTCCGTCAGAAAGGTGAGGCCAACTATTTTCAAGCCTGTGAATTGTTTGTCTCGATCGAGGGGTCTCTCTCTCTCTCTCTCTCCTCATTCTCTCTCTCTCTCTCTCCGTCGCTGCTGCCGCCGCTGTCGCTGCCGTGTGGCGCTGGCTGTTGTCATGGAGACGGCTCAAGGCCATTCAGTCACTTGAGCTGGCAGGGTTCGATTTGGACATGGAATAGTTTGTTTTCCCTCCACCACTTCTCGGCGTGTTCTGTGCCACGTGTCGAGTTGCGCGCGCGTTTGTGTTGTATTGTTGTTGTGTTGTGTTGTGTTGTGTTGTGTTGTGTTGTGTTGTGTTGTGTGCGTGCGTGTGTGTGTGTGTGTGTGTGTGTGTGTGTGTGTGTGTGTGTGTGTGTGTGGTGTTGTGGTGTGTGTGTGTGTGTGTGTGTGTGTGTGTGTGTGGTGTGTGTGTGTGTGTGTGTGTGTGTGTGTGGTGTGTGTGTGTGTGGTTTTTGTGGTGTGCGTGTGTGTGTGTGTGTGTGCGTGTGTGTGTGTGTGTGTGTGTGTGTGTGTGTGTGTGTGTGTTGTGTGGTGCGTGCGTGTGTGTGATTGCGCGCTACTTACGTGCTTGTATGAGTGTGTGTGTGTGTGTGTGTGTGTGTGTGTGTGTGTGTGTTGTGGTGTGTGTGTGTGTGTGTGGTGTGTGTGTGTTTGGTGTGGGGTGTGTGTGTGTGTGAGAGAGAGAGAGAGAGAGAGAGAGAGAGAGAGAGAGAGAGAGAGAGAGGAGGATCAAAAGGAACTGCCTTATATAAAGGATCGTATGTGCTCGCGTGCGCATGTGTGTGTTTGTGTGTGTGAAAACAAAACAGAGAGAGAGAGAAAGACAGAGACAGAGACAGAGACAGAGACGGAGAAAAAAAAAGAGGCGGACAGAGAGAGAGAGAGAGAGAGGAGAGAGAGAGAGAGAGAGAGAGATTAAAACATTCTGCCTTATATAAAGGATCGTGTGTGTGTGTGTGTGTGTGTGTGTGTGTGTGTGTGTGTGTGTGCGTGCGTGCGTGTGTGGTCGGGTGAGAGCACACACACACACGGGTACACGCATGCTGTTTTATATAAAGGATTGTATTAAATACTAATGTGTGTGTGGTGTGTGTGTGTGTGTGTGTGTGTGTGAAAGTGTGCAGCTGCGCACTGTGTGTGTGTGTGTGTGTGTGTGTGTGTGTGTGTGTGTGTGTGGTGTGCATTCACGTGAGGACTTAAAAAAGTTAAAAAAAAATATGTATATTATAGGATCATATGGAAGCCGTGTGTGTGTGTGTGTGTGTGTGTGTGTGTGTGTGTGTGTGTGTGTGTGTGCGTGCGTGTGTGTGATTGCGCGCTACTTACGTGCTTGTATGAGTGTGTGTGGTGTGTGTGTGTGTGTGTGTGTGTGTGTGTGCACGCGCGCGCGCGCTCGCCCTGCGCCTGCGCGATCACCTGCGCTTGTAAGAGTACTCAAGTACGTGCCAGCATGTGCGTATATGTGTATGTACTTGCGTGTTGAAATGCTCCCAAATCGCGCCTGCTTAGGAAATAGGATTGCACGTGAGACTTGAAGCTGAAAATTTCTCCTTAGTGTGAGGAAAAATCTTTATTTACTAGGACAAAGGGGAAGAGTCGTTTACGAAAAAATTTTGGGCAGATCCCATATTGGCTTTCGTTCGGAAGATCGATCGTTTTTTCCGACTTAATGTGCAATCTTGTGTACGTTCTTTCAGCAGACGGGGAGGAGAGGATGTGCTGGGCGTGGGAGATGTAAATGTGAATTGGATCAATGGAGGGGGTAGTAACCCATGCATTCTTCATGGAAGGGAAAGAAACGCAGTTGTCTCGTTTGGGGCATTTCTTGGGGCGCGCGGCGCGCGCGGTGTGGGGTTGCTCGTCTCCAGACGGCGGAACACTGAAGTCGGATGGGGGCCACGAAGCGAAGGATGAATTCAGCACCTCCGAAATAAAGTTAAAACGCAAAGAACACCCCCCTCTCCCTTCTTTTTCTGCGTTTGTGGGAGGTGAAGTTTGTGTGGTGTTGTGTGACAGAAAGAGAGAGAGAAAGAAGAAGAAAGGGGAGAGAGAGAGAGAGAGAGAGAGAGAGAGGACAGACAGACAGACAGACAGAGAGAGAGAGAAGAGAGAGAGAGGAAAGAGAGGGAGAGAGAGAGAACAGAGTCAGAGAGAGAGAGAGAGAGAGGAGAGAAGGGGAGAGAGAGAAGAGAGAGAGAGAGAAGGGGGAAGACAGAAGGACAGAGAGAGGGGAAAACAGAGGAAACAGGAGAGAGAGAGAGAGAAGGGGGAGAGGAGAGAGAGAGAGGAGAGAGAGAGACAGAGAGAGAGAGAGAGAAACAGAGAGAGAGAGAGAGAGAGAGAGAGAGAGAAGGGAGAAAACAGACAGACAGACAGACAGACAGAGAGAGAGGAGAGAGAGGAAGGAGAGAGAGAGAGAGAGAGAAGAGAGAGCGGTAGGATTGATTCAATACAGCCTTGTTTTCGAGGAGAACAGAAGCCCAAACCCAGCCTCATAGTTGGCGTTGCCTTTCAGACAGGACATTTGATAGAAGTGGGCCTCGGCGAAAGCCTCTTGTCATGGGACCAGACGTTTGAGCGTTGGAACGAAAGGAAACGAAACAGACGGCAGCATTGATGACAACATTGCAAAAAGAAAAAAAAAAAAACCAAAGAAAAAAAGGAAAAAAAAAAAAGAAAAGAAAAGAAAGGTAGAGAGTAACGCATTTTTTTCTTTATATACAATACAACACTTCTGTCTGACAGGTGGATTTTCCGGGGATGTTTTTTTTCCAACATGACAGATGACAGTTATGCTGAATGTAATGGGCGTTTTTAAAAGTATAAAGAAGAAAATTTGTCGAAAAATGGCATGTCTGGTGTGTGTGTGTGTGTGTGTGTGGTGCGTGTGTGTTGTGTGTGTGGTGTGGTGTGGTGTGTGTGTGTGTGTGTCCTTTTCTCTCAACCACAAAATAGCATATATATCTGTGTGTGTGTGTGTGTGTGTGTGTGTGTGTGGTGTGTGTGTGTGTCCTTCTTTCTCTCAACCACAAAATAGCATATAATCTCTGTGTGTGTGTGTGCGTGTGTGTGTGTGTGTTTAGTGTATTGTATTATATATATAATATATATATATATATATATATATATTATATATATATATATAACAAGTTAAAAGAGGAATCTTAAACTATCTACAAATTTGTTTTCGAGCGGTTGCGCTGATGACAGCGCAACACGCTCGAAACAAATTTGTAGATAGTTTTAAGATTCCTCTTTTAACTTGTTTTTAACTATGTTGTCCCCAAGGGGTTGAGCACTTAAAAAATTTTTTTAGGCATTTTAAAATATACTGATCTATATTATATATAAATTTTATATATATATATTGTGTGTGTGTGTGTGTGTGTGTGTGTGTGGTGTTGTACATTGAACAACGTTACCCCTCTACACTGTTTTGTATAGTCGATCGTTTGTACTCTGCATAGGAACGAACGGTTTCAGACTTTTTGCTCCTTGTGGGTCACCGTTTCATTTGACTCGGACATAGGGCAGGGGGGTGAAAGGGGTGCACTCTGTGTCTCTCTGTCTCTTTCTCTCTGTCTGTCTGTCTGTCTGTCTGTCTGTCTGTCCCTCTCACACAGACAGACGACCGGCACATACACGCGCGCGCGCGCGCGCGGCGCGCGCACACACCCCACACACACACACACACAACACACACCACACCACACCCACATACACACACACATGCGCGGGCACGCACGCACGCACGCATACATTCTGTCTCTCTCACTTTCTCTCTTTCTCTCTGTCTCGCGCTCACACACACACGCTCTCACACACACACGCTCTCACACACACACGCTCTCTCACTCACAACACACCACACCACACACACACACACACACAACCACACCACACAACCACACACACACCAAAGCGACAAGGATTTGAACCAAAGGGCGACAATGGGCGGAAACTGCGGCGAGATCGGTTCTTGTGGTGGGTTGCGAAAGTGCTGAATAGCGGGAGGGGTGGGGTGGAAGGGGGGGGGGGGGGGGGGGGGGGGGGGGGGGGGGGGGGGGGGGGGGGGGGGGGGGGGGGGGGGGGGGCGGGGGGGGGGGGGGGGGGGGGGGCGGGGGGGGGGGGGGTGGATTAGGTGGGATAGGGTGGGAGGGGCGGGGATGGGGCCTGCGAGGGAGGTATACCTGTAGTTTCTGTTGTGTGATTGCAGGTCGCACACAAATGGAATCCTCCCCTACCCCCTTTAGAAAAGAAAAAGGAAAAAAAAAGGAAGACGAAACATATCCTGCCTCCCCTGCTTTTACAACAAATTAAAAGATATCTACTCTCTCTCTCTGTAGACAACACGCTTTTTTTTCTTCTTCTAAAAGTCAGGGTAAATGGGTTTGGAGTGAAGGTTGGGGAAACCTGTCTTGCTCTTCACTTCACCACCAGAACGGCAACACGTTGCAGTGGGCAGCAGGAAGGACGGCCTTTATGGTGACTTAGACATGCTGCTAATGGCTCTATGGAGAGTACCGTTTTGTGCTTTTTGAGGTGTTGTTTGTGACATCTTAGAAGACATGTTGGTCGAAAATTGACTTGACTGTGTCGTATTGTGTGTAAATGAAACGTCACTTTGCGTACCACATTTTGCTTTTTCTTTGTATTTTGCCACTCCTGAAAGTTTTATTTTGACCCCCACCGGGATTCGAACCCGAAACTCCTGAGAGCGAGCCGTGTGCTGAACCACTGAGTCCTCCACCGTAGAA